>JBAMHX010000019.1:4915302-4931524 GCA_037177515.1 Pseudomugil tenellus | reverse complement strand
TCTTACCGTGACGCGTTGGGTGGGAGAGCCGGGCCACCCCGGTATAGAGAGTGCATAAACCAGGCTGGGCGTTGGTACCGGAACCCGCAGCAGACTCTAACTTAGGACAGGCCTGCTCTCCCTTACATAGAACCCGCTTACGTGTGAGCAGGTGGGGAGGTGGCCAGCCTCCACCCCGCACACACACAAGGGGTCCCTACCAAAACAACTGTCATGAGGCTGTTCATGAGATCGATTATTGTGAAATATAAAAGAGGCGCATGTTTATCCCTGAGACACACACCAGGTCTGGGAGTGTTGCCCAGCTGGGTCTGCTCAGAGACAAGGGAAGCAGAGCAGTGAGAAAAAAACAACTCTGAGGAGGACAGCTTTGGCAACAGGGAAGGAAGAAAACAACTTCACATGATGAAATGAATTCAAAACAGCACCCAAATTGGAATTTACAATTCAGCTAGCGCCGGTGTGCATGGCAGCTCTGCTGCGGTCCGTGTGTGAATGTGTGTGTGAATGGGGCATTGCAGGATCTGTAAATGGCTTTGGTCATTAAGAGATGAAAATAAAGCGCTATATATGTGAACGCAATTTACTATTTTAATTATACTTAATTATCAAAAGACAATGACAACATTGTCATGAAATGGTGCTGTTCAAATAAAGCTGAATTGAGTTGAAATTAGTTGAAATACATTGCTTCTTCTGAGCTTGTTCATCTCTGGTGCTCTTGCCTCTTGCCCTATGTTAGCTGGGATTTACTCCAGCCCCCCTGCGAGAATAAGCAGATGGGTGGACTCATTCATTCATTAAGGCGGTCTTCATTCTGCTGGTTTAATGCTGGATAAAAAAGATAAAAGCTTAAGTACGGAAGCGTAGAGCTGTCATCCAAAATAAAAGTAAATGAAGACTTTATCAGGTTATAACGTGATAGTTTATTGTAAAAACGTGAAACATATCACGTTATAACGTGATTGTTTATTGTACAAACGTGATAGTTTATTGTAAAAACGTGAAACATATCACGTTATAACGTGATAGTTTATTGTAAAAACTTGATAGTTTATTGTAAAAATGCGAAACATATCACGTTATAAAGTGATACGTTTTAATGTTAAACATAAAACAAACGCCCTACGTTATACGTTTCCTGTCGCTGAGCAGGACTTGTCTTTTCTGACTGCCATATAACTGTTTGTTCGAACTGCCATCGAAGAAACTGCTATTGCCACAGTTTGGATACTCCTCTGCTGAGGTTTCTCCGAATTCATGGTGTGCCCGAGGACTGTCTGTCACATATGGAGAAAGATCATGTAAGGGTTCATCACTTTTTCTGTGTTTTTTATTGTAGCTTCTGTTGCCAGTTTAGCCTACTTAGCTAATCACTAACCCGAATAATTCAGTTGTCTTGCGTTTCGGTGTACGATGTGTAAAGTGTGGGTCTGTTTCCTTGTGTTATTGCTACTAAAACTAAAATGATACAAATGAGTAATCAACTCTAGTTGGGGTATCTCTGATTTCAGGGAACTGTTTTTCTTTTATTGATCTATCATTTTAAGTATGATCTTTTTTCCTATTTAAACAATACTAAAATTAAGTCAACAATAAGATAAGTTTTATCTGTAGCAATGAGACTGTGTGACATCATTTGTACACCTGTCTACCAAAATTCTTATGAAGCAATGCTCCTCCAAGAAAGTGTTTACTTTGTTTTTCCAATTGTCTGTAGTTGCATGGAGTCAGAGTTATGTTGTTTGTACTTTTATGGATGAATTTTACTATTAATACATGTACAAGAATAATATTGTTAAACAAAACTCATTTCAAAGTACAGTAACAAAAATAAATACTACTCTTGGTCAAAACATGGTAGAAAAGTGTATAAATTTGAATGTAATACCCCTAAACTGTTTCTGAGGTTAGTCTGTCATTATAAACATAATATCCAGCCCATTTCTGGCCTTTGTCAATATGTGTGCAAGTGTGAGAGAAAAGATGTTCCACCTGTTTCTTTTATTATAATGGAAATTTGTAATTATATTTCTTGTTGCAGATTGATGCCACGATCATCGACACGCTTGGTGAATATATCCCAATATATGGAGATCAAATAGCAGCAAGACGCGTTTGTTTAGACAACGCAGGTACAAATACAAAAGAATCAAGAAAACAATCACTGCTTGAAAAGCTGAAGAAAAAGATGGGCATCGATTGGAATGGGAAGAAATCTGATGATGAGGAGACTGTTGCACCTAACCGGAAAAGATCTTATGCAAGAAACAACAGATGGGCTGCAAAACAGACAAGAAAAATCGAACAGGGCTGGATTCATGAGGGCAAACAAGTAAGAAAACGCAAAGGAGGAGGAACAAGGACTATTGATGTACCAAAAGATAAAAAAGCAGACATCTTGCAGTATGCTAAAGATCTTTTCTTCCCAATTGGAAGCAGTAAAATATTAGATTATCAGGAAGAAGCTGTATTTGATGAAGACGTCACTGTTGGGGAACTGTACTCTGTATTAAAAATGGGAATATTACGATTTTATTTGTGCACCAAGAGTCTTAGAGAGCAGTTTGATGAGAACTGTGTTAGAAAAGTATCTGATGCAAACATTGACATACAAGTGATTAGCACAAATGAAAATGACAAATGTGAACGATGTTGAGGCAGAGGACTTATTAGACACATCTGAGGTTATAGTTGGCCCTTACAATGGAGAACCATTGGCTTGATGACACTTTGATACTTGAGCCTGACTTAATCTTTGAGGAAGATGACCTCGTTGTCACATCTGTGACAACAAGATCAGTAAATGCATCACTCAGTACTTTAGAATCTGCAGTTAGAGGTGAAGACTGGAGTTGTCCTACTTCAAATGATGTTGTATGGATCACAATCACAATCTTGGAGGAGATGATCAACCAGTTCAAGGATGAAAAACTTCTCAAACACCCACTGAAATACACTTACATTGATGAAAAAGGAGCAGACGCAGATGGTGTTTCAAGAGATGCGTACACTGCATTTTGGTCAGAGTTTATTAACAGCCAAGCAGAAGGACAAGACTTGTGGGTTCCATCACTGTCTCCTAAATGGCAAGAAGAAGACTGGAAATTCATTGATAGAATTCTGCTCAAGGGTTTTCAGGACCATGGATATTATCCCTGTCGCCTTGCCCCAGTTTTCTCAGTGGCACTTATTTTTGGTGAAAATGAAGTGACAGATGATTGACTGTTCAAAAATCTTCTCCTGTACCTTAGCCGGTCAGAAAGGAATCTAATCACATATGCTTTACAAGGAGGTCTTTCAGATGAGGGTAGAGATAAACTACTTGATCTCATGGACTGTTTAGATGTATCAACTCTTCCAACCCAAGAGAATTTGAAAGGGATCCTACAAAAAGTTTCACACAAAGAGCTGATCCAAAAACCAGCATATGCTGCAGAAAAGATGTCATCAGTTGCTAGGCACTTCCTAAAAGAAGCATTTCAAAGTCCACAAGATGTCCTAAAAATATATGATGAAAAAAAACCAACAACAAGAAAGCTGTTGAAGTTACTAGAGGCATCTCCTACCACACAAGCTGAGAAGTTTTTGTTTTCTCCAACAATGCATCAGAGGACTGGATGATGCAGGACTCAGAAGAATGTTCAGGTCAGATGTCATCTGTGTGCAAAAAATTGAGGTTCTGTTCACACAACTGGATGGACTGGCACGGCGACCTGTGGTGCATACCTGTAGTCCTCTTCTGGAACTGCTATGGACATACACCTCCTACCTAGAACTACGCAATGAATTGGACGATATACTTGCTGATAAAAGTGCTTATGAATTCAGCATAGCATAGCATAACCCTTTGGAAGAAGTTGTGATAACCAAAACATACATTGAAATTTAGTGTTAAGATTTAGAACATTTTTCTAATATTAAAAGGGGAGATTTTGATTCACAAAAGTTTTGTTGTGGCCCACTTTTACTAAGGACCAAAAGATGAACAATGGATTAAAAAAAAATATCTATAGGGAGATAACTATTTTCCTGAAAATAAGAAAATGGAATATTGGCAAAATTGCAACTTGACCAAATTAAGAGTAACTTAGAATTTAAATATGTGTTGCTTCTCGGGGTACTGTTGCTGTTCAATGTTTTAAATATGGGAAAAGAGTTTCACTAAGTATGGTGAATCTGCATTTCTTGTTTGACAGATGGAAGTGCAGGAAATGTTTAAAGATTTAGACAAAATGTTTCTATGATATCTCAGTATAGGTTGCAATGTCTTCAACCATTACCTGTCAAGTTCCAATAGACAGCAGTAAATAATCCACAAGATCTGTGTTTTGTCTTCAAAGTTATGATTTACAAATATTTCTACAAAATTCCTTTTATCAAGTATAAATTTGGTACTATTTTTTTTTTTTTTTTTTTTAAATCTGTGGTTTTATACCCTGTTTTGGATCTATGTAGTTTGATGATGCCACACATAATGTTTCAACATTTTAAAGAAATTAAATGCAGTTACAACTTTCTTTGGGTCTTTTGCTGCTTGGTAATTCATAGGGAAATATGTGAGATACTTAATTACTTTTTAAAAATATATTTTAAAACAGTTTAAAGAGAGAGAATCAAAAGCAATTTATATTTATTGCCATCACATATTAAAATATTACAATTAACAAAACACATTGGCAAAAAAGAGAAAAACAAAACAATGCAATCACACACAATAAAAATACAGACATTTACACTGCCTACTTTGCTCATGTCGAGTAGCTTGCAAAGACGTCATAACCAAATACTATTTTATCTATTTCTCTTCCTCCAGCTGACACTTAAATCAACTTATTTCAAGTGAGCAAGGTAAACATATCTAATAAATTGTGAAACTTAAAGAACTAAATCATTTTCAAATGTTTAAACTAAGCATTATTTATCAAGTCAGGTATCGACTTGCCACAAATGTTTTAGCAGTAAATGTGTTACAGTTCATGTTTGTAACAGAGTGGGTTTGAATACTCCTTCTCTTTCCATTTGTAATATCATTTCTTGATGTAAGTCATATGTTGACTTTGTGTTTCAATATTATTCTCATATTTTTATTATATATTTTTTTCAATATATTTTTGTATTAGCAAAAATAGCCAAAGCAACAGGTGACAGATTGTAATATCCACAAAACATTTCTTTGTAATTTAGAATTCCTTAAGAATGTATGCTCTTAGGAAAAGATAGAGCTCTATGGCTTCATTTTCTGTGCTAGGTGGGTTAAGAAGTTTTCTGTCGTGGTGCAGATGTTTGTTCAGACGCTCACAGCAACAATGCTGCTGTCCGTGGTGCTGAAGTAAACAAACCACCTGCCTTGTTTGGAGCAGTGTTTCTCAGTCCTGGTCATCAGGATCCACTCTTCTGCATGTTTTAGAGTCAACTCTACTTTGACAGACTTAAATGAAATAAGCATGTCATTAATAAGCTGCAAATATCATAATCGCAAGGTTATTGATGTAAATTTGTTGTGTTCTGGTAGAAATGTAATGCGAGGCAGTGGGCCCTGAGGATCTGGATTGAAAAACACTTGTGTGAAGGATTTATCTATATGATCAAATCATAAATAAATACAGAAAGCCAAGAAATTAATACCATGTTTTTTATGAAACACCCAGAACAATGTAGAAACGAGTGAGCGAAATAAGCCTCTCTCTCTCACACACACACAAACACACACACACAGACACACACACACACACACACACACACACACACACACACACACACACACACACACACACACACACACACACACACACACTATCTTTATGAAACACTACGAACCTTGTGAAAGGTTGCACTGAAACGCACCCACGTGCAGAGTCATGGTAAAGGGAAGTAGATGACGTTAAGACAGGTGAACAAAACAAGCTGTTTGTCCAAAAACCTTCCAGAAAAGAAGTTGTTGTCTTTCAGTTCTTGGAAACTATTTATCCAGTGTTGATAATGATGCTGCCTCAGAAAGGCCCACCAGCTTTCGATCCGCTGATTGTGATTACTGGACCCAGCAATGTGACAGTTACCACCAGTGCGATCCACACTCCGTCTTAAGAATCTTTGCATCTCAGCAATTGTGACATTTTCTGTTCCAAAATCAGCTTGAATTCTGGCAGCTGTCCCCATCCTCTTTTCTACTTCTTTTATTAAATAACCCGCGTTATCTTGGGGTTGCTGTTTGTTGAATAGGCATGAAGCCAGATAATAAGTCGTGAAAATCCGTCAATTGCTCCATTGATACATATGCCAAACGGCTTTAGTTTATCATAGGAGTCGACATGCCATATAAAATTGGGTCCTGGATTAGCATACACGCGTCACTTTAAGTGGTTTTTCCTTCTTTGCTCAACTCCACGTGGGTCAAGAAACTTCAATAAAAGTCTCACTGTAGTTTGAGTCACAACTGCTTGAATGCAGTTAAGATGATGCAGTTGATATCCATAGAGATTGCCGCTCAAGTTGATCAATGTGAAATGATGCCACGTGAAGGGGATCGGACTCATTCTTCCTTCTGTACAGACCCATATCTTTTCAAATTCTCCTCAAAGTACGCATACTAATGACAATGTTGTCCAAGGTGCTCAACAACGGCAAAATTTCACCATGTCTCAACCCAAGCATGAAGTAAAACTTAATTAGGTTCTGTAAACCAGCCATTTCTGTGATCTGAAAGCCACACAACGTCCACATCCAAAGTCGAAAATGCCCAAGTTTACATCTTTAAATTATCACGTTATAACGTGATACGTTTTGCGTTTTTACAATAAACTATCACATTATAAGGTGATAAAGACCTTATTTACTTTTATCTTGGATGACAGCTCTACGCTTACGCCATACTTAAAGAAAGAAACAGAATATTTTTGGAAATTCATGTAATGTTCCTTTAATACCCAATAACAGTCCTTGGGAACTACTTTTTGAGTACTACAGCTGAGTGAAATGTGTTATATTATAATCATTTATTGCTATGAATATTCACCAAACCCATAATATTTTCTGCTGTCAGGTTGCAGTTATGTTATTGTTGCCAGACTGTCAATTTTTTTCATAGGTTTACCAAGGTTCCTTGTAAGGTTCCTGTTGTAGTGAGGAGGGCTGTACAAACCTTAGCTGTATTTGTGATGTGCTTGAAGTTGTGGTAAAATAAGGGGAAAACTATTGTATGAGTAAGATTTGTTGCAATGATTTTTTTTCACCAAGCTAACTATATGGAAAATATCATGAATTAGCCTAATCTCGGGCTGCACGGTGATGAGGTGGTTAGCGCTGTCGCCTCACAGCAAGCAGGTTGCCAGTTTGATCCCCGGCTCGGACGGTGGTCTATCTGTGTGGAGTTTGCATGTTCTCCCCATGTTGGCGTGGGTTCTCTCCGGGTTCCTCCCACAGTCCAAAAACGTGCACCTTGGGGATAGGCTGATTGGAGACTCTAAATTGCCCATAGGTGTGAGTGTGTGTATGCGTGGTTGTTCGTCTATGTGTGTGGCCTTGTGAGAGACTGGCGACATGTCCGGGGTGTACCCTGCCTCTCGCCCTGTGACTCTGTTTGGGAATAAGTGGTAGAAAATGGATAGATGGATAGCATAATCTCCTCAGGAATGTAACTATATGAGGCCTAGTACTGTTTTGTTTTTTAGTGTTCCTATAATATTTTGGTTGGTAAAAACAATTGGTAATTTAATTAAACGTGTCGGGGATGTTGCCTCGTTTTGCTCTGACCCGCTACAGGGTGCAGGGAGAGTCCGTGTGCACTGTCTGCATCTTAACTTCATGCTATGTGCAGAATAAATGTGTAAATGCGGATCTCTGGTTTGATGGTATTGTATGTGTGCAACCTGTCAAGAGCCGTGACACCTGCAACTTTTATATGAATAGATAAACCACTTTATTGACTGGAAAATGCAGAATTGCAGAGTTAGGGTTAGAGTCACAGTCAGAATTAGGGTTTAGGTGATGATGGTAAACACTAAACTATTCTCCACCAAATTATTGTAAAATTGGGTGACCATAGATTTGTTATTTAAAGACCCATTACTGTAGATGTAAAATGCTTAAACATTCTGTTTAATTTTAGCTTTTTTCTTGTAAAAACCAAACGCCCCCAAAAAAAGAACAAATAGCAACATTTAACATTTAATACTCGTCATGCAATTAATTACAAGAAGGATGATTTAAACAGATAAGCATGACCTCAAAAGGGATTCATTTCAGCAGTAAGGTAAATAGGAGATTTTCAGAAGCAGCAGTTCTTCATGTTAAAGGCCATGGCAGGATGAATGGAGGCCTATTCATGGATTCCTTGGGTGGTGTACTATCAAGGGCACCTTTGGAGTTGTTTGTTAAGTGTCAAAATACTTTCTGGATGTAGTTTGTAGTCATGGTTCACAATTTCAAACTGGTCCTGACCTTTCCTCCAAAGTTTCACCCAGCGAGTCAGAATCATATGCTGACTCGGAAAGCTGAATAAGAATGAAGGTACAGCTCTAGCCTACAAGGACACACAGTCTATGATTTATCTGAATCCATTCTGTGGTGTGTGCATGCTCTTCACTGCTACATTTCAGCCACATTGAAAAGAACCAAACTTAGTTGATGAGGAAGCACATAGCTGCCATTGTTGGTGATACAGAAAAAAGCACACAACATAATACTTTTTATTGTATATGAGGAAATTCTGGAATGGATTATTTGCCATCTGAGGATTCTCTAGAGAGAATGAAAATGTTTCTTCTTTTAAAAAAATGCCAGTGGGTCAATCTATAAAAATCAGGTACCTGAAACGTATCATATGGGAGATGAGAACTTTGAGGCTTTACATCATAGTTACAGTTTGATGAGACAACTGGGTATTGCGGGAACTAAGGATTGCTTAAACCCATCATGTATGTATGTCTAATGTCATAATTCATAGTGAAAGTTATGGGATCTAACAAGATTACCAGTATAAAATTATAAATAATTTTACTTGAACTCGTAATAAGCATTTATCATTTATAGCATGCTTTAACATTGTTTTAACTCTGGTGCCTAAAGGCTTGACAGCACTATGCGTTAACCAGAAAAGCAATAAAACAATAGCATTCAGCAGTTCTAAAGCCCAAAAAATCTAAAAGAAAAAAAGTGCAGAGGTGCAGTAATGAAATAAGAATAAAGTGTTCTGGTTTATGAAATAGAGAGCAATTTGTGTTTGTAAGTGTGACAATCAAACCTAATTTTACTGACAATTCAGATGAAGCAGGGTTGTGTTTTAAAAGAGATCTAAAATACATTGAGTGATGTGAGCCAAGAGCAGATGGTTGGTGATATTTAAGTAAACATTTAGGGGAAAAAAAATAATATTAGAGTTTAATGCAAGGTCCGATTGAAATATGATAACCAATGCATTTTTACGACAAGAGTTTTATCTTATATATTGCAAATCTTTTTCAGGGCAGTAAATCAAGTTTATCAGTTAGTTTCCTTTCATCAGGGCATTTGCCCTTCTTAGATCATTTTATCATGATCTAATAAGCTTCTGATCATCATTCAGCAAAAACCCATAAAACAAAAGAAATTCACTAGGAAATTAAAAAAACAAACACTGCTCATGGGACATAAAAAGAACTGTAAATGTACTTCAAGGGAAGAAGAAAAGAACAGAAGCTGCACCTATGTGTCTTATTTATAACTACCACCATATTAACGACAGTCAGGCCTACTTAATGCTAGCAATTGGGCAACGTTCCTGCTAACAACATCACAACCACACATGCTGTTAACCACAAGTACTGCAGAGATGGATTAAACTCATTACTGTACAAAAATAAACATGTTACATTAAAAATAATTACATAACGAAAGAAAACTTACCAGCAGAGTCTGTAATGGCGACTACCTTTTGGACTCAACATAGCTTCACTAGTATACAGCTACAAGGCTTCTTACTCCAACAATGCACTGAACCATCTCTTTATATTACATCATTAAAGTTTCTTGTGAACTCGTCTAGTGATTCCTCTTAAATTACCAAGCTTCCAAAATGTCAATGAATCGAGAGCGACATGTTTCTCATCAGCAGCTGGGAAAGTTCTGGTCCTGTACCTCACTAAGGGCCGATTTACTAAGATCTAATTTTGCGTGTACTAATTAGCATGTGGCATCTAGAATTTAGCGTGTGAGGCGCGTCCTTGATTAGTAGGTGATCTACTAAGATTGCTCACGCAAACAGCGGGTGCCAAGTGTTGGAGACACGCCTATTTAAATGAGGATTTAGCGTGTGTCATGGTTTTCGTGATGACAACTTTACAAAGCCACAAGCGAAAATACAAGTTTGATCTGATGGAATTAGAGGTGTTGGTGGAAGAAGCCAACAAACTTCCCAAAGAGCTACAGCAAAGAAATATGTTTCTGTATATATGCTCAGAGTTTGCGGGAGGGACAAGCTGCACACGGGGAATCCAGCTACCTCAAAAAGCTTGTTTTGTCCTATTCAAAGAATCTCAAGTGCGTGGACATCAAATAAAACTCGCCATCCGGCGCAACATTGCATTTAGGAATTCAGTCAACACATGTAAAAGACTATGCTATGTGGTTACCTTGTGTGATTAACCGGTACAGATACTTGACTTATGAGTTAAACACTGTTCCGTGAAAACAACTACAAATCAAAATTGTTTTGTCAAAACTTGATAACTTTTATTTTGTGAAAAAAAAACTGCAATGGAAACACAGATTGTGACACAAGTTCAGCACTATTGAAAAGTATCACATTAAGTTGCCAAGCATCTAGTGTGATATTTAACAAGGTCAAACGAATGAGCGCAATCATAGCTAATTTTGACCAGCTAAACAACATGGCTACCTCCATAGAGACTGACAGCAAATATAGTCAAAGCCCTTCTGAGGATGAACAGCTGATCTGTAACCAGCCTTTGAGAGGAATAGAGAAGCCACTTTGTACAGGCACATTGTGCAGATCCTCTTTTAGCAACTAGAAAAGAGATGAGAAGACAGGGACACCGTCTCTGTCAGCTATGACCCTGTATCTTCAGCCACCCTGATATTCCCTGACAAATGCCAATATTAAGTGTTGAACAGAAAGATAGCGAGACACAGAAGCAGCACAAAAGCTACAGTCACTGCTTCTGGAACAGGGGGAGCGAAAAAAAACTCTGTACCTCCGGGCTAGTGACTAATGGTAGATATTATTCCAAGCCCACAAGCCCTTTAACTAGACATATTAAACTCTGACAATTGAAAATAATTTAAACAATAATTTCAACATCAGTATCAGTGTTTCTTCCCCACAGTTTTTAAGGTCTACAAATCCTCTTGAAACTACAAGGTGTTAAGCCCAGAGCAAGCGTGACCATGTTTGGGTACAGAAACCAAGAAGACATAAATTATTCTGCACAATAATCACTTCTGTAGACATCTAAAGAAATCTTATCAATACTCCCTGTGTGATCTGCTAAAGATGAGGAAGCAGTGTATGCTTTTGGAGGTGTTAATCCTCAGATATCAGATATAACTTAAGCTGAATGACATTAGAAGATAAAAGTGCACAAGCTGAATTCCAAACCAGACACATGCTTTTTTCCTATTACTCCATTTATTATGTATTCATATTTCATATGTTTCTGTCTGCCACATTCTGCAGTGTTTAAACCAAGAGCTCTGCAAAAGAAGCAAACCCACAAAATATACAACTTCCTGTAATGTTGATTACCTGAAGTGGCAGCTCAGGGAGGGTAAATACAGTTTGAAGTCATGTACCTGGCCACTTCACAAAAGCCGGTAGTTGAAAAGTGTTTTTGTCCACGAAATGATCCTGAAACCTAAATCATCCTTTACCCTGTTGAGATTTTCAGATCAGTGGAAGTGACGTATTACAATACGGGCTGTCACCACTGAGGGTGTAAAAATGCTGCTATATGTCACTCATGCCAGCTAAATTTTTCTATTTCTTTCAGAAAAGATGCAATACCCAACCACAAGTACCATCTAATGTTTCCTGAAAGTCAGGTTTGTGTGTTAGCCTGAAGACTGATATTGTTTGTAATTGCTTATCTTTGATGAGAAATATTACCCTTCCAATAATTAAAACAGTCATTGCATATTTTTTCAGTGAAACCATACAATTTGACATGAGTCATACAGTTTGCACAAAAGCAAAATAAATGTTTCATTGTAAAGGTGGGAGGAGCGTGTGGTCCAAAAAGCAAGAGGCGGAACTGTCAACCCAATTATGTCTTCCACAGTGAATAATTGTACAGTCTTCAGGTTGCCACTTAAAAGATACATCTCTTAGCAACATAACTCAAAAAGTTATGGAAGATTTTTTTATTTACTCTTCAGGAAATCTCAGAAATGGAATAATAAGCTCTGTCAGACTGGCAACTGAAGAAGGAGAGAGCTAGGTGATGTCACTCCCCTGCATCGCTTGGGATTGCAAAGTCAAACAAAATTTTGTAACATGTTTTGCAGGGCAGGGACAAAAACGAAAAAATATTATTTTTTTTGTTTTCTTTTTAGTTGTGTCACAATACAAGCTTTCTTGAAGGTAAAAATTAAATGCAGCTTGGATGATATACTAATAATTTCATTTGAGTGAAATATGGCAGCTACCACCTTGAAATAATTTCTGCTAATGGGTTTTAATTTTTTAAAAAACATTTCTTCCATGCTGTTCTTGTTTTTTTTTACCTACTCAGAAAGATTAATAGAATTAAGTCTCCCAGTAAGACCAGCAGAAACTCATTCATTATTTCATCTCCAGTAGACTGGATTCTTGTAACTAAGGACTTCCCAAAAGAAGCATAAAACATCTGCATCTCATCCAGATGCTGCTACTGGAGCTTTAAGTAGGACTAAGAGATCTGAACACATCACACCAGTTTTAAAATCTTTACACTGGTTTCAAGTCAGTCACAGGATAGATTTTGAAACCCTGCTACTTGTTTATAAATCCCACAACGGTTTAGGACCAGAATACATCTGTGATATGTTCAGAGAATATAAACCAATCAGAGCTCTTAGATCCTAAGACTCGGGTAAATTAGTCCAGACCAGAGTCCAGACTAAACATGGAGAAGCAGCATTTAGCCGTTATGCTGCAAACAAGTGGAACAAACTGACAGTAGAGATAAAACTTTCACCACATGTAGAAACGTTTAAATCCAGGTTTAAAATATTTCTTTTCTTATGCAGCTAAGAATAAAATCTGCACGTTAACTTTTTAATTATGTTCTTAATTATTTCAATTTAATTTATGATTTTATTATGCGTATAGCTGTTTTTATTTTCATTTCTATTTCAACATCTGTAATGCTTTTAATGTTTTTATGTAAAGCACTTTGAATTGTGTACATGAAAGGTGCTATACAAATAAACTTGCCTTGAAAAAATGTGATTTTTAAAACTCTTTTAGATTTATTGAGGTCAAAGACAAAATATGCTGTAAAGCTGGTAACTATTTAATGGAGACAATACTTGAAGTACAGCAGCTTATGTCTTCCAGAATATTTCTTTCACGTTGTGCAAGTTTGATTTATTTAATTTGCTACAATTACTGCAAACTGTTTGTTTCCTTTTGTACTTGAAGTACAGATTGTCTTCCAGACCAGTTTTCTGAGATTGTAAATTTGATTTATTTAATTTAGACTACAGAGTTGAGGGTTATATGTTTACCTTTGTTGTGAACAAATCACTTGGAAGTATAGGTTGTTTACTTGACTAGCTGTCTAATGCTGTGAGTTTGATTTAATGTGTGATAGAATTAAACTCACATTTATTATAAAAATAATACTTGAAGCACAGATAAAACTGTTGCTGTAGACATGCATTAAATAGGTGAAGTGATGTACAAGTACCTTTCAATTCTTCTCATTTCTACTGACTTGTGAAACAAGGCTGGCTCTAGGAACGCACACATGAGCAGGCAGAAAGAAATGAGAAGAGGGCAACCTGCGTACACATCTTGTTTGTCCATTTTTTGTTAAATTATGTTTTAATGGGTTCCCAGGGGAGTCAAACTCCCAGGAAATGGATTGCAGTTAATCAGGTCTCTACTTTAAGAACAGTCCAGTTTGGGTGTTCCACCTGAAACCAAAGCGCCTGCTGGTCTAGCTCTTAGAGCCATGGACAGCATCTACATCTGACCTGGAGGCAAAATATTTTCAACCAACTGGATAGTGGACTAAACTGCCTCTTCAAAGCTAAAACCTGCTAATATTAATTAAATATGATTCATTGACATTAATGTTAATGACATTAACATTTATAATTGTGTAATTGTTCTTTGTTGGTGAACATGATCCTGGGACATTTAGACCGGATTTCCATTGTCACTTAGTCCGTTCTGCTCTATCCAAGAGCGCTCTACTCTGCTGGAATGCTTTTAATAAGTTTATCTGAAACTTCACTCATACCTCACATTAAACCAGTTACTCCACATTGTTTAGTGAGGATGGTAAAACAGGACAATTTGATTGCTTCATCTTTATCTGCGCTTGGCAACTATGCAAACTGTACTAGCCTTGCACTAAAGGTTTTTCGTCTGTCAGTAACTAACAGCACTAAGCGACTGACTAAGATGAGCTTTAAGTGCTCATATGATGGTTAGAGGGTTCAAAGTAAAACAGGATTATATAATCCTAAAAGAACATGATGCTTTCTCGCTAATTTGTTCCATTAGGGATCCAACCTAATGTAGAGCGATGGATGATGGATTTCTGAAAACTTTAATAAATAATCTACTCTGTCACGTGTAATCCATCTGTCATGTACCTGGAAAATTGTTTACTTTCTCATCAGACAATTTTCTTCCCACTTCTCATTTGTTTGGTTGATATTAGTACAGCAGCGAAGCATCAAGCCGCCTTATAGTGTATGCACACTTAATGGTCAAGGCCAAGTTCACATTTATTATTCCTAAGGATGCAATTTCTTGCACACCACAACAGTAATCAAAGCAGAAACAATTCACCCACACATGCAGCCCCACCCAACACACAAACAGCAAATGGACTAATTATGGCCATTCTGTGCTCTGGCACTATAAAATCACTTGATATGGACTTGTTTTGCCTCAAATTGAAACGAAAGTTAAGAGGAGAAAAGGTGTCTGTCTTTCACCAGTTACCTTCTATTAATGGTATTCGGTACAATGGATCAGTAAAAATGCCAGTCAGCGTTTTTGAAAATCAGATTAAAAGATGCATAATGCCTGTATAAATTAGCATATTTCCCACAAACAAAAGCCTCCACAGAGAGAAGCAGCTGGGGAACGAGCGGAGCCCTGTTAGAAGATACAGAGAGGCAGAGTTGAGGGAAAGTCTTTAAAGTGTCAATGAAATGGGTCCAATGCTGCTGAGGTGCTGGCAGCTTACATCCTAACTGGATTCACAACTGTGTACTGCACCCATCCATCTGCTGTGCAGGTTTCTTTTTCATTCAGTTTGTTTTTTTAACAAAAGGGCAAGTGCTGGCAATCCCATGTGTGATTTCAACTTCAAAATAATATACAGTAGATTGTTTTTTTTCCCAAGCAAATTTAACCCAAACATCACAAAAGTAATCTGACTAAAAGTACTAATAAGTTGTATTTATGTACTTTGACTTAGTTATTCTCTTAACCAGGTTGTCAAGCTCAGTGAAAGCTGCTATCCTGCAAATTTTCATTGTTTCCCTTCTCCAACACGCTTTGACATGAATGGGTAATTGGTTAAACGTTTACAAGAAACTTTTAGATCCATTTGATTTTATTGAACAGCCTTTAAGATGCTTTATAAATGCTTTAAGCTCTAGTTTGGTCTTTACATCTTTCCTGTGAAATATATTTTAAAAATGTATTAAACTTCCTAAATAACTACCAGCTAACTGTGAATGTACACCAGCCATTTTATTAGGCACACATAGCTAATGCTGGGTTGGACCCATTTATCTTTAGAGTTGCCTTGATTCTTGGTGGGATAGTTTTAACAGAATTTTGGAAACGTTCCTCAGAGATTTTACACCATATTGACAAGATAGCCTCAAACTAGTGAAATGTGATCTGATGATTGTGGAGGATATTAGAATATATTTCCTGATTGGCTCCAGCCCCCCCGGTAGAAAATAAATAAATAAATAAATAAATAAATGGATGGATGGATGGATGGATGGATGGATGGATGGATGGATGGATGGATGGATGGATGGATGGATGGAT
>JBAMHX010000019.1:4867954-4890746 GCA_037177515.1 Pseudomugil tenellus | reverse complement strand
CCGAATGGGGTCGCGGGGGGGCTGGAGCCAATCCCAGCTACACAGGGCGAGAGGCGGGGTACACCCTGGACAGGTCGGGTAACCAATTCATTTCTAGTTAATGTTGCGGATGTATTTTTTGTGACTGAAAAACAATGTTATATATAAATTTAAATCAAAAGAGATGCTTCTTATTTTATGTTATGGCCGACGGAAGCCAACAGTTTTTTTCGCATGTTTTTTTAAGCACTGTTTTATCGTGATCTTGTGGATAATTATCAATTCAAACATACAGTTGTAGTGTGGGCTGGAGCTGTTGCTAGCCAATCATACCCAACACAGTGAGAAACAAAAAATATATCAGACTCACTCACTACCTTTTTTGAATACAGAGAGTTAAATCAGTCTAAGATTCAATTATTTGAACAAGTAGGTGTTTGGACAGAATTTGCACAAACGGGGAAAACTGCAGATTGAAAACTTTTGTTGTTAATAGAGATTTTAAAACTACTGATAATATACACATGAATAAATCGCTGTAGATTTTTAAGTGTTTGTGGTGTAATGGGAGCAGCAGACTTAATTCATGCAGACTTTCGAGTCTGCATGAATTAAGGACCTGTACGCTTTAGATGCTGCAGCCTGGAGTTGAAGCAGCTCTGCAGGAAGTGCTCGAGGAGGAGGAGGGAACTGTCCTTCAACATGGATGAGGGCTTAGCCATTATGTTGTAAGAACACCTCATCTTGTAGATCTAACTTTAGCTTGGCTTGATTATACCAAGACACATCAGAAAAATATGGCTGGGATGTATCATGCCTTGTCCACACGTAGCCAAGTTTTTGTAAACCGTATAACATACCTCCTTTGGTTAGATAAAAAAACAGCATCAACAACACCTTGTTTTTTGGTTTTTTTTTGGTCCATCCACACCTATCTGCATAACCGTGCTGTTGATAAGCACATTCATAACTATATCATCTTTTTTTTTTAAATCTACCTTCATCAGCCAAATAGTACAGGGTACAGGCAATTTATTTTACATTGACCTGTGATTTCATTACAGCAGACTGTCCTATCTGAAGACATAATAACAAGATGATGCATGCAGAAATTGCCATGCCATTCCTGCAGGAGGCTGGTGGAGATTTATGTGCAGCAGGTCTATTTTAAAAGAGTCTAAAATACTATGATAATAAAATAGTCTCCATTGTCAAGTGCCAAATATAGTATAGTTTTTGAGAAAAT
Organism: Pseudomugil tenellus; assembly: GCA_037177515.1. Lineage (NCBI taxonomy): Eukaryota > Metazoa > Chordata > Actinopteri > Atheriniformes > Pseudomugilidae > Pseudomugil > Pseudomugil tenellus. The sequence continues at coordinate 4,889,521 of JBAMHX010000019.1, read as the reverse complement.
ATAGGCCAAAATACTCTCATGCCATTTTACATCACAGTACTGTAAAGCCATTTTTGGATGCATATGACAGGTGACGTAGAAGTTTCTCTGGATTCTGGCTCAGGGTGATGTCAAGTACCTTCACTGTGAAGTCCTATTTGGCCTTTAAAGTACCTTGATGTTGAATGGCATGTGAGAATATTTTGACCTCTATTTCCTAAAAAACTCCACCACTTTCTTGGCGGTCCCCGGTTCCCATGATCCATTGCATAAAATTATGCAGAAGTCTGTTTCCCACTTCTGTCTACGTTAGCAATAATAATTAACTAGTACAGTTTTAAAACGTAATACTACTTCAGAAAAAATCTTAAAAATAACCTTTACATTACTCAAACAATGACCAAATCTCTAAGATCGATATATGAGTCACATTATTTATCAAAAAATGACAGAATAGAGAGATTAGTGCCCCATCCATCTACTTTAACAGAATGAGTAGATGACAGAGTTTAGGACGACGGTTGTTTAGCTCCACACACTGCGATCAGAATTCAGGATGTGAAAAATGTGAGTTTCTTTTGGGTCACATCGTGGTATATAATTAGCCTTCACCTCTAATTTGGTGGTGATCCTTCGTAACCCAGATATAATTCTGGATCTGGATGCAGCTCTGTCAGTTTATGATCAACGAAACAATAAGAGCAGACAAAGACCCTCTTGGATGGGTGTTTTAACTATAGCGCTGCGAGCCATTGTTGTGAAATCGCCTCATCTCTCAGACCCCCTCAAATCAAATCGCACTTCTAAAATAGACTGTTATGCATCGTAGTTTTTGAAGACTGTTTGGCCCTTGACAGTCTAGATGCCTGACATCACCCTGAAAGAAAATCCAGAGAAACAACTTTGTCACCTATCCAAATTTTTCTGAAATATTTATCCTAATATGTTTATTTTGACTGCACGGTGAAGTTTACATGACCTTAATGTTTTTACCATTGTGTTCATACCATTGTGGATAATTAATTGTTAATTAATTCAATTCAAGCTATTGAAAACATTAATATCAGCAATAGGTTTAATTCTAGCAAAAATTTTTATTAATTTCTTCCTGTGCAATGTCATTGGTTACTGACATTACTCATTACTTGAAAAAGAATCGAAACATAGTATTTTGAATTTCTTCTAAAATAGACTTTTTGTCTGTTTGGAGCAATCTACATAAGCAGCACTGTAATAAATGGTTTATTGTGCAACTGCAGGTATAGGCTGATGAATAACGGCTCTTTTGATAACTGCAAGTATTAACTCGCATGAAAGTGTGATCTGTATTGATATTAAGTTTTACCAATCACTCATTCATTTATCGCAAGAAAACTATCCTGTTATCTCAAGGTAACAAGATAATTAACTAGTTTTCTTGAGATAGCATTAAAAAAAGAACAATATATAACCACAGCTGCTGTCGGCTTCCGTAATGACCACTTTGTTTTAGTAATCATTTAATTATTTATGTATTTTTAAAATCTCATTTAGACGTGCCAGCTTTTTTCCAGTCTGTGCAGCAGCATGCACCCTTCTTCACATTTCAGAATGAAGGTTCTGCTTCATTCAGTTGGTGCAAATATTGCAGCTTCCAGCAGAAATATCCTGCTAATCCTACAAGCGGAAACCTTTCAGCAGCTGATCTGAATAAACCAAATAGACAGGAAATTATGCTGGAACACTGCAGGATATTTAATCCCATTTATATGTTTGTTTGTTTACACAGGCGAGGTTGTCAGAAGTGCTCTTCCAAAGAATGTCTCCAAAAAGGTTGTGTCTTCATACAAATACTTCATTGTGTTTAAAGTCATTCAGATCAGTTAAGTAAATTTAGCAAGCAACTAAAGTGCCTATTACTGCAAGAACATAAGAGCATATAGGATGATGATGAATAAAAGACAAAGAAAAAATTCCTATAATGTACATTTAGAGACAGAAAAAATCATCATGAGTTAACTCAGGACTTTATGTGATTAAAAAAAATGTGATTAAAAATCCACTGACCAGAGGTTGTGTTGATCCAATATTTTCCGTCGTTAACCGTTTTTTTTTTTTTAAAGCGGTGACAGAAAAAATCTTAAGGTTGTCCGTTGTTTGGACAGATTGCGATTCACACCCTGACCACTAGGTAAAAGGTGAACCGATGTAAGACGCGGCTTGCAGCAACTGACGGGTCGCAGACATCCCCATGCCTATAGACATTAACAGCCAATCAGCCAGCCAACCTCGGGGGGTGCCGCAGGGGTCGGATGCAGTGCAAACTGGGCGGTGGCCGGGGGCGGGGACCCTGGCAGTCCGATCAGTTGCGGAAACTGGCTTTATGGACGTGGAGATCACCTCTCTGGCGGGGAAGGAGCCCAGCTTGAGGTTGAGCAGTTCTGGCTAGATATAGTTGGACTCACCTTGACGCACAGCTTGGGCTCTGGAACCAGCATCCTCAAGAAGGGTTGGACTTTGTTCCACTATGGAGTTTTCCAGTGAGAGGCCCCAGCGGGTGTGGGCATGCACTCCTGCTGGGGACTCCCTCATCTTCCTGGGTGACTTCAGTGCTTATGTTGGCAATGACAGTGAGACCTAGAGGGGTGTGATTGGGAGGAAAGGCCCCCCCCCCCCCTATGTGAACTAGAGTGGTGTTCTGTTGTTGGACTTCTGTGCTCATCGTGCATTGTCCATAACGGACACCATGTCCATATGTACACTTGGCACCAGGACACCGCAGTATGATTATCGACTTTGTAGTCATATTGCCGGACTTAAGGCGGATGTCCTGGACACTCGGAAGAAAAGGGGAGCGGAGCTTTCAACTGATCACCACCTGGTGGTGAGTTGGCTCTGATGTGGGGGAGGATGCCGGTTAAGGCTGGCAGGCCCAAGTGCGTTTCAACTCCCACCTCCGGCAGAACTTCAACCATGTCCCGAGGGAAGCAGGGGAGATTGAGTCTGAGTAGGCTGTATTTCATGCCTCTACTGTCGAGGCGGCCAGCTGGAGCTGTGATCATCGTTGCCTGTTGTGGCAGTAATCCTAGAACTTGTTGGTGGACACCAGCCATTAGGGATGCCATCAAGCTGAAGAAGGAGTCTTACAGAGCCTTTCTGGCCTGCAGGACTCTGGAAGCAGCTGACAGTTATTGACTTTCTTAAGGCTCTGGATGCTGTGGGGCTGTCTTGGCTAACACGCCTCTATGGCTTTGCATGGACATTGTGAACAGAGCCCCTGGACAGGCAGACTGGTGTGGTGGTCCCCCTCTTCCAAAAGGGGCATCGGACGGTGTGTTCCAACTAAAGGGGGATCACAATCCTCAGCCTCCCCGGGAAAGTCTATTCAGGGATTGTCGAACCTTGGATTGAGGAGGAGTAATGTGGTTTTCGTCCAGGCCATGGAACATTGGACCAGCTCTATACCCTTTTTAGGGTCCTGGAAGGAGCGTGGGAGTTCGCCCATCCAGTTTACATGTGTTTTGTGGATTTGGAAAACGTTCAACCATGTCCCCCAGGGACTCCTGTGGGGGGTGCTCCGTGGGTATGGGGTACCGGGCCCCCTTGTACTAACTGTTTGGTCCCTGTACGACCGGTGTCAAAGCTTGGGCCGCATTGCTGGCAGTAAGTCGGATTCGTTTCCTGTGAGAGTTGGAATCCGCCAAGGCTGCCCTTTATCCCCGAGCCTGTTCATAACCCATATTGACAGGATTTCTAAGCGCAGTTGAGGTGTTGAGAGGATCTGGTTTGGTGACTTCAGAATTGGGTCTCTGGGTCTCTTTTTGCTGATGATGTGGTTCTGTTGACTTCATCTGGTTGGGATCTCCAGCTCTCACTTGAGTGGTTTGCAGTTGAGTGTGAAGCAGCTGGGATGAGAATCAGCATCTCCAAATCTGAGACCATGGTCATCAGCCGGAGAAGGATGGAGTGCCTTCATGTCAGGAATGAGGGCTGCCCCAAGTGGAGGAGTTCAAGTATCTTGGGGTCTTGTTCATGAATTAGGGAAGGACAGAGCATGAGATCGACAGGCAGATTGGTGCGCATCTGCAATACTGCAGACTCTGCACCGGTCTGTCGTGGTGAAGAAAGAGCTGAGCCAGAAGGCGAAGCTCTTGAATTACTGGCAGATCTTTGCTCCTACCCTCAACTATGGTCACGAGTTGTGGGTAGTGACCGAAAGAATGAAATTGCGAATACAAGCGTCCGAAATGGGTTTCCTTCGCAGGGTGGCAAGGCTCTCCCTTAGAGATAGGGTGAGAAGCTCAGAGTAGAGCCGCTGCCCCTCCACATTGAGAGGAGCCAGATGAGGTGGCTCGGGCATCTGGTTAGGATGTGTTCTGGACGCCTCCCTGGTGAGGTGTTCCGAGCACATCCCAGTAGGAGGAGGCCCCGGGGGAGACCCAGGACATGCTGGAGAAACGATCTATCCTGGCTGGCCTGGGAACGCCTTGGGTTCCCTCCCAATGAGCTGGCAGATCTGGCTGGGGAGAGGGAAATCTGGGCTTCCCTCCTTAGGCTGCTGCCCCCGCGACTCAACCCCAGATAAGCGGAAGACAACGGATGGTGTCATTATTATGATGTTAAAAAATTAAAGCAACTGGTAAAAATAGATTATGATGGGATTTTTATGACCCTCTCAGTCAAAATAACGGATAACAAAAAAGTCTAGTGCAACATCTGTCACTGAAACATTATGATTATTCATCATAATAAGACTCCTAAGGACTTCAAATGATTAGTCAACCTAACATGCATGTCTTTGGTAGGAAGCCAGAGTAGGCTACCCGGTGTTACGAAGGACCTGCAGACAGATGATGATTTAAGAGGTTTATTTACTCTGAGATCAATTACAAGTCCTTGATGCAAGTTGCGATCAGTTCCAGGCGTTTCAGCCAGAAAGTAGATGAAGTTCAGAGTTCAGAGCCGGGGAATCAGTCAGAGTTGGAATCCATAGGATAATCAGGCAGGGGTCCAAATCGTCAGGCAAAAAGATTAATCCAAATGCCAGGCTAATTTTCCAAAAACGAAGAAGATGCAGAAGTACTCCGAGTGGGCTGTTGAGTCGAGACCAGGAAGGGAAGTGGGGGAATGAGTTCAACTAAGTTGTAACGAGGTCCGATAGAGTAGAAGTGTGGAGCAGCTGTATATAAAGGCAGATATAGGATTGATAACAGGTGTAGATTATTAGAATTCTGGTAATTGACTGCGCTGCGTGTTTGTACTGGAGCCTGGTGCAGTTGTAACACCCGGAGAGAACCCACACTAACACGGGGAAAACATGTAAACACCGCACAGAAAGGCCACTGCCCGAGCCGAGGTTCAATCCAGCAACCTTCTCTCTGTGAGGTTTTGGCATGAACAACCACACCACCCTTTAGCCTCAATAAATTTTTCATTCAGATTGAAAATTATTATTTCAACATTCCTTATTGATATGAGAAAACTGTATTCAAGTATTTCAAAATGTGATGACTGCTCTGGATGGTCCAACTTACTGTTCAAACAGCAAGCAATATAAATAATTAAATTGACAGAAATGTTTCCATGGAGGACATCCCTAAGTCACATATAACCGAAAACACGAGTGAAATGTTTAACCAGGTCTTTTCTTTTACACCTGTCTTGTCAGGGCCTTAAATCAATGAGCTTGTCAATAGTTTTGATTCTAAAATGTTGGACGTGATGGATGCTATTGCTCCTACTAAGGTGAAAGTTGTCTGTGGAAAGAATGAGTCTCTATGGAGAAATTCCACACTGGTGGAAAATGGAAAAAGAGAGTCTCGGAAATCTGAGCACAGATTGAGAGAAACAAATCTACCGGTTCAATATAACCTGTATATAGATAATATTCATCCTTATAATTTAGAACTGAGAAATACATCTCTCTGTTATTACTAAAACTGCCATAATGCTCGAGGCTTATTCACTACAGTCACCAGGCTGATATGTCTGTAGCACCTGGACTTTAGTCCACCATATCATGCAATAAGTTTGCCAAATTCTTCACAGACAAAACCCAGAATATTAGAAAAGGATTTGGTTCATCGACAGCAGATTCAGGAAATGTACTGCATCCCCTGAAAACCAGTTTAACCACCATGATACACACCGCGTACAAACACAGCTTGTGAAATTCAGAAAAGCACATTGCCACAGAATAAGATACTTATAGTTTAACCTCTTAATTACCACTGGGTCGCTGGTAATTTAGCATTAAATATATCACTGACCGGTGATAATGAAGAGGTGTAATATGTGTAATATGTTACTTTGCTACCCAAAAATAAGATCATTACTTTAATGTCTCAGTTCAATTCAATTTGATTCAATTCAGCGTTATATGTAAAGCATCTCTTTACAACAATGTCATCTTGGGGTCCTTTACAGACAAATCAATTTTAGCCAATTTATAATCAGCTGTTATGTAGTATTTTTTTCTTCTTTTAAACACTACAGAATCAGAAAGTATATCTGGCTGGAGTTCTCTAATGTGCTCCTTAGAGGAGTCATCCACCTACAAGTCTAGTACACATGCAAGTATGTGAACGATTGCATTCACGACAGAGAAGAGTGAAAAGGTGGAAACTGTATGTTCTCGGCCTTATACCAGACAGCCAAATATGAGACTCTAGAGGGACAAACGATGGGAAAACAATTTACAAGTCATTTTTTTTATTGATGTATCACTATGTCAGGTAGTCCAGTAGGGACATCAGACTTCAGGTTAAATTATGAAACTGTGCCTATAAAAATCATCAGTGCAAGTATTTAACTCCATTGATTCGTCTTGAACAACACTCAAACCACAACAGTGCACTACACAGAATCACTAACTGTTTCTTTCCTCAATAAAACATATTCAATGTCACTTATATGCTGACAATAAACTGAAACAGTACAGTAATTGAAAGTAATCAAACACAAAAATTGCTGTGAACATCCTCCCTGCAGCTGTGAGAGTATTTCCTAAACAGTCTGAACCTCCTCGCTGGTAGAGAGGAAGACCTGAAAAAACATCTCTCTGGATATAGCTGTGATAGAAAAGAGTCAATGTAGCATCTCGGTGACACTTGGCAGACCTGGCTCCCACATGCATCAGCTGTCCTCAAATATCAATTTTGCACTTGACTTCACACGGCTAGCTCTCCACCAAGGGCTCCTCTGCCTCGCTCCGTCCATTTGTCATTAGTATCTCACCAGCGGGGTGCCGACACACATGCACGGTAGGCAGTCCTGTAAGGATTGTAGTTTAAGTCAGCTGCCATAGATAGACACAGAGTTTTGTCCACAATTTATTAAATTTTACCTCGAAAGTCTTAAAAAGAATTAAGCAATTTTGGTGTCTGAGATGCAAGAAGCTTACATGGGAAAATTAGCTTAAAAATCTATTCTGTTTAAATAAACAAATGTGTTTATCATTTTGCCTGTCCATAATCTAATTTTATTACCCAGTGATAAATTGATATGATTAATATTCAGTCAGATTCATGAACCAGTATCATTCATGAATTGTATCGACAACCATGAATCGTGATCCAAATCGAATCGTTATTAAAATGAACCGTTACACCCCTAGTAATTACACATAAATTAAAGAAACTGTGATGTTTATTAATTATGTCTAAGATGATCCTAAAGCCTGGAAAAATTAGATTCAGTAAATGAAATAGTTCACGTTATGATGAGAATAGTAAAAAAAAAAAAAAAAAAACCTCACGACAACTATGACTCTTCACTATGAAAATAAACTTGAAATGTCAAGAACAAAGTCGTAATGACGAGAATAAAGTTGAAATACCGTCTCTTCAAAGTATGAATACTATAATACTTTGTTTATGTGCTAAAAGGGAAAGAATTTCCTTGTTGCTGTTGCTGAAGTACAAGGTCACTAGCTCATCCACACTAGGTATTGTGTTTTATAGAGTAAAGCTGGTTTATATTAATCTGAAAAACTTAATGTCAACTTATTTTACTTTGACTTTATTCATGTGATTTCAACATTATTCTTGAAATTGTATTTCGACTTTATTTTCGCCATTAGTCCCAAAGTGAGGAAAGGAGAAAAAAAATAATCCTCCAGATTTTTGTTTAGTGAGCCCTAAAACTCAGTCGTAATGATTATGAGCACATTTTCATGAGAAAAAAAGTAAAAGAGAGACAGGCAGCGTGGGAGAAAATTGCCAAGAGAGTGAATGCATACGTTTTTATATTTTATTCATACAAAACAGCATGCACGTCCAATGCACACACATCAAGATTATCAATATGCAGGTTAAAATGCTGTTACACTTAACTTTCCTTGTGAAACAGGCTAGAGTTTACGCTATTACTCTGGTTTATATAACCCCTCTACCTGAAACTTAAAACCCTGAGTTGGCCTCATTTCAGGGTTAACTAACTCAATAAACAATAAAGCTGTCTTTTGAAATGGACCCCTGAAAGGTATTCCATTATTGGGCTTGAACTAACACCATCTCCACATTAAGGCTCAGGTCGTTCCATTAACACACATAAGCTGCATCTAATCATTCAAGTGAGGCTTACATATCCTGACTATGTGTGAGTGTATGAGAACTGTAGGAAGCGCTGGTGAGTGGATGTCAGAAAAGAGGAGATGCCGCAAAAGAGAGCAAGACGAGCTGTTGTTTTCTCTGTGACAGAACAAAAAATGTAAATGGAGCTGTATAAGGACTTAAAAAGTATCATCACCAAAAAAGGTAACACAGCTGCAATTAATAAAACATGGGAAGCAGCATGACAAACAACTGCTGACAGACTAAATGCAGAAGATCTACAAGTTTCTTACCAGTGTTAATTGTTACATGTTCTTATTGTCATTACCTCCACCAAGCAGGTGGAGGGCATTCATGTTTTCAGGAAAGTTTGTTTGTTTGTTTATGAACAACATAACTTAAAGTTATGGACGAATTCTCATGAAATGTTCAGGATACATCCAGATTGGGAAGATAAAGAAGCGAGAAATATTTGGAGGTGATCCGGATCATATTTTGGGGTGTAAATCACAATAAGCTGGGGGGACCGTGTGGCTTGGCGGGTGTCTGTGTTCTCCAAGTGCTTTTCTTTTTTCTTTCTTTTTTTTCTTTCTCATCTTTTATGTCATAAATATATTTACATAAAGCTGAATTGTCTGTGTGTGAGATTTTCTGACCCTGCTTAATTTATTAATAACCCAAGAATAAACTTGCATCATAGTACTTGTGAATATATTATAGTGTGTGTATGTATGTGGTGGAGAGAGAGACATGCATTAATTGTTCACTGTTACATCAACAAAAGCAATCTGAAGAGCCAAAGTGGCACCAGGTGAACAGTACAAGAGCATTTTTTAAAGTGGTAGGTAGCTTTTTGTGTGAGTGTGTAGTTGTAACTGCCAAGAAAATGATAGAGTTCTGCTACTGTTGGGGGTCCTCCCCCTGAAAACTTCATGCCAGCAATGGGACTTGGCAGCAATTGAGGGAGGTTAAAGAAATGGAGGGAGGGACCTCCTCATGATATGTTCCCAAAAGTGTGCGTGAGGAGTATGTAGAAGATATTGTTCATTATTCTCCCTTAATTTGTCAGTCTCTCAATCATAACTAATGGTGGTGGGAGACACCATCTGCCTTTTTGATCCCCCAGACCACAAAGGACATCTCTAACCCATGTGTGAATAGATGTATCAGGTTCTCTTTGATTGAAAACACTGCATTCCTGTGATCTCCTCCTACAGTTTCATCATCCCAGGAATTTGATGATGAAGCCGAGTCTGTAGACACAAAACTACCAGAGGTAATTTTAAAGAAATGTGATGTTATGTGGATTCATTTGGATTCTACATTTTCTGTACATATTCTGTACATATTCTGTAGGCCTAATTTACTTTTTACTGATTTAAGTTACATTTTACTGTAGGTTGTAACAGGATAACAAATTCCAGCTTCAAAGGGTGAAGTAAGTAACATAACTATTGATACCTACATACTCTGCAGCTCAAAAGCAATTTTTACTCTATCACAGGATGTCCAAACACAATACAACAAACCTCTGTTGGGTATAGAAAGCACTTGGGATGGAATACAAGAAACTGAAAATAAAGAAGATCGAGTTAATGATCCTTCCGCAGTTTCACCTACGAAAACCTTGTTACTACTTTTACTTCCTCTACAATAAGAAACTGGAAAAGGAGGTAAATATGAAGTCTGACAAAGGAGAAAGTCACAGTGTGCACTGTCTTTAATTGTGTTTACTCTCCACAGCTTAGTGTGTGTGTGTGTATGTGGGGAGGGGGGGGATAATTATTTAAATAATTCAACACAACATGAACTCAAACTTGTCATTATTGTGCGGTTCATTCGAAGTGCTGTCTAATGTTTATTTCCCTTCCATTCAGTCTTCCTACACACACAATACATATATAGGTCCCTCACTACTCTCCCATCTACTGGTTTGGGAATAACTATGTTGATGTTCTCTCATTGTTCCACCATTATAATGGGCAGCCTCTCTCAGGTAATGTTGCGACATTTTGAAGGACGGCACAGGCAATGATGATGTTACTGGCCCGATCAGGAGAAACTAAGTCCTTACAGGCACTGGAAACTGCATAGGGTCAAAGAAACAAAATTACACCACAGTTCACCACATGATCCAAGAATTGGTCAAAGCCTGATGTATTGTCTTCTTGAAGACAATGTACAAAACATAAAAATGTATAGCTTACCATGCAAGATGGCTCTCAGATGTCGGCCATGGTGCCAGAGGATGTCCGTAACAAACCTGAATTAGATTTGGCCAAAGGTAATTTAATCTGTGCCTTTGTTTTTGCATGCACATAGTGTAAAGCTCTTTCTTCTGTTTCCGGATGGTGATATGGTGTTAGGAGGTAGAGCAAACAAGCAAAGACTCTCTCTCCAAGCAGGATACTAATGAACATAATAATTACGTTTTCTTTAAGACTGTGCAAATGGATGCAACATGTACCTTTTTTTTAAAAAAAAGAAATAAGGCTATGTAGAATAACATATGACAAGCACCTTGAATTGCTTTTGAAATGACCTCTACACCTGATTTGATCACTGATCTTGTGCTCTTTATACACCTGCAATGCAAAAGTAAACACTGTTGCGTAGGTAAATTTCTTTTGCCTTGTGCAAACCTCTGTGCCAGGGAGGATGCTCTGAAGATCCTGGAATCATGAACCAAGCCATTTAGCCTTGGTTGGAAATTAGATGATCTCCATCACAGATAATCTATATGCAGGTAAAATAGGTGACAATGAGACGGTTCTTGGTTTCATGGGACATTAATATGACGTTGCTCACTCACTACTACTTAAAGGGGTAGTGGTTCTCAAAATGAGACATCCAGTTCATTCTGTGGCCCCAATACTACCTGTACATTTTAGATTCAGATTTTATTCATTTTGGTCACATTATGAATTTGGATTCATAAACTCTTTCGATCTCAATACCAATGACGTGTAGTTTCACATTACAAGGCTCTGTATTACCTGAAAATATTAGGAACTTCATTTTATTTTCATTTCAAGATAGTTTATTATAGTCAGACCACTTTATTTATCAAAACTAATTCTTTCTCTACAGCTTGCAATAAATTTAAAATATTCTTACCGGGACAAAATGAATTAGTTTCATCCACAAACATAATGAATTTCAACACAGATGATATAAAAAATATATATAATTTACATATAGTGTGAACAATTTTGGCCCCAGGACTGAGCCTTGCGGAAGTCCACATATCACTTTCTCAAACTGTGATTCCATACTCTCAATTTTTACATATTGAAATCTATTATTTAAAAAGCTTTTTACCCCCGTATTGGTTATACCTTTTAGTCCGTAGTCCTCACATTTTTTTAACAGTTGCAGTAGTCTCAAATGCTTTACTTAGATCAATAAACACACCCACTGTATTTAGTTTTTGATCAGTTGCTGTTGCAACATGTTCCACAAGTTCCATCAATGCTAAGGATGTTGAGTGATTGCTTCCAAGTCCATATTGGTGATCATTTATGAAATCATAGTCATTAGTAAAGCCATCAAGTCCATTCGCAAAAATGTTTTTAAGTATTTTGGAAAATTGAGGTAACAGGGTAACTTGTCTATAATTGGATGCCAAGTGTTTATTACCACTTTTGTAATTTGGAATCACCTTATATATTTTAATTTTATTAGGAAAAATACAAGAAAAAAAATTATTACAAATAAATGTAAATGGTTAAATGATACAATGGATTACTTCCTTGATGAGAGACATATCATTACCATGGCAATTAGTATATTTTTTATTCTTAAACTTACTGCACACCGCTTTTGACAAACTCCACTTAAAAACATTGTATTGCTATTATTGAACTCATCAAACTTCTAATTCCCAGCTTTTGGTAACTCTTTGGCAAGGCTAGGACCTACATTAGCAAGATAATTATTAAAAACATTAGTAATTTCCTTTTTAATTTCAATACTGTTGTTTAAATGATCCATACACTTATCTTTTTTATTTTTTTATAAATGTATTTATAACATTACATGTGCATTACATTGTTGGTATGATTTTTCAACAATTGTTCATAATGATCCTTTTTTTGCATTCTTATTATTGCTGTTGATCTGTTTTTATCTTCTTTATACCATTTCTCTTTTCCTTACTTTGATACTTTATAAAAATCCATATATAATTTAGTCTTCTTTTTAAAGGCTTTTTCCAATCCTTTCATCATCCATGGTTTTGATTTTTTTTTAGTGTCTGCTTACATTCCTTCAGAGGACAATGATTATCATAAATTATCAAAAAACTTTGCAAAAAAGCATTATAGGAGTAATCTACATCTTTATGCCAGTCATGATTTGAAAGTTCAGCTTTCATTGCTTCATTTACAGCAGGTGATTTTTCTCTGAAAAAAATATTGTTTTTCCCTTCTTACAAGTAACTCATCATTTCAATTACTACAAAAACAGGCAAATGATCAGTAATGTCAGTTACCAATAATCCACTTCTTGTTTTCACGCCAGCTTGGTTTACAAATCAACGGGATATTATCTTTAGGTTACCTGCTTGGTCTTAAAATTATTCTACAGAAGCCCAAACTGAACGTAGTATTAACAAATTTTGGTGTTCTTTTTGTGCTTATTAGACTTTCAAACCAGTCCTCACAAACAGAGCAACACCACTTCCCTTTTTGTTGAACCTTTTCTGAATAAACATTGCATAACCATCCATTTTTTCTAATAGTTAATTCAGGCTATGAAAGCATTTTTTTGTTCACTTAATCTGCCTCCACAGGTCTAGCAGAGGTTTGGATTCGCACATGGGTACAGCTTAATGCATCGATAACATTGTGGAAACCACTCGGCTGATTGTTTGGTTCCCATTGTCTTGTATTGTAAATGTGACATACCTGCAACAGCATAAAACACCTACTTGATCCTCTGAGTGTATTTGTGGCCAGGGGAGGTGATGAAAATGTGCAATAACTGCTTCAAAGCAAGGAGTACATTCCTTATTTCCCTTGGACAGACCTTCGGCATCACTTACACTGTAAAAAAAAAATGACTCACTTGCAAAAAACCTTAGTGAAATGCAAACAGATTGTAGACCTGGTGGCATGAATGCTCGTTGAATTATGCGTGCACCCCAGGCGGTAATCTCTGGCTGCCGATGGTGACACTAATGTGGAAGTAAGAATAATTGCAGTTCACCCCTCACCGCTAGCATCAATAGCGAGCAATCCCCATAGACTCCCATGTAAAAATGTCCCATTTCACAGCTGAAATAAACATGTTTACAGAGTAGCTCCAAAAACTTTTTTCAGTTTGATAGGTCCAACTTTCCATCATGTAAACTCTGGGGAGGTGAATTTTTTTTCCAACGCTTTGGTTTTTATGTTATTTTAATTTTAAATGTAGAGGCGTGTCCTTTTGATTGATTTGTGTTAGAGCGCTATCACTGTATTACCGGTTACAGCCCTTTCAGCTCTACCTTTTCATCCATTTTTGGACTTTCTGATAATGAAGAAACAGCAAGATGGTGACGTGACGTATGCTCTGTCCAGTAATTATATACTGTCAATGGTGTACCCTCTATAAAAGGACAAGCCGTGGTTTGCAAAAGAAACTTTATGTACATCTTTCTGTCTATCCTTCTCTCTTTGTCTGTTCCTCTCTTAAATACCCGGCCTGTATAGACAGGACTCAGTTGATCCAAATTTAACTTAACTAACTAGAGGCAGTGCGGGTCAGGTGCTTCTGGAATTTGGGAGAGGGATTAATAAGGTATTAATTAGTTTTAATGAATGCCATATTTTTTTAATATAATTTCATGTTCAGTTCTTGCAGGGATATCATATCTGAAAATGTACTCACTACAGTGCTTGTTTTATTGTGCACTCTATACTTTAGTGATGTGCACCATGGCTTATGTATTTTTTTCGTGTGTGTCGGGGAAATCCAGCATATTTTCAGCTTTTTCAGGTTTTAGAAAGAAATGAGGTGAAAGGAGGGAAAAAAATATTAAATGCATGTAAAACAAATGTAAACTATATTTTAAAACGACCAGGCAAGATATTAAAATTGTGTTAATGTTTTATTTGATCTTTTATTTATTGGTTTCCCTTTTATTATTTTTTGTAGTTGGTAAATTATATTTTAGTAATTACTTTTTGAAAATTACTTATTGACCACTCTAATATATCTTATATTAAAATGTAGATATTTTGGGGGGCAAATCAGCTATATCCCTGTTTTCTTAGTATCCATTTTATATTTAGGTACCACCTCTACCCTGTGGTCTTAAAAAGCTGAAAGATTGATCCAAATTTAAAACCATAAGAGAAGTAGTAAATACCTGTTTTTCATGATGCATTTGCATGCATTCAACATCTGGATTGTTTTGAACATGCCAGGAACATGCTAGAGGCTGCAAAGATGCCTTTTAGAAGCGTTGTGGGACAAATATGACCTGAAAAATAGGTACAGGCTCCACAGCACGAAAAAATGGCAATGTAAAAGAAATATGAGGAGATTGGAGCGTGACATTTAAAATAGCTCGTTTACATATGTGAGGGAGCATAAATTGGCCTTGAGTGAGCAAATTACAAGGCGAATTCAAAGCAATGCAGCAATGCAACAATACACCAATCAGTCATTTATAGAATGGTGGTTCCTTTGACATTCTTCAAATCAGATGGCATCTTGTGGCTCTGCAGCAAGGTAATACCAGATAGTGCTTGGGTTATAAAAGCCTTTGAATTTGCAATAAACATTAATGCAAAATATAAAAGCAGTCCATTTGCAACAGTAAATCAGCCTGTCTGCAACCCGGTCCTATAAAAATCAGCGCGCAATCTGCTGCAGCTTCTGGAGATTCTATCCTGACATAAATAGTAGCATCTCACAAGTTGCTGATAAGGATGCTGCTGCTTTGTGTTTGATGGACAGATCTGGTCATGCAGAGGGACAGAGAGGCTGCCACCCACGTTGTCAACCACTTCAATGATTGATATTCACCCCTAGCTGCTCTGCAGGCTGGTTAATTACATGTGAGGGCACAAAGGATTAATGAAATCTGTGTCAACCACGCAGCGTGGAGGGGTTAGAGGTCAAAGGAAGACCAGAGGGAGCTGTGTTAGTGACTGGGAGGATTGTGAGGATGTGAGCATTGTGGGATTTGATAGTATTATAATTAGTATGCTAATGTGTGACAATGCAAATGTTTCCACTTCATTCTGTTTTCATTAATTTTGCTAAGTTGTTGTGATGATAATGAGAGTGATGAGAAAACTCTGAACTGAATGTTGTCTCCCACTTTTCTTTTGCATTTCAGCACCACAGATTACAGCAGAAACCAGTCTGACACTTATTCATTAGTCACTTTCTTTAGTATTAACTCCCCCCACCCCTAAAAAACTATGTTGCATTAACACAAGATTAGGGTCTGAAACAGGCTGTTTAATTAAACTACTGAATGAGTACGTGCAGAGGAATTAAAATTGGTTCATGGTTACCCTTGTGCCAAACATACATCAAGAAGCAAAACCATTCAGAGCTTCTGAAGCCCCCTCCACCCTCCACCTCTATCACTTTCATATAACTTCTTATCACTTGTTCTGTCCCTTTATGTCTTACGTTTCCTCCCTTTTTTCAAATAGCTTGTTCTGTTCCTTCGCTGAATCTCCCATGGTGTGCCAGCAGGTGTATTTATATTAGAGAAGTGAACAACTAAAAAACTTTGTAAAAAGTCCACTAATGTTTGGGTTAATGTGTCCATATGCAACTGTGGGGTGGGGGGGCTTGGAGCAAAGACAGGTTGCTGTGAAAAGCTAGATGCATAGTGGAGAATGAAAAGATATAGCAATTAACACCAGACAGTTCAGAGTCCCATGTCTGCTTCACCACTGGTAAAGTTAAGGGATTTAAACCAAATTTGGCCGTTTGTATCAGAGCTTTCAGCGACAGGAACAACCAACAGATCAGAGTCACCTATCCGTCACAGACAAAAAGTTGTCTAGAATGGTATCTCAGCCTAACAACACCTCTACAAGGATGCTAACTTCTCTAAAAACCTCAGATTTTGTGGAGCCAACCAAAGTCTTGTTCCATACATAGCATCAAGATATAACACACAGCTGACTATTGTGCAGTTTCATCGTAAAAAATATCACTCTGACATATCAAAATGTCAAAGACAAGGTATCTAATAGGTTTTCAAAGTAAAACAAACACAAACATAAACTTTAAAATGAAACGGGGAAAAACTCGGATCTTGAAAAATTAATATTGACGAGTGTTTTATCTGAGGCGAGTTTCGTCTCACGGTCCTAAGGTTCGGGCTGGCTTTGCTTGTGAGGGTTGTTGGGGCCCTGGAGGGTGCCAGGCTTGCTGCATGGGTGGGTGAGTCGGGGGCGGGGAGGGGGGAGTGCGGGAAGTTGGGCATGGAGAAGGTGAATATGGGTGTATATGGAGGGGTGAGTGTGTGAGTGGGCTGTGTAGGTGGATGAGGCATGGGATGAGTGCAGGAGGATGGGTGGGAGTTTATGCATATGTAGGTGTGTATGGGGGGGGGGGGTGATTAGTAGTATGGGAATGCATGCTTGAGTTAGTGGAAGAGGAAGTTATGTGGGTGGCAAATTGGAGGGAGTGTGTTCAGGTAGGCGGAAAAAGGGAGGAGATAGGTGTATGTAGGTGTGTGTTGGTGTGGGAGATTTTGGGTGGAATTTTGGGGGGTAGAGTGGTAGGGTGGGTTTGTGGATATGTGTATGTGTGTGCATAGAGGAGAAGGGAGGGGCAGGATGTGTTGAACGGGTTAGGACAGTGTGTGAGTGGAGCGCTAGTTCCTGTGGTGGGTATTTGTTGCACTGGGGTGTTTACTGGCCCTGCTGGGTGGTGGTCTGGGGACCCTCGCCCTCCGCGCGTGTTTGTCGACTCCTAAGCCTGTGGGGGTGGTAGGATCGCTCCCAGTCTCTTGGGGTCCTGGGCCCATGCTCTGCCTTCCCTGGGCGCACTAAGCCCCAAGAGGTGTCACTTCCTTTATGTTGTCCACCTTGTTGTCCTGGCCTGTGGTCTTGTTTGAGGCTTTGATCATTTCTATGGACGGCTCCCACTTATTGGTGTAAAACTGGTAAAAGGGGGCAATTTCTTTCTTGCTTTGATGTATGCTATAAAAGCTACAATATTTTTTTTAGTTGTACTCTTATGTATTTAAAATTGTAACAACTGATACCTTGTATTTTTATTTGAACCCTATAAACCCTTACTACGTAGATTCTGAGGGATTTTAAATCAATTTATGGTAGAAACTTTACTCAGAACCCAATTGTACACCATATGATACTGGTATGTTCCCCACTGGTGCACACCAGAAAGCAGGAGACTACTTTAAAATAATTTTGACCTATCACATGGTAAGGAATATTAATATATTAAAAAAATAAATTATTTGCCCCTTTAATAAAATCTGAAAAAAATTAGTTTTCAGATTTTAAAAATGGGACTATTTGCCCAGTTGTTACTTGGCTAGGCTTTAAACAGTTAACTGCAGATAATTTTTCATTCGATTTTTTCTGTTTTCTTAATGTCAATTTTGCTGCTGAAAGAAGAAATTGAAACAATGAGACCATGTGTATACCTAATGGTATTTTTTCTCCTGAAACTGACACTGAATGTTGTCACGTTTGGCCCAGATGAAGTCAATAATGTTTCCTCAATAGTTTGTACTGCTAATTTAAGTGCTGTTCAGTAAATGCAAGCCTTGCCAGAGAGGACGAAACTGCATTCGTCTTAAGAAAACACAATTTACACACAATTTACACACTACAAAAACTGGCTTTAAAAAAACCTACAAAAATTAGGTTCAGGTTTTCCTTGAAATAAGATACATTTTTTTCTTATTTTTTTTCAAGGAACATTATCCTGTCAAGAATGCCTCAAACAAGTAAAAAAAGATCTTAAAATAACCTACTAAGTAAGAATAATTATGTTTAAAAATAATTAAGAATAAAAAAATAATTAGGTTTAAAAAAACAAGGGTATGTGTCCTTGATTTGTTTAATCTTTGATTTTCGTTTTTTGCAGTGCACCCCATTTGGCTTCAGCAAAGCTCTGTTTGTTATTTAAATGTAATCATTTTTAGCAGCTCAGACCTTGGAACAGAGGTGGAGTTCCACATTGTAGCTCTAACTAAGATACTACTAAAACAAGAAAAAATAAGTAAAACATAACTTGTCAGTTTTTTAAACACCTTCAAAGGATAGACGTTTCTATCTTTATTTTTTCTGTTGATGCTTAAAATTGTCCAAGAAATTTTATTATCTAAAATTTTCCAAATTAATCTACGAACATTATTATCTGTGCCTTAAGTTGATATTTGAGGCAAAATGTCTTTGCTTATTTTCTGTGCTGTCAATCATCATGTTTACACAAGCAACATGTCCCCTCAAAACACATTTCTTGTACATTCTTGTCATGACTTTTCAAGCAACTTAAGGCCAAATACAGCATGCCCCCATTAACCATGTGATGGATATGTACTTAAAAGTATGAAATAAGTTCCTTTGAAAAGTTGAATCATCACATTCACTTTGCATCTCTTTGACCACTTAAATTATAAGGTGAGCATGAATAATGTTCTTACCCCTACTCAATGGTGATTTTATATAAAGGGATTCTAAGTTTTCCTTTTCACTGCAAAGGCTTGATCACTGTTAGGTAAGACACATCTTAAAGAAATTGGTTGGCAGACCAGAAATCTGCATATGCATGTGTGTAGTATTGAAAGTCTGAGGTGCAAAGTGTAAAGAGAAAGGGTGAGAGCACCTGTGCTGGGGTCAGATTTGGTGTTTTTATGCTTTAACACTGCATGTTTTTATGTAATTGTTTTTAATTGTTGCTTATGGATATTTTATTGGTGTGGTTTGCAGTTATTTGGTTGTGTGTGTGTGTCTCCTAAGTACCCGCAACATGAACCAAATCAGCCCTAATTATAATCAGTAAACGAGCAACAGCTGTGATGCCCAGAAAAAAGCAGAAAAGAGATTGGAGCAGTGTGGCAGAAGAGAAGGCCGGGCAGACAGAGTTGAGACCATAATACAACGGTGTGCAAGGATAATCCAGCCTGGGTTGGTAGTTTGACTACCAACCAGGATGATTGTGAGTAGACCTGCTTTCTACCTTGATGCAATGGGGCTGGATTAGAGACCAGGAGGGAGGAGCTTGAGTTTTTTGTGCCTACATTTGAACACTGGTCTTTGGCTGTTGTCTTTAGGGCGACCGGAGCAGAGGAGTTAAAGCTTAACGGTCCGGAGCCGGTGTCTTGCGCTGTTGATTTTAAAAGAAATAAAGAACTAGCGGTCTGGCTCTACAAGGGACTTCTATGACTTGGCATTTTAGTCAGTTTTATGTATTTTAAATTTAAAATCCCTTGTAATAAATTTGTAAACATTTATTTGACTCATTTAACTTTGCTCATCCGTGATGTATAAGAATCTGCAAGCTTGTTCTTTAAAGTCCTAGGGCTCTTAAAACTCTAGGTGGCGTTGTCAGCTTAAAATTTTTTAACCATTTTTTTATATAAAATAATTTGTAGATTCTGCTAAAGCCATTTAATTTATACCTTTAAATTGACTCCCTCGGCCACGTGACACATGTACCTTGGTTTTAAAGTCACAGTTCAGTTCTTTTTCAGTACAGTAGAGGAACAAATTTAAAACCTAAAACAGCACAACCTTGGTGTAAACAGGTTTAACATTTCAAATTAAACCAAAAACCAGTAAACTCTCCAATACAAGATAAGTAAATGAGGCCTGTGGAAGCGACGGCTAGAGGTATATCCCCGAACGCCTCCAATCCAATTCCTCAATCCTCGAATAGACACTATACAATATTTTAAAACCGTACATGTTCAATCACAAAGCTTTACCTGACGTCAAAACTGAACCAGCCCGGTATGACGTCGGGACAGGATGTGTCTTGAAGTCATAGTTCTAGAGCCGGACTCGGCAACTCCCTTCCTAGAGAGCAGCACTCCTGCAAGTGTTAGATGTTTCCCAGCCACAGCACAGGTGACACAACAGAATTAGCCGATTGTGCAGAACTTGACATCGACTGAGTCTCAATTCAGGGTCTGCATACTTCAAAGTGTGGATTCGACGTGCGTATAAGTCATACTGTACCAATTTGAAGGTAAAAAACAAATGACATGGTCCCAAATGCTTTGCCTGCTTTGTCCAGAGGAAAATGAGCTCACCGAAGCAGGTAGATGATGCCGTCTTTAACCCAAAGCCTAATGAACCATTCACTTATTTACTGAGGTGAGACAATAAGCCTCTAAAGGTCTTTAATGATGTGAGATGTTTGGGCAACTGGTCTGTCATCTCGTTCAGATGGTTGGGATTTTTATACATTCTTAGAGGTCAGGGTGTTTTTCACCGCACAGGAACAGGGTGGCAGAGCTTTTATTTCTAGTATGCAGTAGATACAGCAGTGATGGCTCTGGTGGGACAGACATCTCACGGGAGGCGTTATAGGTGTGTCAAGGTTGAATCTATTCTACCCAGGCCGTAAAAGCCCTTTTACAAACAAAAGAGGCACTCAATTAGGTGAGCAGATGACAGCTGAACACCATATCAGAGCTCAGCTAAATATTTGAGCCTTTCCGTAAACAGTATTTAAAAAAAAAAAAAAACAATCAAAAAATAGGCAATGTAGGTAGTATAACACAAGCATAAAATAGCTAAAGACTATCCTAAAAGGTGGACTTACCTTCAGACTGTCTTCACTGTCTGAGGGTAAGGAGAAGCCTTCTGAATGAAGTGTAGATAGATTCACTTCAGCTGATTAAAGGCACTTGGCAAAGCTTTGCAATAATCAAGACAAGAACCTGTGAATGCGCAATCATTACTTATGTCACTGAAGCATCTGCAAAACAGTGACAGGAGCTGCAGTTTTCCAAACTCAATCAAAAGGAGAGCAGATCAAAAACACATGAAAACACATCCAGCCCCAAAACCAAACATTATGACAAATCAATAGAGGTCAGGTAGGTTAAGACTGTTAT
>JBAMHX010000019.1:4849035-4860937 GCA_037177515.1 Pseudomugil tenellus | reverse complement strand
CCTACCACACAGCATGCAAGTGGTGAGGATCCCACGTATACTCCCCGCGGGTTGTCCCACTGCCTAAAACAAAAGAATGAATACAACCGGGTAAATATCAGCTGGTTCAGTTTGTCTGGACAATGTTTTAATAAATGACAAAGGTGTGTATTTCCACAAAGACTTGCAGAAGTCTATTCCCCCTTAATGTGGATCATTGACAACAGTTACAGAGGCAGGCAAAGCAGCAGTCTGGTGCATCATCTGGCTCATTCCAAGGCTCAACCTAAAGAAAATGTAGCCCACAACACATGGCTCCCCCAGCAGCAAAGACTGAGCTCCCTCACAGCCACCTGGATCCAGATAAGGAGACACTAATTGCCTTCACCTGCCCTTATAAACAGGTAGGGAGCTGACTCCTCCCTGCCGGGGGCGGGGCTTTTATCCTCCATATCAACCCTTACAGGAGCATAATCTTGATGCACATTGCAAAGCGCCTCTTTGAAATACTGAATCAATGAAACACTGAGATTGTAGGGATTGTTAATCCTAAGTAGGAAACACTCCTGTCTATATCTTCTCATCACTTCACCTTCAAGTTGTACAAAATGAGATATTTGTTCGCGGAAACTCAATCCAGATATTTCAGAAATAGTTTGCAAATACACCCTCTGTGAAGGCACCCTTGCAGCTCAACGAGATTCCCTAATTGCAGAGTAGTGTATAAATCCAGAACCTTTGCATTTGGGCACCCTCCCCTTGCTGGAGTGGAATCAGAAATCACCGTTACCATGGTTCCAAACCTGCCATCATTGACAATAGCGGCAATTGCTGTTTTACACAAGGTGCTTTAGGATGAGAGAGAACGGTCTACCAGAAGGCACAAATGTCTGCGGACATTATTGATAATATTTCTCCACCTTAATTGCTTTCCACAACATGTTTCCTCAACCATGACTGCACTTGTTTAATTTGCTTGTGTGGCAGGTCCCCTTCCTGAACACTGCATGGCACTGTGCCAGATTCAACAGTTGCCCTGATTGATGTGTGGTGTAGGGTTTATGTTTTGTGGGCATAGTTGATATGCACGTTCCTTTGAACAGGGCAGCTGGTCTTTTAAAAGCAGGAGTGCTTGGCCTGCTAGGTCCATTCAACCACTGTTTGCGGTGGCTGCTTGGTGTAGTGCCAGTGGGGTGGAGGTTGCGTAGGCTGTGTTTTCAGGTGAGTTTTGGGCTGCATTTATCCGGCTACTTGTCTATCTCTGGATTAACATTATTCCATACTTTCTGCAGGTTACATCGCAAGTGAACCGCGCCCCTGCTGTGAAATTTCCAGCTTACATTATAGAGTGCAGCACCTGAGACCAGAGGCCTGGCCGCTTGACTGCCACTGTCTTTACACTGCTTTTTGGCTCCATTTCCTTTCCCCTGACGATTACTTTCTATTTGCTCTTGTGGGTGTAAGGGCAAATCAGATGGACTAGGCTGTACCGGTCAAGGGGAAGCTTGGACATTCTTTTAAAAATTATTTGGTTCGTTTTTCTGCATAATTGTTTTTTTCTTTATTCTGCATGTCCTTGTTTTGTGCGGGTATAGTTTGGGTCATTTTTATTGTTGCTCCGCAGACATTTAAACTTTCTTTTTTTCATATCAGGTGCTTTGGGCTCCCATCCTAATTTTTGCCCCTTGCTGCTATGAGAGTGTTTGAGTGAGTGACACACGGGTGATCCATGTGAGTTTTCCCCCACCCTACTCCTTATTTTGTATTAGTTTTAGAAAGACATGAATTGCTGCAAAGAGTCCCAGCCCTATTTTACTTGTATCTTTATTTTGTTTCTACCCTGCTGCAGGGGAACATCAGACCAAGCATGGGCATGAACATCAGACCAAGCATGGGCTTGTTTAATTATTTTAGATGTGTTAAATAAACATTGTTTTCTTTTACCAGAACAAATTGACCTGTGGCATCTCTTTCTTTTGGTTGTGGTATTTATTGTAGGTTTCCTGTGTACCTTACCATACCACATTCGCTTTTGATTTGAGAAAATATAATTTAGACAATGCTATTTGTCTCTGTATTTCTTGCAGAGTTCTTCATAAACATATCCTCTCAGACGCTAAAAGTATCAGTAAATTGGGTTTTACTAATTGAATTTACTTCAGTACCAAGCACTACAGACTTTTGATGTCAATAATTCCCCAACTGTCAAGTAAAAGTGAGATTTCACAACTTAACCAGCTGAAGCCTGAAAGAGTTGAGTCAAAATGTATTTTCCTCTTCAACAGAAAGCTTGACAGTCTTGT
This sequence comes from Pseudomugil tenellus, assembly GCA_037177515.1. NCBI lineage: Eukaryota > Metazoa > Chordata > Actinopteri > Atheriniformes > Pseudomugilidae > Pseudomugil > Pseudomugil tenellus. Next base: position 4,858,655 of record JBAMHX010000019.1, on the reverse strand, counting down.
TTCCATGGAGAATTTTGGCTTAAGCTTAAAATAAAATTGAAGCGAAAAGTAAAATGAGATGCCATGACCTTTGGCCTCACTTCATCGGAAAAAAACCCACAGTAGAGTTTATTACCAGAGATAAAAATAATTAAGGTCAGTTCAGATGAAATTTAGCACCCAAGAAGTGACATTTACTGTTCAAAGTGGATATGTCCAACCATAATTTTTTTTTTACAGAAATTAGTAAAGTTTGCCTACACTCTAATTTGTAAAATTTATTTTTTATTAAATTTCTAGTTATATTAACAGGAATTATTAATTTTTAAAAGTACAAGAATTAACTGTAAAGTAAGATTGACTGTTTTACAGCATCTGGGTTATATCTGTAATGTTGAAATAAAGGCAGATAAGGCTTAACCCCAGATGCAATAGTTGTGAGCAAAAGCCTGTACTACAAAGCGTGATTAACTCAGACGGCACTTATCTCCGCTCTCTGGATTGACTCAGCCAAACATTGCGAATCTGGGATAAGCTGTACTATGAAGCTGCATATCAACTTTCTAACTCAACCAAGACCTTTGCACTGAAGATAAATGTGCGTTCCCATAAAAGAGGTGGCGCTCGCAGGTTCTGACCAATCGCAAACATTGACAAACCCAGAGCAGTGTATTTCACTATGGAGGAGCAGAATATCATTCTACACAAATATGAGGGATTTAAAAATATATGCAAGGAATGCTGGCAGAAAATAGTGACTCTGTTAATGCGGAAGTTCGTAAGATCATCCGAAATTAATTAATGGGACAATATAAACTGACAGCACTCAGATCACTGTATTACTGTGCAAACATTACTGGGAATGCTTTATCTGCGTCATAAATCCCAGTTCTTTAAATTATCCGTTCCCATATGAGCATGTTATATTAATCAATGCCACCATGATAGTTGCTCCATAACTCAGTGTACTGTATTTAAGTTATGTGTGGAAACAATTACCCACAATAATAAACCTCCATTTTACAGATACATCTCAGGAAATTAAAATGTTATGAAAAAGTTTAATATTCTTCATCAGTCATTTCAGAAAGTGAAACCTATATATCATATAGATTCATTACACATAGACTTAAACATTTCAACCATTCATCCCTTGAAATATCGATAATTGTGGCTTATAGATAACAAAAACATCTGTTGAACATCTGTTTCATTAGAATAGAAGACGGCACAGGATGTAGGATGGGGGCAAAAATGGACAAGTTGGGCGAAGCGTAAAAAACTAATAATTGGCATACTGATCTCTTTAAGGGTTAAGAGAAAGTGAGTAAAAAAAGCTTCAGTGTCAGCAACTGCATCAAAGCAAACAAAGGGCAGGCAGACTTTGGCAATGAATGCACCTGAAATCCATTTAAATTAAAACATACACTGACACAGAAGTCGACACATGAATACAAAGCACGATTTAGCCCAGTTTGTTTGTTGAGCCCACAGAAAACGAGGGGGGTTCCTTTTGTAGGACGCTTTGTACACATGTAAGTGTTTGTCTGGCTGTTTGCCTGCTTGTCTGTTTGAACATCCTACTGTTCCACAGTCTGTGTGTGCATCAGTGCATGTGTATGCATGATTACCTTTTATGTTTGTGAGAATATGGCTGGAGGTAAGTGAGCGTCAGGCAGCTGGGGGAGTTTTGTAAAAGGTCGTGAGGCACAGTGACTTGGCATGGTGGCATATTTCATTTATAGGCTCACTGGGGCATAGCTGTGCTGCAGGGAAGATTAAGCTGTATCTCTTCACTTTTAACTGAAAATGCCGTTTATTTTCCATTAGTGATGTTAAATACAACCTGCTTAGACCAAAATGTTAATAATTAATGCTGTTGTGGCTGATTTTGTTAACAAAGTGCTTAGATTAGTTTATTAATGCTTGAGCTTGGTTGAAGTTAGATAAGAAGTATGAAGGATATAAAAAAAAGCAGCAACAAGATGCAGAGTCCAGTTTTGCGTTGTGTGTATTTACAGTGCAGATAATGAGTCTAGTGGGAAGTGATCATTGGTTCCACAGAAGAGCTTCAAGCTGATTGTAGAGTTGTTCTTTTGGCCTCTGGCCAAATGGACTCTAACAAGTTCCAAGTATAGGGTATTAGGAAGCAGTTTCCATTTTTTAACCCTGACAAGTCAACTCTATCCAAGCTTATTTGTGACCAAAAGAGGAGAGCCTTAGTTTATAATTTTAGCTTCATAACCCTGATTTGGGGTACTGAGATGCACTTTTAGCCTGTCCTGGGTGTACGTGCCTCTCACCTGTTAATTGCTTGGATAGACTTCAGTCCCCACAGCCCCGAATTATAGAAATTAAATAAAGGAATTAACCCAAATTTACAGTAGATGTGTAAAATTTTTTAAATACAGTATTGCATTTTCCCTCTAAGACTATCTTCTGATCATTTGGTTATTCATTCTAGTTTATAGAACACTGACTCAGACAAGTTTACTGCCCTCATCAAAAAGCTTTCGTACAGCAGGACTTTAAACCTATTTAGCTCTTTCAAGTTTAAAGAAACATATGTAAACAAGGCCTATGGTGTCGGAAGTGAAGGCTAGGGGTACATTCCCGAAAGCCCCAATCCTCCAAATCCCCAATTCTCGAATAGACACAATAAGATAAGATATAAATATATATAAAGCTGCACATGCTCAGTCACCAAACTCCACCTGGTGTCAAAATTTTGAACCAGCCCGTCAGGTAAGGTTGCATCCTGAGGTCATGACCTTTTATTTGCACTTGATTTGAGATTAATGAGATGAATAGTTCCAGCGATATAGGCCAAAATATGATTTTTCATGCATAAAGCACCACCTTGTTGGAAAACCATAAATCCAATAATTGTGAAATTCGATACAGATAATCCTCTTGGCGACCTAAACAGGTATACCGAGTATCAAAATCCAATTGTAAACAGCCCTAGAGATATAGGCAAAAATCGACTTTTAATATATAATGCGCCACCTGGGGGGGGGAACCAAATCACAAAATGGTGAAATTCAAGCCCGGTCATACTTTTCAGCATGTCATGTGTCCACTACCAGAAGTCTCTCACCCTCTCACCAGACAATACTGATGGATCTTAGATCCTAGCATATCAGTTTGCTATCTTGTGGTAGCGCTTTTGAATGCTTCTCCAGCTGACTGCTGGTTAATAAGCTGTCAGAAATCATGGGGCCTTGGTGGTTCTCTTCTCTACTACATTTGGAAAGGAATACTATTTAATAATAAATGGTTCTATGGAGTTCATGTTTTAAAGCACTTAAACACAATTTAAAAAAATGTCCAGGTATATATTTAAATGAGAAATCCAAGCTACAATTACTGTCATTTTTAACACAAAGAATTCTTTATCTTCAAACTGTCATGGTCTTTGGTTTTCATTATTTTCTAGTATAGTTTTGATAAATTTCTGTTTCACTGGATACTTTTGGGCTTTAAGATCAGGCTGCCTTTAAATCCTCTGTGGTAAAAGTTCATTTTGTTATGATACATGGAAAACTAAAGCAAGGAGTTGGAAAAGCTTGACTATGAGACATGAATAGGGGAGTGAACTTTACTAAGACTTTATTCAAATGCAGGACAAGATACAACCTAAATTTCAATAAAAGAAAAAAATTCAAGCAGAAAGACCAGATGGAGGGATATACTAAAACTAATGACTATAACGATGCAAAGCAATGACTAATTAACTAACTTAATCTGTCAAAGAACAAAGGAAAACAAGCAGAAGATAAACTGAGATACAAAACAAGGGATCCATGTGGTTATCAAACTAACAATCTGATGTGGGAAGTACAGACTACAGATTACCTAAGAGGATGCGCAAAAAATAAATAAATAAACAAGACACAACACAGGACACAGCATTCAACGATAATCTGAAAAATATCAAAGCATCAGTTGAAACAGAAATCTAACAAAAACTAAACTAAAGAGAATAAAAATGCATAGAAAATGTCATAGACTGCTAAACTCCACAGGGCAGAATTTTTACATCAGTTTGTGCAAGTATGTCCTGTTTTAGAACAACAAAAATGGCACCCAATGGCATTTATTCCACCACAGACACATGCAAATTGTATTCCAATTCAAGTGTATATTCATGTCTATGCAACATTTAGAAGCACGTAATCAGACTGACCAATCACAAAGGAGTACTTCCATGTATCTGTGTCTGCATAGCTGGGATGCCTGTCAGGTCTGAAGGTGTGCGACAACCCTCTGTGGAATTACACTGAGCCTGCAGTGGTTGCAGAGTAACTGACATGACTCAAATGCCAGTGTATAAACCAGCCTTAAGTGTTATCAGGGTCTTGAATGAAAAGTGTAGAACCCAAAACCTTTTGTTCAATACCCTGAAAAAGTACAGGGCTCTTAAGTAAGGCTGGATGGACTGAGGACTTTCAGTCTGGGTTTATGGGGCAGGTTGCCAGCTGAACCAGTTCAGACACCCAATGCTTCATTATCAAAATCAGTAATACTTAAACAAGCAATAAATAAAACAAACTTTTCCATTAAATTTCCACATCTAGCCAAGGATTTTTACCTTTTCCTTGAGGCAACACCTCTTAAACTCATTCAAGTTGGGTTAGTTCTGCTGGGCTGAAGCAATCTGTAAGTCATACCAGTTTCAAGGTATGACACAGTATGAATCCAGTCTGATAAAACTCATCAAAATAATACCAGACTCTATTTTATTTATGTATTTTTTCATTTTACTTGACCAGTAATGTAGAATACAAGTTTTTCATCTATATTTGTTGTGGATACATGAATGGAGAAATGCAGCAGAGATCCTTAATGTCATAAAATCTTTTTTCATACAGTTCAATCAGGAGCTTTGTAGAACAGTTACCTGACTTCTGTGTTATCCTCTGCTTCTTCCATAAGTGACATGTTTTCTGTTCAAATCATTACTATATGGTTTGTATAGCCAACCCTATTACAAGACCTTGTTGGACTTTATTTTGCTGCCTTTGAGGTGCAAAATAAGGTAACAATAACAAGGTAATAATAACAAGAGCAATAAAATATATTTTTCTTCTTTTTAAAATAACTAAATAAATGCCCCTGCTTTCATAGACTGGGTAGTTTCATCACCCTGGTAACCAACCACACAGGTATGACAGAAACGTGTGAAAGGAAGACATCTTTTAGCAGCTCTTCACGTTTTCCAACACTGACATGTTATTTCAACACATTGTGTGCTTTCACCAGAATGTTATCTCTGTGAGACCATCCTGTATGTGACAGTGATGATTTGAACTGAAAATATGTCACTCATAGAAAAAGCAGAGGAGCTTGTTAACTAGCTGAGGTGCATGAGCTTTCGCTGAAGCGCACATCATTTGGTTTCCATACATCACTAGAAAAGATCATCTCACTCAAACTGAGCGAGATGGGAGAGAAACGGGATGGTTCGTCATTTAGCATATTTCACATTTCTTTCACCTTTAGTGCAGGTCAATACCATCTGATTGTTGACCTTTAGCAAGAGAATGGGAGAAACCTGTAACTGTAGGCACTCACTTGCACACAAGCAAAGTGATGTAGACATATACAGACTTTCCTCTAAGGTCATAGCCTGAGGCAGTCAATAAAAGTGGCAAGCTTTTGTGTTTGCCAGTAGTCCTCAGCAAACACTTCTCAGGTGCTGTATTCTAGAGAGAACCACAAGGAGTCTCCTCTTACACAATAATGGATATATAAACACAATGAAATGCAGCATTTTCATGGGGAAATAAGATAATGACACCTTCTAATCTCATTGCAGTCTTTATATGTGTAAACCTCAGGCCTGTGACACTGATCCATTGGTGAAGCAGGTTAAACATCCAGGCACGCCGGCAGATAAACATAAGCTGAACAGTTTCACATGTGCACAGGGAGAAGAATACAGTCAGAGTTGTGTGCACGCTGCCCTAAAATCCTGCAGGGAGGAACATTAAGTCATACAAACACCTTGAGTGTCAGCCTTGGCTGAGAAAGGCAGGGAAGATGGATGGTCTCTAGCCTCGGCTGCTCAGGCAGTGATGAATGACCAGATAATTTCCAGGCCACACACACAAGCCAGCACACACACTTTGCACAAGATCATAAGCTCAGAAGCATCTGTTTGAACAGCAATGTGACTAAAAACAACACTAAACAGCACCTACACTTGGAGAATTCTGTGAAAATTATAAAAAAACAAAACAAAAGAATACAACGAAACATCGGCATACATACAGGTTGTCCCACTGGCCTTGGGTTGAATGTAGTTCTGCCCCATTGTACACTTCCCTTCTGTACTCAAGGATGACTGACTGCTCATGGGGCATATATCTCATATAAATCTTCTCAAACGTGACAGGTAAAGGAAGAACAAATACACACTATCATTAAATAGTATGACTTAAAGCATGTCATTTATACCGCACATAAACTATAGATCAACATCTATTGGAAAACGTGAAGCCTATCTGGGAGTTAGGTTTAATAGGTCGAGTTTACTGTCATGAAAACTGAGGGGGATGAATTTCCTTTATAACTCATCTGTTTAGACATAATTATGGGGGTGTCTTTTAGATTGTCAGGTATCCAATATCGGTGGCAAGAAGGCAGGGTGTAGCACAAATGTGGTTTTAAGCCAGCTAACTGTGCACATTAGCTTTAGGTCATTTACCTCAGTTAGCAGGTTAACTCCAATTTACCTCAATTAGCTCTAGATATAGGTAACTAGGAGTTTGACAAATGTTAGAACAGTTCACTGACTTCTGTGTTATCCTCTGCTTCTTCCATGAGTGACATATTTTCTGTACAAATCATTACTATATAGTTTGTATAGCCAACCCTATTACAAGACCTTGTTGGACTTTAACCTCCCTTTGAGGTTCACATCGTGTCAATTATTGTATTTTTTGGCACACATGACACTGTCAAGATGGCGACCATAGAAACTGCCAAAATTCCCATTTGTAGTGAAATGAAGAAATACATAAGCAACCCACCCTATAAAAATGCTCATTTTTTATTGAAATTTCTAACTTGCACAAACCACAATTAAAGGATGGCGAAGCCGAGGTTTCTTTAAACTAAAATGTGATAGAGGATTTGTCAAATTATTTTTAACAGCTAGCTAGCTGCTGCATCAGTGTTTATGTCGGTAATGCTATTATTACTAAAATGCATTTGAACAAGTAAATGGCTGGAAGAGGGTTCAGTAGTAAAATTGGCAGTGGTTGAAATGTAGATAAGGGAAATATATGCATTTAACACTGAAGTTTTACTTTGCTGTCTACTAGTGTGAGCTCTCAGGCTAACTTTTGCATGCTCTTTCAGTTAAGCAAGCTCAAAATTTCTCAGGTGCCCCTTGTGTTCAAATTTGCATTGTATTCTGGTTAAAATATTCACATAATTGATTCACACTTGCTTATGCACTCTAGAATGTGCCACTATGTAGTAGCAGTAGTAAATCTGATCACAGTTTAATATCGAGTGTCAAACAGTTTTTTCTAAAGAATGATCAAATGGCTTCTCTTTGTACACTGGACCCTTTTCAAGTGCTGTGAAGATTAGTATCCAAGACAAAAGAAATGTCTTTGACCAGCAGGATCAACTGATATGTCCTTCAAAATTAAATTAATAGAACAAAATAACAACCAAGAACATCATAGGAAATTTGAATAACTTCATCCAACTGCTGTGTTCGAAAACATGACGTCATTAACTATCAATGTGAGCAGGTTTGAAAAAGGTATTTAAAACATATTTTTTTAAAAATGCAGCATGCAAGAGTACAATGATGTATGGGTTGCACTGACACATGGCTTGTAGGAATGTCCCAGTGTCTAATGGGTTTACACCTTGGTTTAATGTACAGACTGGGACAACAAAGTTAGTGGAAAGCTAAAAAAAAAAAAGTCCTGCAGTGCTTTTCAACTTGGACATTGTAAGGAATACAATTTTTCTTTACTCACAACAACAAGCTGCTTGGTGTGAGTTTTCATCTATTATTCTTTTTCAAGAAATCAGGGTGCATGGAACATGAAGCAACCAAATTCAAGGTGAAGGGGCAAACATGATAAATGAAATTTAATAGAACAAGAAGTCCTGTCACAGAAGTGGAAACTGGATAAGCCTAAAAAAGAACCGGCGAGCTCCCTATAGTAAGTTAAGCTAAATGACTAACCTAATATGGAGTAGGTTTTGTTTTGGATAAGAGATCAACAAGTACAATTCATTGATCAATAAGTTCTCTTGGAAAATTACTGCCCGTTCTGTCAATGTAGGTGCCCGGGTTGTGAGAGGTGTGTTGCTTTTGGTCAATCTTCTGTCACAAAGCCATCAAAGTTCTCATCTTCTGTATTGGAATTAAACAACTGGGCAATTTCGCCACCAAACACACCAGGTTCCCTCTCTTCATCATCGGAGTCAGTTTTGTTGCCAGGTGGCTGTTCAGCAATGATGGACACTTTTGTGAAAGCTGTGACAACAGTCAAAGCAGACACTTTAGCTCTGGCAATCATTCACATATAGTGGCAGAACTCGCCTGGCACTGCCTCCCAGTCTGAAGGTGTGTTCGCCATCTCTCCTCAGTGTAAACATAAGACGTACCTGGTTAAAAGGCACACGATTCTTGATAAAATTGAATTTTGTTAAGTGTGCCTTGCAGTGCGCAAAATATACGTTTGTGGTTTTCCCCTGTTTGCAATTGGACAGACACTGCTAGCATTTCCGTTTCATGTAAGTGCACTGATTGAGATTAGAAGACCCTGGGTTGAATTGCCGAGTTGACTACCAGATGGGTAGTATCGCTTATCAGGATTGCAAATGTCTGCATAAGTCAACCCAGATAACAGAGAAATATCTCAGGTACATAAATCCGCTATAGGTGGCCGCAAACTGTAGTAGCTATGTTTAACCTTCATGTTTTTTTTTTAATATTGGTGTCTTTTTTAAGACAAGCTGTCAATTTGGGTTGTCCAAGAATACTTTTCATGCTGGTAAGAAGCTGTGCTACATAAGAGATGTTCTGCATTTTTTTTCTGCTCTTTTAAGACTTTATGGTGAGTCTCCATAGTAAGGAGATTTATTCACAACTGAGATCAACTGATAATGCACTTCAAATTCAAGATTATCAGTGAAATAGCACCTCAAACCCCAATGGAGTTGAAAAGAAATAGAAGACGATGCAAGGCAGGAGTGAGGCAGAGAGATAAATGGTAGAGATTTAAACATTTCCTCCAAATGTTGTGAAGGGTAACGTTAGATCGCTAGCTCGTAAAACTGACGAGCTCCAGGTGCTAGTGTAGCGGGTCCCAGTTAGGCCTCCACTGGCAGATAGATAATCCGGGCAGGAGTGCTGGAAACACAGGGCAGTGACAAATGAAACAGGACATGACTGCTCATTCTCCAAGTCCTTCGGATTATATTTATTCTCACATTAACTGCAACTATGAATTATATCTGTTATTTTTTCTGCATTGAAGCACTGGTATTAACCACAATTAAATAACATTCACATTAAATGAATCATTTTCTGTATTCCTCAGAAATAAACTCAATCAAAATGGGTATTAAACCCGAGTAGAACATTTCCCTTTATAATCATG
>JBAMHX010000019.1:4838818-4848935 GCA_037177515.1 Pseudomugil tenellus | reverse complement strand
ATGTAGTCAGGCGAAGCCTGGAATCGATCTCACAACTTTCCGGTTGAAAGACGACTGCTCTTCCACCTGAGCTACAGGTATAGATTATTATCTAACCTGGATGATTCCATTTATCTCCCAATTTAAAATGGGAAACAGATTTATCCAGAAACTTTAATGAAAACGAATGGATACAAATATGCCTAAATACAATTAATATGACAAAAAATTCAAATATACAATTAATTCAATTCAAAATTTGCACAGAACTCATTATACAGGCCATAGGATCCGTCAGCTCTGTGTCTAGTCCGGGTGGTGGAGCAGTGGGTGGGTCGGTTGCTGGTGCCGCCTGTGGCAGTGGGGCAGGGACCGCCGGTGAAGGCCCGGGCGGTGGTCATTGAGCCCGTGGCGGGTTGCCAGAGTGCTCAGGGTGGGCTAGGCGGGGGTGCTGGTCTCTGGGGCGCGTGGGTGGGCGGGATGTTGGCCGGCGCAGAGCGGGGGTTCTGGGCAGGCCTGGTCTGCCGCTGGGGTTGGGGAGTTGGTTGCATGTGTTGTTGGGTGTGTACGTTTGAATGCGTGTGGGCTGTGAGTGTGTGTATGAGCAGGAGAGTGGGCAGATGAGTGTATATGGGGGTGTGTTGGGTTCCATGTTTAGGTTGATGGGTTTGTGGGGGGTGTGCGGTGGGGGTTTAAGGGGATAGGAGGGTGCGGGGGTTGCCTCTGGGTCTGCTGGCCGCTCCCCAGTGGAGATGGCTGTAGGCTCTCTGGTGGTGGGGGCACTTGCGTCCGGCGTGGCCTACGGCGGGGGCCCTGGGGAATGGGAGGTGCCTAGTGCCGATAGCAGCTCTCATTGTAGAGGGGAGCATGCTCCCCTCTGGTTTTTCCTTCTTGGGCTCCTCACTCTTCCCACTCACCAGCACACACATAAGTAGGGACATGGGGGGCGGTTACCTTTGCTGGGTGTGGTAATGGGGACCATTAAGGTGACCCTTGTTGCTGCACTTGGTATCCGATCACCTCTCAGTTTTAATCGCACTTATACATAAACACAACTACTACAGATAGCAATCATAAAGCTCTTGAGGGGTGGGCTATGGAATGTATGTTGGGCGGAGCTACTTAGGTTGCCTGCCCCCAACATGATGTGGTCCGTGCCCCTCAATTTTAGCTACAGACAGCACACCTCACAATCATTAATGGGTGGGGAGAGTGGGGAGTGACAAGGTAATTTTTACACCCCATGCATGTGAGTGTGTGCGTGTGGGGGGCTTGTCTTTTGGCCATCTTGTCCTCTTGCCCGCCGGGGGATGGGGTTGTGGGGTGCATGGGGGTAGGGATGTGTGGGTGATTTGGAATGTAGGCCCTGGACGTCTGCTGGCGTTGATTGGGTCCGTGGCCTTTGGGGGAAGAGGGGCTTGCCTCCGAGTTCTTGGGGCCCTGGGCCCTTTGCCCTGCCTGCTCTGGGCGCCCGGCGGGGTCCGTGATTACTGGCCTGGGCCCGCCGAGGTTTGTTCCCCTGGGCTGCGGGGGCTCTGGCTGGGACCACACTGTACCTCCTCCTTGGTGGACGGTGAGCTGGTCCTGGGCTGGGGTGGCTGGGGTCCTTGTTTGGGACTGCCTGCCATTTGTCCTGGTCTTGTGGTCCTTGCCTGCCTCTGACCTTCTGTGTAGAGGGGGATACCTGAGCATGTTCACTTTCAGGTGACCACTTTTTCACTTGTTCTGCATCATGGCACTGCTAGCACTAATCTTTCTTACATATATATGGGCCTCAAATTTTTATTCTGTGTATTTGTGTGTATGTATGTGTATGTATGGTTGGATTGCGGTTCTCTTTTGTGGTGTGTATATATGTCTCTTCTTTCTGTGTTGTTTGTTTTCTTTATCCCTTTCTCCTGTTTTCTTGTTCCTTTTCTGTCTCCTCCGGTCGTGTCCAGCAGCGCATTGAAATCTTGACGAACGATGACGTAACTAAAGTAAATAAAGAATTCAGATCATCAAGTGGAACTTTGTATATTCATTTATACATACAGTTCCTATTGTCAAAGCAAAGTTGTTCAGCAAAAGACAAAAGACAGATCCACATTATCTGCCTGTTTTACAGCTGGACAAGACAACTTTAAAAAAACAGAAAAAAAAAACAGAACCACATCACCCGCAAAAAGCAAAGACCCAATTCTGAGGTCACCAAACCGAATCCCCTCAACATATCCTGTCCAGATAAGTTAAGAATATGAGTTAAGAATAAAGAATCACTGATAAAGGGCAGCCTTGGCAGAGTACAACCCTCACTGGAAAAAAAATCTGGCTTACTGCCGGCAATCCAGACTAAATTCTGATACCGGTCGTACAGGGAGTGGACAGGTTGTGTACCTGGTTCCCCAATGCTCCTGGAGCACCTCACATAGAAGACTCTGAGGGACTCAATCGAAGCCTTCTCCAAGTCCACAAAACAGATATAAAGGATTTGGGAGAACTCCCATGGCCCCTCCAGGACCCTGAAGAGAGTATAGAACTGGTCCATAGCCAGTATAAAAACCACACTGCTCTTCTTCAATCTGAGGTCATAAAACTGTCAACTTAAAAAGAAGTAATAAAACATCCCCTTCAACAAGACATAAGACAGAAATGTCTTGATTTTTTACCTAATAGATGAAAATGCTGTTCCCACATCTCACAAACATGCAATTGCATAGAACTGTTTCGAAATTGAAATCTTTTTAGTATAATAGGAAACGTAAGCAAAAATGGCTTCAAGTATAAAAGTGCATTATCATAATTAATGGCCTTGTACATTATTGTTGTGAACAATACAATGCTGATGAGGGATTTTTTAAATACTTGTTTAAGGATGAAATAAAAAAAAAGTGCAACACAGTAAGGAATCTTTCGGATGCAAAAAAAAAGAAAAGGGAAAAAATCCTGATTATATGCTTCTGAATCATTGATCGGGAGGATTTGACTTTTCTGGCTAATAGAAAAGTTGTTTCACTAAGACTTACTTGAGGGAGGCAGATGAAGAGTGTAGGGATCAGCACAGTTGGAGCTCAGACACAAGTTTAACAATGTAATGATAAACTTCATTGTAAAAGTAAAAGACAGAATTTTCTTCTTTACATGTAGCATCCAGTAACAGAGAAGGTTTAACCAAATCGACCAGCTGATGGAGGGCGGTCTTGCATTTTTAAGCCATCCGCCTCAACCTGCAGCCTCTGGCAACACATTTTTTTTACCACACTCACGTTGGTCTTACTAATGTTTCTGCATGTATGTCCAAAAATTCTCAGCAGTATGTTACATTGGTTTTGCTTGCCTCAAAATCATAAATTCTTCAACTTGTTTTTCATCTGTAGAAAGAGTCTTTATTCTTACGCTGTCAATATGAATGAGCTAAAAACACATTAGGCAATGTTTTCAATCAGCCTGACAAACAAAAATTCTAATTTAGAGGAGGTTTTAGGTAACTGAGTGCATATATTTTCATGTTCTTCAGCAGTAGGACTGGTGGTTAGAATCAAGAAAGGAATTTCATCAGTGGGAGGAAAGACAACATGCAACCTAACTGGATAGAATGTTTGGAAAGTCACTCCAATCCAAAACACAGTTTCCTGCAGATTAATTGCTGAAGAAAATGTTGCCATGGCAACTAAAGCCTGGTGGTTCTCTAGAGAGCAAAGCGAGTAAAACTGAAGATGCAGATAAAGTAAAACAAAAAGAAGAAAAAGAGGTGGGAGAAAAGAGCAAATGTACGACCCAACAGATAATTTAATTCAGGTACTTATGAGGTCATGTAAGGCCACATTGGAGTGTTTGACACTGCAAGATGAATATAACTAATAAAAATAACATTTTGCTTAAAAGTCTTATTGTGATACAGGCCTCAGATAAAACTGCTCTTATCACAGCAGCATGCACTACAAACCAAAATTGCGGCAGCCTTGGTCTCAGCCTGTTCCCGGAGCGAGTGGAAGACTTAGCAGGATACTTGTGATTCTTTAATGAACCATCTGTCTCATCAGCTTAACATCAGAGTTGTATTTATTTATATATTTTCCAAATATGCTTGACACTGACAGAGCTGGATATCTCCATGTGTTAACACACAGTTTTCTTTTCTCAGCTCGTGACATAAAATAGTGAGTATATGTATGACTTGACCCATCCAGGGTGAACCTGCCTCTTGCCTGCTTATTACTGGGATAGGCTCCAGTTCCCAGTGACCCTGAAGTGGTATAAGCAGTATGAAAATGATTAAATGAATTATTTCGGTTTCTCTTCCATAGAGAACAAGCAAAACAGTAATGACAGGAAGGACCAGAGGCTTCCAAAATAATAACATGCTATGAGGCAAATATATACATACTTTTGATTGAAAGGAAATAAAGTAGAAATATGTTGTGCCTTGTAAAAGGTTTGAAGAAACAACTAGCTAAAGGCTTTTGAACATCTGCTTGCTCTGGTTGAAGTCAAGTATGCAATGTACAAGTAATGAAAACATTGCAACAAAGGGTGATAATGTATTCTGCTAATTTTGTTGAGTAAATATCGCAGCGTTTAGTCTTCAGGCTCATTTATGCTGCCTTACGTATATAGTTAAGGGAATATGTTTAAAACGTTATATTTTAATGTGTTGACATAGTTGTTAGGTCAGTTCATTCACTCATGGGCAGCGCTGAGTTCAGAGTTCACAAATTCATTTTGACACCAGTTGCTTGTTGTCGCTAAAGACACTCAGAGATGTAAATAGCTCAGAACAGAAAAAATAGCTCATAGGGAATACTGGGAATCATTTGGTCAAAGTTCTGATAGAAATCTGATCAACTAGACCCCTATGATCTGATAAAACTTTATATTGTCTTCTCTCTGGTGGAGAGGGAACACGTTTCTTTTCTTCTATACTGTATATATATATATATATATATATATATACTGTATATATATAAACCCAATCAGACTGCTATTATCTAATGTGTTTCCCTCTATAGCCTTAAAAATTTCCCGAAGGATTGTTCACAGACGCATATAATATATGTAATGACCCGCCTCGCTCGTCCTAAATGTCTTCCCACTTCCGGACCCTCTTGGGTGGGACTGCGCCGTAGTATGGCTTTTCTCTCCTGTTGCACCTTATGTGGTGTCTCTTCACCAATCTGCTAAAGGATGCATCTGTCAAGCTGTGTCCTCAGTCATCCTGATCCTATCTGTTATTGTTGTAATCTTGGATTGGTTTGTACTGAAAGAAAATTCTACCAACTCGATGTGTGGTCCTTAATAAAATTAATCAGAATCTTTTTGCAGAATTTACATAGTACTGCTGGACCTGACCAAAAGACAGTAAAAGGATAAAAACAGTGAACAGAAAAGGAATCAGAACAAAAAGGAGACACAGAAGGAAACAATGCAATCCAACCACTGATTCTAAACCATGTGCTAAACCTGCACTATGCAGAATATACAAAGGGACCGCTGCTCGATGAAGAGTGATCGTGTTCATGCCAATGCTAACTCGCCTACACAAAGGTCAGAGGCAGTCAGCACCGAGCACAGACCCCAGCCAGCCAACCACAAAGTCAGCCCAGTGCCTGCCCACAAGGTGACAGAGGGAGGTCCCAGCAAGAGCCCCCCCGGGGACAGACAGGCCCCAGCGGGAAAAGATCAGCATAGGGAGATTCTGCATACACCGAGCTTCCAGCTTCCCTAACCAAAGGAAGTGGGCCTGGCCAACGCCAAAAGAAAATCAGCACCTCAGACCACCATCAGTCTACGCCCCAGTGCACCACTAGTGCACTCCAGGAATTTCCCACAATGTCCAAAAGGCACCCAGCTGGGTAAAGTGACTGTTTGTTTTTATATTTTTAAATATTTTACTGCTTTATCAGCTTGATCTGAACACATCACACCAGTTTTAACATCTTTACACTGGTTTCCAGTCAGTCACAGGATATTTTTTAAAACCCTGTTAATTGTTTATAAATCAGAGAATGGTTTAGGACCAGAATACTTTTGTGATATGTTCAGAGAATATAAACCAAGCAGAGCTCTTAGATCCAAACACGCAGGTAAAACTAGTCCAGACTAAACATGGAAAAGCAGCATTTAGAAAACTGCCAGTAGAGATAAGACTTTCACCACATGTAGAAACCTTTAATTTCTGGTTAAAAACTTTTCTTTGCTCATTTGTCTATGAATTTCTTCTATCTGCCTATTTATTATTTTATTGTGATTGTTTGCTATTTGTTCCTGTCTTTCCTTTGTAACACCTAAAATGCTTTTTGCTTTGTTTTTATGTAAAGCACTTTGAATCATCTCTTAAATGTGCTATACAATGTGCAAATTCTGAGGATGGGGATGGTATCTTTCAAAAAAGAGCTATGAGCCCAAGTTCAAATGTATTATTTGATCATCCAGGATATATTTTGAAAAATAAGCTATTAAATTAAATGAAGATATAAAATTGAAATGTGGTGTGATTTCATAACATAACAGCTTAGCAGAGTTTATACAGTAGATTTTTTCAGTTTTGGCTGAACATTCATTTTGGATTTACACGTGACATAATTTATATAACAGCTTTTTGCAGTTAGGACTATTTACTTCAACACATAAATGTTTATGGCAAATCTAAACTGTAGGAGGTAGCTTAGTTTGTTCCAAAGATCTAAAATCAACTGGTCTTCTTTTATTAGTCAGCTACTACAACCTGATTGCTGTACTATAAATTGGGCACATTCAGCATCTGTAAACGAGCTGAAAAATGATACAATTTATTTAGTTTTTTTGTCTAATGTTCCTTTGGTTTAAGAGAACCAAATTTTTTATCAGCTCCACAGACAAGACCAAGAAGAGAAGGTGGATCCAGAGGTTTTGCAAAGAAAAATAAAGCAGCAGAGCTCCTGCCCCTGTCACTGCTCACCTACCCTTGACCTCCTAGCGCAGACGGACGACACAGCTGGGTCAGTCAAAGACCCTCTGTGACCCATACAGACAGCTCCTCACTCCCGAACATGCAAATGAACCCCGTAGCTCCACCCTGGCGTGTGTTTAGTTGGAAATTCACTGACACCTCCATCTGTTTGGTGAGGTGGAAGAAGGAAGGAGGGAGCAGGTGGTGGTGGAAAAAGACGAGAGCTATAGCACGAGCTTAAACGTAATGGTCAAACTGGTAAAACTGAGCCATAGCTCTTTATTAGGTTGGTGTGTGTGTTGAGTAATTATACCACGCATGCTTGTATAAAATCTTTCCTCTATGTTGCTGTGAACATTTTCCCTTCATGGCATTTATCCAGCCTGTCTGAGAGCTGTTATGGGTCTTTTCAAATGCACTGCAAGAGCCCAACTGTGTTAGTCACCGCTGATCACACATACACACACACACGCACACACACATACACACACTGTACATTTTCAAGACTAAACTGGCATCAGAAAATTGATGTGATATAAAGTGTAAGCAAGTGATGTGCAAAACTATCGTGACTCATCTGCGTTGTTCTGGGATACACTTAAGAAAACAGAAGTACATTTAAAATATTTGAGGCCATAATTTTCCACATAGTTGCAAACTGTTATTTCATGGGCACATAATACAATTGTCATTCTGAGACCAGGAAGCTGCTTTTATGTGGATTGTAATGTTTTTCAGTACAATAGGTAAAACAAAGAGGTGCGACAGCATCTCGAAACATCTCTTCTGACCTGTGCATTGTGTGAATAAATGATGCAAAGTCTAAGCCTGGAAGCAGAACAGAAATACACACCTGTCTCTGCTTATTTTGAGCTAATATGATGAATATTCTGATTATTGCATGTACAGCAAACCTAAATAAATAAAGCTTTGTTAGTCAAATATCCTGTTTTCAAAGGCTTTCACGTCATATTAAACAGAGCCCGACTGTGTCTATACACATTGGATTATTGGTGCATTTGGTACAAATTAATCAAATATGCAAATAAATTGATTAAAGCAGACAAATAAATAAACTTAAACTGGAAAAAATAATCTTGGAAATGAATTGTGTCATGTGCACATGCAACAGCATTTTGTCCTTTGATGTACTAAAACTTTATTTTTTCATATTAAGATCTTTAATCAGTCCCAAAAGAAGAATCAGGTTGAATCTAGTTGTGTGAGTATGACATGAGTGCCCAGAGCAGATTTAGCAGAAGACTTTTAGAGCATTTTAACAAGACACACCACAACTATTCGATACCTGCTCTCTCTTACTCTGTTTATAGCTGAAACTTACTGTAAAGCTTGTTTTTCTTATTCGTATTATTATTATTGCTACTTAAACAGTATTGAACTAGGAAGGTCAATTGAAAACAAATTCCTATTTACATCGATGCCCTGCAGACAGCAATAAAACTTGGTACATATACTGTACATCCAGCAAAGTTTAATATTGATGTGATGAATACACATACACATGTAAGTATGTATGTAACATTCTAAGTGCAATAAAAATCATGCCAAATCTCTGAGAAGCTAATTAATAGCAGGATCCATCCTATCCTTTTTTTTAGCAATAAGCTTGTAGTTTTATTTTTTTCACATACTTGCCAGCATGTGTTTGTAATACAACCGATTTTCTTACATATTTTCAAGTCTAATCAAGTGTCATATAGCTTATTTTCCATAATAAACATATTTTGCTTTTTGAGGGTAAATTTTTGGCAAATGTCTCTGCTTATTTTATAGCTAAGTCTGCCTCTCTAACTGCTAGGCCTTCACTCCCTAAAATGTTTTTGTTCCAGTGAATAAATTGTTAATTGTTGTTCAGCCATGTTCAGCCATTCTCAACACTATGATGGAAAGGTAACACTTAACCTTCATGATAATTAAATTTTGCTAAAACATAAATCTGGAAAAATATCAATCTAATGACCCGGGGTAAATATTTAGTACTGTGTTTGGATTTTATTTCTGCCTGTGGTGAAAACTGGGAAAATTACCATGCTTCCACTTCAAAGACTAATGGATGCCTCTCTTTCCTCACCCGCATTACAGTGGTAAGTGCCACTCACCCTGCCTCCCCAGCAGGCCTGATTTACAGCTGTATGCGACTGTGTCATTAGACCTGTGAGACAGTTTCATAATCCCATTTGTGTGTGTGATTCTGACAGTTTCGTACAAGCTACCGAACCAGCGCTTAAAGCATGAACCTTCTCATTGTCTACAGTACTTTCATTCTTTGTATATATTAGAGTACTGGTTAGCAAATACAGTCAAATTTCCATAAAACATTACATAACAATCCCATAACAATCATAGTAATTGTACTCATTATTTTATGGTTGAATCAAACAGATTATCAACAATGTATTTTTTTTAGGTGGGTGAAATTGAGCCACTTCTTAGTGGTGGTGTTGGTGGGGAACTTGATCAGGATATAAATTATGTCATTAATATTGATAAATATCAGTGTAACAAATTTGACACTTTAGTTGCAGTTTCTCACCTTACGTATGTGCTACAAGAACGATGTGCAGCTCGATGCTGAAGGGTTGTCACTCCAATACCTCCTTGTTATGTTAGAATAAATATTAATAGTATAATATTTTAGTATTTTATTCTAATATTTGATATGTAGTTACTTGTAAACTGGAACAAAGTGAAAAATACCTTTATATCAGTTGGTAAGAACTACTTTTTCACCCACACGTGACAGCGTAGCAGCACCATGCTGATTGCTTAGTTGGAAGAAGTCAGAACAACAAAGACAAACTTTATGATGTGTGGAAAGACATAGAGGTTTTATGGGAACACCACAAACCTGAGAATCAGAATACAGAATATAATTAAATTATGATGAGAAAGAGTAGGAGAATAAGTCTTGCAACACAATGACTGACTTCGCTCTTGGAGTCCTATAATGCTGCAGAGAGCTACAAATTAGTGTTCAGATGTAAGCAGAGAAAATGTGGAGCAGTGTAGCGCTAATGCTGGGTGTGGATTGGTTAATAATTTTAAATAGTCTGATTGGTTTAGCTCAGGGGTTGCACGGTGGCGAGGTGGTTAGCACTGTAGCCCCACAGCAAGCAGGTTGCAGGTTCGATTGCTGGCTCGGGCGGTGGCCTATCTGTGTGGAGTTTGCATGTTCTCCCCGTGTTAGCGTGGGTTCTCACCGGGTTCTCC
>JBAMHX010000019.1:4778349-4796963 GCA_037177515.1 Pseudomugil tenellus | reverse complement strand
GGGGGGGGATGTTATAAACGTGATGTGATTTGCTCTCTCTCTCTCTCTCTCTCTCTCTCTCTCTCTCTCTCTTGGGCTGTTTTCTATGTCGCTCTGTTATTGTAATGTGTCTCCCTCTGGCTGTCAGGTTCAGGTGAGACAGGTGACTGCTGCTTTTTTGTCGATCCATCCATATGGCATGGAGTACCTAGACAGAAGGATGACACATATCTCCATGGAAACGGTGCTGTATCCTACATCGATCTACCCTTTCCCAATCTCTTGTTTCCTTTCAGACATGTACACACACACTCAATGGCATGCCCTCCTCTAGAAGATTGAAAACTCTTGATTGTCCAGACCCCTGTGGAGAGCTCTCTGCACGTAAGATCTACATGCAGACTGTTCCCTTGCCAACCACGACTAACACACATGTATGCGCTCTCTCTCACACACACACACAGTTGTGCAACCTAATAAATTGTGCTCAGCCACTGGCCTGCTGTGCCCTGTGGGTCAGTGTGTGGAGCAAGAAGTCATTAATCACACTGAAGGGGTGTGTGTACATCTGTACAGTATGTTTCCAAACTTTGGGTCTGGTTGTGTGTGTGTTTGATATGTTTGGAGATATATACAGTATGTATGTGTGCACTGGTATCCATCCTTTCAGCTGTCTTTTTCTTTCATTGTGTGTGTTTCACCATGCATCTTCAGGTCTGCAGTTAATGTCGATCGACATGTCTGAACGCCTTCAGGCCTCTTTCTTCCTCGACACCCCCTTTTTTACACCCTGTATCCATTCTCTACAGCTTTATTGCTTTTCCCTCTGGCTTTAATTCCACTTTCCTCACTTTTTGTTCAGAGTTTTGCTCGTGTAAATTCATTTCCCCCACTCATGACGTCCTTACACCACTCCCTAATGGGTGCGTTTTTTTTACCTCCCCAACTTCCCCTCTATTTCACTCATCCCTCTCCCCTTGCATTTTCTATTAAATGCGGCTTGTCAGGTCTCCTGTCTTCTGTAATGGCAGACAGGCGGACCAGATTGCAAAGCGTCACATTAATTTGCTGTGGCTAACTGTTCATATATCCAAGCAGAAATCAATGTGCCAGCCCCAACCTTTATCTCCCCGGCATCATCATCTCTACTGACACAAGTACACCGTTTGCCCTTTCCAGCACCTACAGTTTCCTTTGTTTTGCCAGAACATAGCTGCACAGCTACAGTCGTTTAGGAGTTTTTCCTCTGGCAGAAATTTATTTTCAGCATCCAAGAAATAGTTTATATTTTCCCTAATAACAAATTTTTCTCTATTAACTTTCTCAAAGTGTGAATTCCAATCTTGCAATTCTAACTTTTCCCTCAAGTTTCACCATGAAGCTAAAAGGTTTTGTTATACTACGTAGGCTACCAAAATCCTCGTGGATAAATCCTGATGACTTCGGAAATCTTGGTATGACAGCAATTCGAGAGTTTGGGTTTTTGGATTTAAGTTATAAATATATGAAAAACACCAAGTGGAATTGCCTTAAAAGACGTTACTATACTGTGATGAACTGGCGACCTGTCCAGGGTGTACCCCGCCTCTCGCTCGATGTCAGCTGGGATTGGTTCCAGCCCCCCCAAAACCCCGCTCGGGAATAAGCGGTAGATAATGGATAGATGGATGTACCTTATTCGTTTAAAGGTACAGGATTTCATTTCATATCGGTTGGGTTTGGTTCAGATGATTTCTGATTAAAAGAAAAAAAACTTTTTTTCTCCATCTACAATCCTTGTATCTAAATAACTCCCTCCTTAAAGGTCACGTCTGCTCTGGTTGCTCAGCTTATTGGTGAAAAATGACATACTTGGTCATTCTTTGCTTGAAATGCACAAACTTGGCTACTTTTTAGATTATATATAAATATATTTCATTCTGTAAGGTCTGTAAATACCAAAAGAAAGCCTTTAATTAAAGCAGTGAGGTGACTTGGGAGAAACATTTGCTGCAGAGGAGTAAATTCCTTTAACTATGCTGTTTTATTTGTACAACGGAAACTAAATAATACACTGGAGGGTGGGGGTTTAATCTATTCATGCTACCATTAGATTTCTATTTATTAACCACAATTAAAGTTTAAAGTTTTTTAGTGACGTTGTCTTGCACTTCTTCTCATTTGAAATTCAGCAGATATTCAAGCTTACCAGAGAAAAAATCTGATGACAGACTGCGGTGGCCGGATAACGATGTTTTTCCATCACTAACAGCATGTTTACAGTAAAATATTGTTTCTCTGTTTCTCATCAGTTTTGTCATGAAAGACTTACAAGGTTTCAAGATCAAATCTACTGATTTTGGTGACCTCCAGCCTCATCCTCCCAGTGTCACCACCATGCCCATTTTAGTTTATTTAACAACTACTATCTAAATACTTTGCATAAAGGTTGGTTGTAGAGGTTCATGGTTACAGGATGATAAAGCCAAACGCTCGGCCTGATGATCTGTGTCAGCAGCAGGTCCATCATTGTGTCTCACTCATGCTGGTGGACAACCATGGTTTGTCATTTTTATTGATTATTTAATTTAGTGTCTTCCATCAGAGTCCTGCAATAACCCTTTCACAGGAGCAACATCCTTCAATGTTTTTGAGCTGGTGTGTTGTGTGATGACAGAATATGATATATTTTTGGTTATATTTATTGTCATTACTTCTTGCTTTCTTTTCTTGCTATTTCAATCGGCGCATTGAAAAGAATTTCACTACAAGTCAAATAATTAGACACACTTGCTCATTGGATTGATTTTTTCCCCCCATTATTAATTTGAAAGAGACACATTGGACATTAACAAGCATGCAAATGTGCTAAGGGTTAGCCTAGCAGCAGTTGCCGTCTGGTAATCCTCAGACAGATACAACAAAGCATATAATGAAGAACAGAAAAGTGTCATTGTGTCATTTACAAGTCATTGTAAATAGTTTATGAAGTGAGTTTAAGTGGAATAAGTAAAGTTCATATTTCATATACATTTCTTTAGTGCATATTTTTGATTGGTACTGAATGTGCTTTACTCAATTTATACGAAAAGTCTATATAAACAAAGTCTGAATAATTGATGAATTGATGAGCATACAAGTAGCGCAGAGGATGAATAACATTGAAAGACCAGACAACAGCAGCTCAGATGTTTAACTCAAAAATGCTGTATAATAAAAGCTTGTTCAGTTAGTCGCTATGTTATCCTCGGACATCACTATTGATATCTCTACTATCAATCATACGTGTGAGAAAGAGGGACAGAGAGAGCGCGACAGCGATAGACACAGAGGCTGTGTCCCAATGTGCACCCTATGCCTTAACCCCTCATTCACTACATACTGCTGCACTACATAGTGCACTGTATAGTTCCCTCAATTTCATTGTGATTTGAACACGAAACTCACTACTTTTTCTCTGTCACGCATCATGTGACCAACAACAACGGCAACAACAACGGACTTGTAGGTTACGTTTCAGATCCAATTTCGAGTGAAAATGTCTTATTTACTTATATTACATTTTATTCTTGCTTTATATCATATTGATTCAATAGAAAATTGATAAAAATGATGCTTTATAGTTTTGTTGGCAAATTTTTTGATGTTTGTACCATTTCCACCATTGTAAGCTCTGACCTACAATGCATTGTGGTCTATATTGACCTGTCTAGTGACCGTCGATGCTCACTACTTTTAAAGATGCATTGTGGGTAATTTTGAGTGCACTACTTTTTTCCCAAAGCACATTCGGACACCCCTAGAAAATGGCCTGAGCCCTATGTAGTGCATGGGGTGCACATTCGGATACAGCCAGAGAGATTTTAAACTTTTAGCTTATTACATTTCCTTTTTTTCAGTTAACAGGTGAATTCTGGGAATTTCCTTTAAGTACTTATTAGCACGTATCGAAATATTAATATAACCCTGGTTTTCCATTTAAACTTTTATTTGTGATGATTATTTCCATGTAAACATGAAGGAGAATACCTTAATTAGGAATTCCAAAAGCTAGCTTGCTGATGGAAGAGCGTCATCAAGTAAATGTCCTATGAGATCGTCTTGCTCTGTCACATGTTGTTACACGTCCAATTGGACTGCTTTATAGAATCACGTGGTGTATCAAAGATCTAAATGGAAAAATTTCCCACTCATTACTACTTTGTGTCTCAGAAAGGACTACAAACATGTTTGGGCTTATTTTAGGTTGGAGAAATTAGTCACAAGCCATCAATGGCAAAGTCAATTGAAACTGCCTGTAGGAGGCATCAGGTACAATAAGATGAGTGGTTATTTTTACAGTTTTTATACATATATATCTATATATAATAGTTAGATTTTACCCCATTACCACTAAGACATTTGTAAACACTTTCAAAATGTCTAAAAAGTTGTTTATTATAGTTTGCTGGGATTTTTCAATACAGAGATGTGAAATTTCTTTTTTCATTCATGTTTTCTTTCTCTTTATGAGTCCAAAGATATTTTTTGACCCAATAATAACATGAATATTATGAATGAGTTACAAGATGACTACTTTATGAGCTATAATACACAAACAATACCAGGTGAGGATTACTCACAAAAACCCCTTTAGATTCTGATTCTGAAGAGTATTAATTTTCAAATATAATCAAAATAGTACAAAAATGTTTACAATATACAAAATTTTAAATTCATATTTAAATAAGTGTTGTCTTCTCTTTGGTTTTATTTTAATATCAGCCTGCTTCTTCACCAGGTTCATGCACTTGAGCCCGCCCAGTAAATAATCTTTATAAGAAGTTAACATGCTTACTTTCGTAGCTCTTTACAGTCATTAGCCATGTATGTTGTAGCTTTATATATTTACTACTGTGTATTTAGGTCGGTCATGGTGGTGGTACTTCGAAAGCTCGCTATTTTCTCTGATGGTACTCACTGTAAAAAGTTTGAGAACCATTCACATAAGGAATTGTTGCCAGGATACTGGAACATAATGGCGTAGCTGCTAAGCTAGTATAGCTGTTGTCGCCTCCTTATTAACACTGAGCAGGTTCATTAGTCTTTCTAGACGGGACACACTCTCTGATCAGTACTTCTTTCACTTCTTCTTATGTTTTTTTTTATTATTTATTATGATGGTTTTATTCATAATGAAAAATTGTCAGATGCTTTCATTTAATTTTGAAAGGATAGCTTAGTTTGGCTTCTTGAGAATGATCAAGGGGAACCCACAACTCTGATGTCCAACGTTCCTGCCTGTTATCATGTCCCCCGACAGAATCAAAGGTTGAAATGCTTTCACCAAATGAAACTAATTATATTGGCAACAGAAAAACAGGTAGAATTTTGATAGTAGAAAAAGAAGTTGGCAAATATCATCTAATGTTTGGGCACATGACACCTATCACAATTTTTATAAGAAACTAATTAAAAAAGCACCGTACCTTAGTATCAGCAAACTGTCAGTCAGCCAGACTCGCTTATTGAGCTTAACACGTCTGTACGCTTTGTGTGTGAGAGCTTTCAAGTGTGTAAACTATGCATTCCCTGTCCTTCAGAGGAGCTCAAAAGAAATGTTTTGATGAAGTGCGCATCAAACACCTCAGCTCTCCAAATTCCCCGCTTATCAATGAAAGCTTTTAATCAGAGAGAACTGCATGAGAGGCAGGACATATTTCAACTTTTATTGTGCTTTTCATCACAGAGCCATCACGCGGGATGAGGCACATGATAGGGCAGAATGAGTTTGTGTTTATTTTATCTCTCCGTGTGGAGGCAGACTGATTGGAGGCAGATGCCAAGTGAGGAGTTGAGCTTACTTTCTAATGTCATTCCGTTTGAAGTGAATTAAAGAATGTCTCTTCATCATTTTTTATAATGAAATATTTAAGCAAAGACTGTGAGGAGATTAATTAAAATGGTGACTTGCAAGCAAAATGGTCTCTTCTTCTCCTTTCATTGCATTGTCTCTGATTGGGAATATTCTCTCGTACTTGGGGAACACAGGGAATATTTTCTTCTCACAAGAAAGTTTTGCTGGAGAAGCCAAGCTGATTTTAGAAATGCTGATTTATTGATGGGTTTTCTTCACATCAATTATTTATCAGCATCAAAATGCATCATGCCTTGGTTTATATTTCAGCAGGTCTGAGCCAAACTGGTGACATGAGTGAAGCAAAGTTTGCTCACCTTCAGGACCATGGACAGTGCCCACACAGGCTTTGTTACATGCAACCAGCTAAGCTGTACATAGCAATGTGACTTGTACATGTTACTATATGTGTTTTTATTGTACTGTTCCCAGAAAAGATCAAACAAATTCCACTGATGCTGCAGCCAAGTCTTTGTTAAACTTGGCTTTTGTCCCAGAAAAAAAGCCTCTTTCCCCCTTCAGTACTAATATTCATCATGTTACTTTAATGTTTTTGTATTGTCCTAGTTAATTACAATTCATGTTTACATAAGTATCCACTTATTTAATTTCATAGCACGTAGCCATCCATCCATCTTCTACCACTTATCCAAGGTCAGGTTGCAGGGTCAGCAGTTTAAGCAGAGGAGCCCTGACTTCCGTCTCCACAACCACGCCATCCAGTTCTCCCAGGGGAACCCTGAGACGTTCCCAGCCCAGACAAACATTGTTCCTTCATCGTGTCCTGGGCCTTTGGGGCCATCTTGTTCACGAGGCATCCTAACTAGAATCACCTCATCTGACCAGTGATGCGACCAGACAGTAGGACTTTTTTTTATTGTAAATAGAAAGAAGCAAATTCTGTTGGGAATCCCATATTTTTCAGAAAGTGTGACTCTGCATAATGATGTGCACACCATATGCGGAGGAGGACTAGCATTGTACCATTACGTGATACTGTAAATGTACAAGTGTGGTAATAGTAGAGTAGCTAATGAATCTTAATTGTTATAATATTAACACTGGCTTTTTTTGTACTGGTTTGTTTGTTGTGATTCTATGTTTAGTTCATTAAAGGCTTGATTGAAATTTTCAGTAATAACTGTATTTGTTTTATGAGCAAATACAATAAAAAAGCTATTGTGATAAAAAATGTGATTATAAAAATAGCTGTGCAACATGCAAACCATTCAAAATGAACAAACTCAAATATCATCTCTGATTGACACTACATGTCGGTTCTCCATGTGAAGGAGCAGCTCTACTCGGAGCACCTTCTGGATGATAGAGGCTCTCACTCCTTCTGTAAAAAGAAGAGTCCAGTCTGCAAAGGAATCTCATTTCAGCTGCTTGTATCCATTTTGTGGCTCGTTTTGTCACTACCGTCACCTCATGACCATAGGTGAGAGAGGGAAGGTAAATCAACATTTGCCATCTACCTGTTTTTGTCTGAGGGCAGTAAGTAGTAATACAGCAGCTAAGGTACACTAACTTTTAAAGACATGGACATGATCTTACCAACAGATTTAGTTTGATCCCAGCATTTGAAATGAAAACTGAGTCAGTTGTCTTTCACCAACTCTGTCACCTGGAAGAAAAAAGAATCAGTGCTGTTTAAGTTAAACCCAACCAGAAACACGATGCTAGCAAAAACGGTTTCAGACTACAAATGAGATCTAGTTTGTTTGTCAAAATATTGTATTATGATGTTTTTTACCCAAAGGGACAGCAGCTGTCACTATAAATTGCAGCAATCTGTTTGTCTTTATTCTCTCTCGGATTTGGATATGTGTAAAAACAACTCGCTTGACTCGTTGCATCTGTTTTTCAGTCAATTACAAAACAGGTCTTCCCCCAATTTAGTTGTGTTTTCTGTTGTTTAGACTGTCAAATACTCTGTGGTCATTGTGAGTTGTTTTAGAAGGCAAACATGCTCCTCTTCGATCTCTTTCTATGCTTAGTTTGGCATCAGCTTCCCTGCCGATACTCCTTAGATCTGAGTCTCCAGCAGGTAGGAAACTTAAAATCATTCTCATTTGATCTAGCATTAAAACAATATTTAATTATTACTATCTAAGCTTTACTGGTAAGACATTGTGACTCAAACAAATATTCACAGGATCAACCTATCGATATATCGTTATATCGCAATATTTTTTTAGAGACAATATATCAAAATGCAAAATAACTGTATGATCTTTTTATCTTTTTGTGTTTATTTTTACTTATGAAGCAGATTTCAATTTCTTTATACATTTTTTTCACAGTGTTCTTACATTTTTTTTATTTTAGATAAATAGACTCCCCCCCCCCCCCACACACACACACACACCACCACCACCACCACCCCCGTTCTTATTCAGTAAGTTGGGCATTTACTAGGTTGTGAGTTTTCTTACTATTAAATTCTAGTCAAGAAAAGTTGCAATTTATCGCCTTGTTTATAGCATCACAATATATCGTAATATATTGAATCACTACCCCTGTATTGTAATGCACATCATATTGCCAGATTCTTGCCGATACACACCCCTAATCCAGGGTGGGCTTTTTGTGTAATGGCTGCTAGGCCATACCAGCAAACCAGCAGGCCCAAACACAAATAGTCTTTAAAAATTTCATACGTAGAAAACCTAAAACATTACTTACACAGAAGGTATAAAGTTGTGTTCAAAGCTTGACAGGAATGCAATTGTTTGTGCGAAATGTTAACAGCAGCATGCTAGTAGTTTTAGCCCTGATGTATACCTCTGTTAACTGCTTTTCTCAATGATGCATGATCTGAGTGTGTCTGTCACAGTACTAATGTCAAACACATGTGGAATAGGTATAGCTTTGTCCTCTTTGTTAAATTAATGCTTCAGCTTTTGCTAAAAGGTAGGATCAAATGCAGACTGATGGAAACACGGGTGGATGTTGGAATTGAAGTGGGTTTTAACAATTAAAAACCATTACAGTAACAGGAGTAACAAGGGAGACTAAATTAAATAAACAAAGATGATTTGGCAAGCAATGGATTTGGAGCAACATGAGAAACATACATCCAAGAATGACATGATTGAACCAGGCCCGCATAAGAAGACCACAAACTGGTTAAACCAATGGAAAACCATCAATATGAGGGTCTAATTATATCTCCAAATAGTTTCTGTAATAGCATGGTTTCGTCCACCGCAGATCCTCCGTGTTAACACAATAACTTGAAGAATATTTAATTCAGAGTTCATATTTTGAATATGCATAGATATAGAGAGGATGAACTGACAGTTCCTCTGGTTGGCCAGGCTAGCGCCGGTGTGCGTTTCAGCTCTGCCTCCATCAGTGTGTGAATGGGTGGATTGCAGGATCTGTAAAGCGCTTTGGTCATCGACAGATGAAAATAAAAGTACTTTATAAGTGAACGCCATTTACCATTTTGATCGATTTATCATTTTCAGGTTGGCCACTCGGGGCGCTCAAACCAGAAAACTGAAAGGAAATGAAAGGACATGCCCCGCAGATATGTCACATAATGATGTTTCTATATTTCAAGAATCGGGGAAACTGAATTTCTAGTTACAAACAAGCAGCAGGTGAGACAATTGACGACCAGCTGCAGGGAACAGGAAGTAAGTTAAACAGCATACATAAGGTGAAATATTCGTCTAAATAAAATGAGGAACACAAAAGACAACAAGAAAAGACCAGACTTAAAGGACAACAAAAATTTTCACAATGGAGAAAGCAATAATTAATCACCTGGTTTCCTGTATAGTTAGAAGTCTTGCCATCATTACAGGTTTTGGTTTTAGAGCACTGTATTATCAGTCAACACACATCATCCCAAACTGATGCTTAACATCATATGTGACCAAGCTGGATGACTAATTTGGGTGATATTTTTTCAACATGTAAACAGAAAATATCATTTTATCTACACTACAAAAACTGACTTTAAAAAACAAGAAAAAAACAACAAAAATTAGGTTATTTTTTCTTAAAATAAGATATTTTTTTATTCTATTGGCAGATAATTTATCTTATTTCAAGGAACATTAACCTGTCAAGAATTCTTAAAACAAGTGACAAAATCTTAAAAAACCTAATAAGTAGGAATAATGATCTTACACACACATATGCTCTTAAAGATGAGCATGTGTCCTTGATTTGAGATGTTTAATCTTACTTAGATTTTAGTTTTTGCAGTGTATGAGAATATTTAAACTGACCACTTATATTGAGGTATGAGAGAAAAAAAAGCACAGGACTTTCACCAGTCTGATCTTGTGTTATTTTTTGTATAGATATCCTTTATCTATGTCTATAGACATTTTTCCATTCATAAGTTGAGTCAGTTTAGGACTTAAAACTACTTGTCTAGTTTCAGTAAAACATCAAAATTCTGATTCAAATACAAAATCTGATGTTGATATACACAAAGGCTCTTTTTTCTCTGCCTACAATGAGCATCACCTCCATTTTCTTGGTTGCAACAGTAACGAGCCATGTGATAACGCCAGCAGTGAACATTTAGCTTTAGTGTTGTGGCAGCCATCAGAGTCCCCTACATGTTAAAAAACAGAGGCAAAGCAGATGTTAATGTGTGCAAAAAAAGATAAGAAAGTGTTCTGTAGCTGAATGTTACTTGTCACTCGTCGTAGCATAGATATTTCCACCACAAACTGAATTATTAGAAATGCAGCATATTTTCTCTCATTTTTTGTTCCTCATATCACTTAGAAAATGTCCCCTGAATTGTTTGTTTCTGCATGAAACAAAGAGGCAGAAATAAGGCAATTATCAATGCGCACTGTTTTGTGGTAAATATAATTTCATGCAGGGATAATTTGCATACGGTTAACATGTAGTGTGAAGATTCTGCACACAGCTTATGAAATTACTGTCTGAATGAGCATTGAGTTCTGTACCATAATTAGTTTTCCCTTTATTCCGACAATGTCCTCAGTCTATCCACACCTCACACACACAAATACACACAAACATACCTCCCTGATAAACTCATGCATCAGAATGAGAAACAACAAGGTGTCGTAGTCTTAACGAAAGGCAGTAGGGGCATTTGTAATTTCTTATCAGCCACTAATTACAGCTGTAACAAGACCCAGGAGAAGTGACGGCTGCTGGTTTAGACGTCTTGCGGCTTGACAGCAGGGTTAATTAACAGGCTTCCACTAAGATTAAGATGGGACAAAAACTAAATAGATCAAGATACCCACTCGCACATATCAGAGCACGTGCACGCCTATGCAGCCGTGCACCTAAACAGCTTTTCCATTAAGAATCTAAACGAAGACAGTCGCACCACCCCTTCTATTTCTGCAGAAAATTAGCCTCCCGCTCCGTCGCACAGACTTAGCTAACTCATGCCTATTCTCCTCAGACTTAATGCATTCATTTATACACCTGTGTGACTTATTGATACTGGCACATTCACTGGAGAAACATTTGGCAGATGCCCCGAATATGGTTCATGAGAGAAAGCAGAGAAAGCAAATGGCATTAAGAGGTTGACAGCAACATGTTTGCAAACCCTTCAGCGCTCACGTTGTAATCCCTGCTGAGCACACACAATACTCCTATCCATCTTTCCTTTGTGTAATGTCATAAAGTGCAGATCTGGGTCTACAAGATTTGTCTAAGGCCTGCTTTAATATGTCCTCGTCTCCACCTAGTCTGGTGGTGGGTGCATTCATGCGGACTTGCACACTCACAGCCAGGTTAATGTAGCAGCTCATTCATTGGGCTGGAGTGTGTGTTGCCTCCCTTACCAGCTGTTCTAATGCAACTCCTTTAGAAGACCCCATTTGTACAGAAAGCCCGTATAAATAAAAGAAAGCACTATCTCCCATGTTTTCTTTCTTTGCTAACTACTCCCCTTCATCTACTGCTATATTTGGTCCCTCAGGGCAACCTGGAGATGTACTGTTGGTGTATTTTTGGGACATGGGAAGGTTGAAAACAGGGAAGTAGGACATTTACTTCTGTAAAAAAAAAAATGCTAATTTATTTTCATACAGTAAAAATTGTTTAGGGCTTCGCAGATTGTCGAGGGAGTAAGTGATAAAATGACAATTTGTCCTTATATCTGAAAATAATGAGCATTTTCACACTTAAAATATAATCAGTAGGCTGTAGTCACATAGTTGTCCATTTCAGCCAGTTAATATGTTTATATTATTGCAACGGTGAAAGAAAAACTGTTACCATGGTTACCATAAAATGACTAAAATATGTGGACTTCTTTGGAGTGGAGCTTAGTTGGAGGTATCCTCGTGTACTATATAAGTAATTTTTAGAAACGCTTGAAAACAGAAGCAGTAAGTTTGTTTTTACTGCCTCCACGGAGGATCGGAAGCATCCAGTTGCTGCTAAGCAAATGCACTTAACTGACTGCTCATCATCCATGTGCACATCTCGGTGGAACAGGATGTTTTTCCATTTTACTTCTGTAAAGTTTACAGGTGTGTTTTAACATATAATAAGATAATTACTTAAAACTTTACAGCCCAATCCCATTTCTTCTTTTTACTCTTCCTGCTCCTTGCCGCCTTCCACACAAAGCATGGAAGGGCAGGGCTGAAAGTCAATCCCCATAACCTGGGACACCTCCATCATCAGTAGTCACTGGTGGCTTTTACGTAAGCAGACATGGAAAACTGTTGCCAGAAATCTTTACAAAACATGCTGTCGACAGATGTAATCTCTCCTGCGTGGACTTTTGGCTTGTAATATTGTCTGTAGCTGAACAGAGGAGTGTAAGAAAACTGAAATGTTTTCAATGTCTGAGAATGCTGGTGGATCATTTTATGGTATGTAGGATGTCATGGAGAATAAAGATGCCATAAAACTGAGATAACGCTTGAAATATTCACAATTCTTTTACAACTTAAATTTCATGCATCAGCTGATCACTCAAGACAGAAATACGAAGGGTAGTTACATGATGTTTTAATGTGGATTTATTCATTCTGAATTAAATAATTTTGAATCAAATCATTCTTCTTTAAGTTTACATGGAAACATTAATCCTGAATGAAGGTTTACATAGAAACACAATTATTCACAATTATTCTCTAAATTCCGGCGTGCATGACTTATGTATACTGGAAATACACAAACATGTCCTGCTTCTTCCCTTATTGTGATAAACCTCATAATAAAACAAGTTTTTCATTTAATTTTGATTAATTTTTGAAGTAGTAGCTCAACACAAGTATATCACACTGAGGAGAAAAAGAAAAATACACGGGCTGAATATAGCGAAGACGGGCAGCAGAGGACTGCGCATGCCAGTCATTGCAGCAGGAAAAGGTAACGAGTATGGGCGGAATGACCGGAATTAATCCGGAGAGGAATTAAAGTTTACATGAATGAATGAATGAAAATACATGAAAAATACTTTATTTATTCCTTTTCAGGGAAATTCGGAAAAATAAGAAAACAATCTAATGGTTTTGTTCTTGATGCTGATGGCTGCTGAAAGGAATGATCTTCTGTACCTCTCAGTCCTGCATCGAACCCGAACAAGTCTTTCACTGAACACACTCTGTTGTTTGATCACCATGTTATCGAGAGGGTGAAGAATCCCCCATCATCTTCATCAGCTTGTGCAGCATTCTCTTTTGGATGATCAGCTTCAACGGCTCCAGAATGACTTTGATCACAGAACCAGCTTTCTTGATCAGTTTGATTTTTTTCAAGTCTCTGGTTGTGATGCTGCTGCCCCAGCAGATCGCTGCAAAGCTGATGCACTTTCTACAACAGACTTGTAGAATATGTGCAACATTTTGGTGCATGACAGAGGAATTAATTAATTCGGCTTTAAAATGAGTATAAACTAGTTACTTTATTCAGAATTAAGTTTAATTCTGAATTGTCATTTACATTCGGAATAAGGTGTTTACATTGTTATTTTTCATCTGTTTAAATCTTTTTATTTGGAATTCCAGAGAAAATAAACTCTCATGTTTAAGTGTTGTTTTATTACAGTTACCAGGTTAACGTTAACATTCGACTTGTGCTTGACAGTCCCACATATGTTGTATCCCATTTTGCCTTCAATGTAACTATAGACCAGAAGCGAAGTCACTGAGTTTTTCTATTGATAACGTTTTCACTGTAGATCAGGGAAGAACTGAATCTTTTCAAAACCCCCCAGTGTGATTTTGATAGGGTTTATGGGTTTTGTTAGTTTGGTTTCTGGTTTTGTTTTGTAGACTTCCTCGTTTCCTGTTTGCTTTGTGTTTCTGTTCAACTTTATGTTCTATTCATTGGTTTCATCTTTCTTAATTATGTTCACCTGTCCTTCGTTTGGTCTTACGTATTTAAGTTACTTGGTTTGTCTGTTTAGTTGCTGGTTCATTAGATTCTTTTATTCCTTAGTTCCTGTCTAGTTCTTTGGTTCGATATGAATAAATCCGGTTATTCTGCATCCTGGCTGCCTCTTGCTTGTCCTCCCTGCCTTCTCCCTTCTGCATTTGGGTCCACAAACTCCCTGCATCGTGACAGATTTTATTTTATTTTATTTATTTTCTGTTCCCAATTTAAATTTCAGTTCAGTTCAGCTGATACTGTCTGACACTTCTTCTGATGTTTATATGAATATGTGCCTTACTCATCAGAGTGTATATACATGATTGCATTAAATGCCATGTATTTGTGTAATAACTGTTCAATAAAGAAAAAAACTGTTGAATATCAGGGCTGCCTTTAGAGCACCATATGTGATTTGGTTGGTAACATTAATGGGAAAGTATTATATTAGTTATTTTATTTATTTAGTTTTTTTTTTGCATTCATGCACACATTCTGTAAGTAAAATTACCATTAGATATTTAAATAACATTAAACTTGGTTTACATAATCACTTTAATAATGGAGAAAATATATTTGTGAATTTCTTTCCATCTTGCTTGTGATTTGCTAGACTTTCTGTGAAGTTTCACATATCTTTCTGTTTGAAGTGTTT
This sequence comes from Pseudomugil tenellus, assembly GCA_037177515.1. Classification (NCBI taxonomy): domain Eukaryota; kingdom Metazoa; phylum Chordata; class Actinopteri; order Atheriniformes; family Pseudomugilidae; genus Pseudomugil; species Pseudomugil tenellus. The sequence continues at coordinate 4,782,102 of JBAMHX010000019.1, read as the reverse complement.
TTAAAAAAAACCTTTGTTTGTTGTGGTATGCAGCTCTGCCACTTCCCTCAGCCCTCCATCCTAACAGAATTGGGACACTTTTACTCCTACAAGCGAAGGCACAACACAGAAGGGTAAAGATAAGTCGTTGGGCCAATGGGGGAAATGATTGTGTAAGAATTTAAATCCCTCCGTTAGGCTGTTAAATGTTTATTTCAATTGCAGGATGGTTTGCTTGAAGGATTTCATCTGGACAATTTTTTTTTTTCTTTTAATAACTTGTCTTGTCCAGCATTAAAGCAGGCAGAATGACAGTCTGGCTACTGTGTTGTGCTGAGTAAATTTACTTTGTCAAGAGGAGCAGGACAGACTTTTGGATCAATGTCTTTTCGACAGAAAGAAACAAAGAGGAGTTTTGTTGCACAAAGTGTTTTGGTAATGTTTTAAAGAAGGTTTCAAACAACTTTTATTTCAGTATTTGAGTGGATGCTATATTATTATAAACAAAGCAATACTATTGCAAACTATGGGGTGTGTCTTTAACAGGATAGCTCATGTGGAAAAACAAAAGGAACAAACCAAAGAAGAAGAGGAAGGGTTAGATGAAGACTGCTTAACAGTTGTAGAGATGGCAGGTCACCATATGGTGGGAAGAAATGCTGTGTGAGTGAGGTGCAGTGCATCACTATACAGTGAAATCTGATCTCAGCACTGCCCACTAGTGGATGTTTTCACTTAACAACCACGACAAAGTAAAATAGGCATGGAAGGATGAGGGTGGCGACATGGCATATGAAAAGGAATTCATAAATAAATGTCCCTATTTGATATAATTTATTTGTTTTCAATTGATATTTTGCATAAAGTCCTGAAGCATGTAATCCATCTCTCCCCGTTGATATGCTAAAATACTGAAGAGATTACCTAAAATAACAGTAAACATATGAATGAACATCAATAGATAACTCGGAAGATGCATTTTTTTAAAATAAAATGTAATTTGTAAATATAAAAATCAGAACTAAGTATATATGTATATGTCATAACACAATGAGCCCATTTTGTCCGGTAAGAAGAAAAAAGGTCCAAATTAAAATAAAAATAACGGCTGTTGTTTTCTCCATGCTGTAAATGTCTGTGAATGTTGTGATGTTCAGGATCGGGCTTTCTTCAGAACGTTTACTGCTTATGGCACTTTTTTGCTGCAACCTGTAGGGTGGTCATGTGATATTCATCCTTTCATGACCAATTAATTCAAGAGTTCATGATGTTAATTTTCAGAGGTGCTAAGTCTTTGCAGTGCACTGCTTTGTGTTTCCCTTTCCAATAGTCTCAAATGACCAGTCAAAAGACATGGTAGTGGTTTGCGTTTTGATTATTGCAGTTCCTTCAACATCCCTGGGTGGTTCTATTGTAAGAGAAATTCTGAGAAGATGTGATAAAAATAATCTTATCAAACATTTCCAACTATATTCCCTCCATTTCTGTAAACCAGAACATTTCCAAAGGTATGAGCAAATCATTGTCATCATTCCTACTTCTTTTTACCCCTCCTTCTACTTAATTTTTTCCATGTGAATAAAAGTGTGATTTAACTGTTTATCTGACACTCTGTTCAACTTCTTTTCCTTTTAGGAATAACTAGACATCTTTTCTTTTGTCTTTAAACAGAAATCCAAAGAAATCAAAGAAGGGCTTTCTTCTTCATGTGACTGCACAAAACTGCCGTAGTCTCCTTTAATTTGTTCACATTACACTTGCAGATCACAACATCCTTATCCTCTGTCACATCTGTAAAATTCTGACCGGATCAGTTGTTTTTCCAACTGAGGAAACGGCTGTCACAGATTAAACTCTCAAAGGGAAAAAAAAGGGAAAAAGGGCTATAGATTAAAGGTCTTTAAAGCAGGCTAAATCCATGGCATTCAGCCAGGACCGCCAAACAGCTGAGGCCTTTATCTTGACTAGAGATGTCTCTCACTGCACATAAATTGAGGAGGCATTCAGTCGCTCTCCTGATTCATCTGCTCTGTGAGAGGCACTGTCTGCTATGTATAATGCAAAGCTGGGGGAGGGTTCATGTGGAAAAGGGAAGCAGTCCCTGGTCCCATTAGCATGAGTAAGTTGCAGTGGCATAGCTGCTAACAGTTTCCTACATTAGCACCCTCAGAGAGTCATGCCTCGGTGACAGCACTGTACTCAAAGTGGAACTGGGAGAAAGGAATGGCGAAGGGAGGGCAGGAAGGAGGGAATATAGTAGAATCTGTGACCTTAATACAAGGGGTGAAAAGAGGTGGAAGAAACAGCCGGAGGGAAGGAAAGAGGTTTGATTTAAGGAAGAGGAGCTTGGCTGTGGAGTTGCTAGTAGCAGGAGAGGGAGGGAGAGGGGGTTAGGTGGATCTGTCACCTGTCGATACGGACAGCAAAAAAACAACCAAGAACAAGCAGGTGATGAAAAGAGTACGGCGTGAGAGCCATGGCAGGAGACGAGATGAAACAGCATTGCGGGGAGTGGAGGGGGGGATAAAATCTTCACCAAGATGTCACCATGGATGGCGCCGAATTTTCCCCCGCCATCTGCGATAGAGGCGTTCCTCTGGGGGAGCTGATGCAAAGCTTGCCTGCATGTTAGTTTGAGTGTGTAGTAGTGTGTGTTTGGGGACTTTTCTGGCTAGGAAACTCAGTTATTCATATATCAACAGTAAATTCAGCAGGGAAGAGGAAAATAGAGTGAGTAAGACAGAAATATCCCCATAAACCAGCATTTTCTGTGTAAATCATGGCCTTCAGTCCTCTGATACATTTCAATCGAGCTCTTTAAAAACCCCTGTGTTATTTCAGCATCCTCCACAGCAGCCTCTTGATCTTGTTCATGTCTCTTTTCACTTATCTGGAATAACAAAGATAACTGTTTTCTCTCCCAGCCACAGCCCTTGTACCATTTAGCCTAAACGAGGAAGGCCTGCGCTCCATTTGTCATTAATTGGCACGCTGCAACCATAGATTACCGAACATGACAGCGCCTTTTTTGGAGAAATCTATCTGCCGTGACCTCTCTGTCGCGATTACAGCAAGGTCAGAGAACGTACAGGGAAACCAATCAATATGATATTGAGTGCGGGAGCAGCTCCAGCCTGATGCATGGGGACAGAAAGAGGGGAAAAGAAGGAAGACAGCTTGGAGAAAAGGTGGTGGGAGGGGGTGGTGGTAAGTGGAATTGTGAGAAGAAAGTAAAGCGGAAAGCTAACACAGAAAAACAAAAAAAGGAGGAATGACCAAGGAAGAGACGTATTGGACACTTTCAGCCAGATATTGCAGGCAGCATATAAGGAATGGGGAAAGGAAGGTGAAAATGGAGGCGAGAGAGAGAGCAGGGCCCTGAAGGTGGCTGTAATCTTGCATGTGGCAGCGATATCAGTCTGCACAGCAACCCCACAGGCACAAAAAACACACGTGACACCAGTGAATGACCGCTGTGTTTGAGACGTGGTCAGTCTTAGGAGAATATTCTGCAGCCACAGGCACAAACACATTCTGCCCCAGGGAGGTGTCTGATAACAATGTACACAGTAAATTATACACTGCATTCTGACTGTGTGGAGGCTTGCTGCACCGGCACTTCACACAGTACTGTGCAAAGGTCTTCAGCGTCCTCTCATCTCTTCATATTATCCCCCAAAATGGACTTTAATGTGGTCGTCGAGTGGCTGCTTTGGGGCTCATTTTCAGGCCAGCCCTTCAACCTGATCAATCTGTTCAACAATTTTTATATAT
>JBAMHX010000019.1:4719663-4742924 GCA_037177515.1 Pseudomugil tenellus | reverse complement strand
CTTAATGCCCACACAAACCTACTCTGTGATTTCTTTTATGCTCCTTTAAAATAGCTTGCATTACTGTGATCGTTACTAGTGGATGTAATCTATTTCCCAAATATAAAGCAGGCATTGGGTAGTCATGTTTGAAATGGGTGTACCTATTAATGTAAGTAAAATTATGGTAAATTGGACTATTTCTTTTGAGGAGGTCTCCTAATCATATAGTAATGTAATACAATTGACAAGCTACATTTATCAGATAGATACTTAGCACCGATACCCAGTTGTTACGATGACAAAAAAAAGGCTTTTGTATACTTTAATGCATTCGCTCTGTATTAAACAAGCCTTACCCAGACGACTGCTACATTACAAGTAAGCATTCACACAAACTGCAGCTTATTCTCATACCATGTAATAAATGCTGTAGCAATAAACTGAAAGAAAACATCTCCCTTTTATGTCAGAATGTAAAGCCTACTGCTCTGTGAATGAGAGCAGGGAAAATCCTTTGGGCTGGAACAGAATTTAGACCAAACAACTGCACCACCCAAGTGTCCTTGAGCTATTCAAAGAGTTTCAACCCTGACCTCTAATCTCCAAGAGGTGAGGGGAAATAAAATTTCCCCAGGGATCAACAAAGCATCACTTCACCATTTTTATTCTGGTAAAAAAGATAGGATTTCATATCATAGAAGATTTTTAAATTTTCATCATTTACCTCAAGCCATAGATAAAGTGCATTAATAGCCAATAGCATGACACTAAGCTGTTAAAAATGTAAAATGTGGAATGAATAATGAGTTGAGGATTTCATAACGATCTGCTTCCAGTCATTTACTTCCAAACACAGATGGGCAAATGAGTACATGGAAGTGTGTGGGAGTCTATTAAAGCATTAAAGTGTAGCATCTGTTGTTCTTATTATACTGTTTAGATGTTTTCTTTCATTTTTTGTTTTGAATACAAGTAGGATGTGGTTTTCTCATGCTGTGCAGATGAAGTGCATAAATCTGGAACAAATCTCAAACCTCTCATAAGTGAAGAAGCAGCCAAGAAAATTGGTATGTAGGCTGTCCTTTAATTACACAGCATGAGTTCAAGCCTATGTGATAACAGTCATCTCACTCAGAAGTCCTTGGCAAGACAGTGAATGGATGGAAGCTATCGGGCTCTAGTTGCATAAATTGACCGAAGTACAATGTCATAATGTAGCTGAATCAGTAAATCATTGACAAAGTACCTCCGTTAAGCCAGAGTCCTTAAATCTAACAGTGTTTGCTGATAGTTATTACACACATTGATTGTCCACAGTATTTCTACAGCTCTCTGCTTTTTGGCCAGAAACTCTGGCACCAGACTTCAGTGCATTAATTTCTGCTTATTTAGCTCAAGTCGGCATTGCTTTGGATTTGCTTTTGTTGCATTAACTACCTCAGTAAAATACAATTAATCATCCTTTTTAGCGTAGGAGTTTAGATTTGATACTTTACAGCCAGGCTGCTAAGGAAGAATGTAAATGTTTGTGTTCCAAGTACTGGTTTCTTCATGAAATTTAATAAATTTGGTGACCAACACAGCAGTCTCTGAGTGCACTCCATTTTGCAAAAAGAATGTGAGCAAGCCTTTTATGTAGAGGGTTTGTAAGTCAGTATGGTTTGGGCAAGGATTTCTTTTCACTAATGAGATTTACCGGTAATTCATATTGGATTATTTTGTCATTTGTTGTTTGCACTGAAAACATTTTAAATGCTGAAAATAGTGTTATATGAACAAGCTGGGGTAAGTGGAGCTATGAAAACTGGGTTTTTGGATTTAGCATATTTCATTTGTCACCATAAGCTGTTTGATGCAACCTAAACAGTGTTTTTTATACAATGGAAGTCAGCAGCTCTTAAAAGAAGGCATATGCCAATGGAAGTCATGGCTATCAGTATATTCCTGAATGCACCCAAACCTCCTATTCCCCAATCCTGTAATTGCCCGGTGGTGCTTTATGCCTATATCTCTGGAACTATTTACAATTGAATTTTGATACTCAGTATACCTGTTTACGTCCCTAAGAGGACGATGTGTAAAAATTTCACAATTAGAAGATTTATGGTTTCTCCACACTTTATGTACGGAAAAATTTATATTATTGTATTGTGTCTATTTTTGGGAAATTTATATTACTGTATTGTGTCTATTTTTGGGAAATTGGAGGATTGGGGGCGTTTGGGGATATACCCCTAGCTGTTGCTTCTGATGGCATAGACCTTGTTGGATGCCACCTTTCTCTAAATATTGATTATGATAGTTCCCTATTCTAAAAGCCAGGACATTCATCTTTCAAAAAAGGAAATCATAAAAACATATTTAAATGATCTGTCTCAGCTTTATTTTAACATCCAAAAAGTGTAAGCCAATTTCTCTGCAGAGGTGCTGCGCTCTGTTGGAAATTTATTTTGCTTTGTTGGGGGAAGGCTGATTTCACGAATTCATCCTATGGGTAGAGGTTGGATAGACAACAGAACTGCAGTCAAGTCAAATCACCATTATGTACACATCCTCTGTACAGGCCCAGTGGCTAAGAGTCAACTTTCACATACAATCTGTCAACATAATAAATTCCCATTGGGATATATGGAGTACTGGACATGTCTACGTGTACTGTAGAACTTTAATTGCAATTACCTCAACCAAGGAGGTGGCGGAAGTAATATTTATGCTGGAATTTATCTGTCTGTTTCTCTATCTGTTAGCAACTTTATGCAAAACCTAAATGGAAATTTTTGGTGATTTTTTTGTGAGAATGTGTCTTGATGTAATTTAGGTTCAATTTCATTTTAGGAGAGATCCGGATCACTATTCAGCTCCAGACATCTTTTGAAAGATTATTTATCATTGCGAGACTCATTTTCAGTATGTATGCATATGATTCTACAATAAATGGTCACGGTGCTAGGACAATAAATACAAGAAATGTTCCCAACAGGTTTTACAAGATATCAAATATAGATCTAGATTCCAGAAACATCTGGATACTACAATTCAGAACAGAAAAAATGGGATCTTTTGAATTTTCATCACTGCAAGAGAACAAATTAAGATGTAATAATGGAACAAGCACCCCATTATAGGCTGACCACTTCCGTTTGATTATCAATGAATCAAGGAATCTAATAGTGAATCCTTATAAAAATGAATGTAGGACTAGAACTCAGGGTGGAAATTGCCAAATGGGTGGAAATGAGCTGCTTGGTGGAGGTCTGCGCACTCTGACTGCCTTGTATTCTCATTCTTTTAATGTTTTGATGCTTTGATTAAAAGTTTAATGTAACAAGAAAGACTTTTGCCATAATGTAATAAATATACTATACATAAACTTACTTTGTCTTTATTTTGTAGGAGTTCCATAACTGATTTTCAGGAAATGCTAATAATAATTTAGCAGCAGGAAAAAAGAAGGAATTAACTTTTAATGTATATACTTGCATTTTACAACTGTCTGTGGTAAAAGCCCTAATTTCAGTCATACATCATATGATTTAAATACATATCATGCTCATGTTAAATGCCTTGTTTTATGTTAATTGAATTTAATTTCCTCAGTATTTCTTACATTAAAGAACACGAATGAATAGTTAATGATTTCATAGCAGTTAATGAAAACATTAACGATATTAGCATAACAATCTGCCTTCTATGATTATATAGGGTTATATATATATATATATATATACACACACAATATGCTCTCAGTCTTATGTGCACCAGATAATGCAATGGACTATATATACAGTATATGTTGGACTACTAGCAAAGCATCCAGCACAACAACATTGAAGTTGGTTTTTCCCTGCAAAAAAATTTTGAAGAGTGACTAAAGTCTCTTTTGAAAAGTAATTAAATGTACATATGTACTGATGGCTTTAGTTTTCCGTCACTTGACACGGACATGGAGTAATACCACCAGAAATTTCGAGGGCAGTCTTGAGTTATATAGCTGACACAAAACTTTTGAAAATCAGCTAACAAATTCGAGAGAACAAGAATACAGCAATGCAGAAATCACCAAATAAAAAGCAAGAAAAGAAATTAACTTTAGGAGAAGAGTAAAAAAGTTCAGTTTTTTTGACGTTGTAAACAACTCAATGAGGTTGTTGTCAAAATCCAGAAGTCAAACTGGACGTCTGCACTGCCCACTAACTATAATAATGCATTTGCAACACTCAAATATGAGAGCAGCAACATATGTGAATGTTTGAAATGGACATCACTATTGACGTAAATGAGCCCTCAGGGTCTTATGGCTGTTTCACCGAAGGATAGCAGTTCCTTATATCACACTGCTTTCAAACATTTCAACCAAACCAAAAAACAGTCCAGTGGTGTTGACAGGGTTGTACCATTTATGATACATTATGATCCAACTTTTTGGGAAAAGGAAATTAAGGTTTTATATATGACAGTCCAAAACAAGACCATAAAAAGATATGATGGTCTATAGTTTTTTGTTTACATTTCCCTGCCTCTCCTCTTCACTATAATATCAAATAGCAGCAAGAAATGTTTAAGTTCTAGTTTATGTTCTAGTTTATTATGGTGCATCAAAGGCTGTATTGCTGTCAATCTGGCCAAAAATAAGCGCGTGACTCATGAGCCAGCATTAGTAAGGTGACTGTTAAATGGCAAGCCAAGCAGCCCATGGGATTAGCTACTGCATACGTCCTTAGCTGGTCCTCTACAACTCTGGATTAGATGAGAGACTCCACAGTGGTCAAACCTCACATCTCTAAATTTGTGTGCCAGTGTTCAAACCTCCATAGTAAACATAACTGCTAAAACATATCTCCATTAGCAAAGGTTGAAGAAATTATTTAATGGGTTTCAGTTGCTCAATTATGAAGCAGTACTATAAAGCAGATATAATCAAATTGATCTCCCAATAGTGCATTGCACTGTGCAATATATTTTACGTTGTCACAGAGACCAATTGAAACAGTAGCTGATCTGGGTTTCTGATGGCGCCAGCAGAGTCCTGACCTCAATGTAAGTGTAACAGGTTAAATAGTTCATTACACTTGCTTTTATTTCTTCATTATATCTAACTGTAAGGCATTTAGATAGTTTGCTCCTTGGCGTGTCTCCTCAGTGCTGGTGTACGTAAGTCATCAGCTACACTGATAGTTGCCAGTACTAAGACGGATATGTTCAAGGTAAGTTGAGTTTATGTGGTGCTCTGAATGTGGGAATAGTTCTACATTCATGAAGATTAACTCTTCTATTTCTTTAAAGTTTGAGTGTAACCCGACTGTAAGCTAATGAAGCTTGATCAACACTCTTTTGTTTAATACGCAGAATAAACACAATTGGAGAGACCAAACCACTGTGTCAGTGCACTCTGTTAAAAACACAACGCAGAAAACATCACGAAAGAAGGACTGAACCTTCCAACATTAAGTCTGGCCTGGTTACATTACTACAAACCAGAAAAAGCTACAACCAGAGGATTGAAGAATGTCATATCTGATTATTACCTGCCCTGTCATATCAGGGTCTGACCAGCAGAAAAAAGCAAAACATTTAATTGTCTCATAAAGATCATGTATTTGTTTCACCCACAGAGTGGGAAGATCATAAAAAGGTTAAAAGAAAGGAATTATGCTCCCACTGTGATTCCAATTCAGCAAAAACACTGTGAGGTTATGAGATCGCAATTGTGTGGTGACGCCAGACTCGCAGACCTGGCATGGGACACATAGATTACATCTAAGTGAAAGTTAAAGATTTTTCAGCTTTCAAGCTATTATCTCTACAACTGCTCCAGCTACAAAACCCAGTCAGAAAGAACAGCTTCATTAGGCCTCTGCAGAAGTATAAAGTTAACTAACCCCATGCAGCCACATACATATCAGCATTCTTCTTCATCTCCCTCCTCGCTACTCTTTCTTCAACCCTCTAAGGATTCCTCTCTGGTGACTCACTGTTCCGCAGGATGCTTCCAAAATGGCGGCTCAGGGGGCATCGCTACTCCCTAGACAGCACGGATGAGATGCAAGGTTCTCTCAAGTGAGTGCGGCTGGAAAGAGGAGAAACTTGTGTATGTGTTACCCCCCTTTATTTTCTTAGCTTTCCCTCTGATCTGATCTGATGTGAAATCACAAATTGGCCCCTTGCCGCTGCCCCCTGTGTACATAACAGAACTCATTAAAGAGTGGAGGGTTATTAAAAAGTGATGGAGCGAGGGAGGACTCTGACAAGAAAAAAAAAAGATTCTGTTTTATGGGAGAGTTGGAAGAGGGAAAAGAGGAAGTTCCAGAAAGAAACTTGCTGCAGAAAAGAGGCTACGCAATGAGGGAGCTGTGACAAGAGGCACACTGTTTACTATTCACTTTCAGCTATGGCTGGTGCAAAATACACCAGAGTCTTTGCAGGTCTTGGACAAGCTTAGATATTTATTTCTAAAGCAGATTTTAACAGGGAATAAGTCATCTCTTCCTCTGACTGTTTAAGTGCCCTACATATAAGGACAATGCATCTTGCAGGCAATAGTTCAGCTTGCGGCAGAGAAAACTGCATCGTGGATCCAAAAATTTAGCAAAAAGCCCCTTGAGTTCAAGTCTAAAAATACAATTCATATTACTGCTCACTTTAGATAAAAGCATTTGTTAAATGGCCGTATCATAATGCCTCAACTCCTCAGGGCAGCATGTTTGTGTGAAGCGGCAGCAGGAGATCTCTGGTCCTCTGCTTCTTGTATGTTCATTTAAAATTAATCTGCTGTGAATGAGTATAGGATAGAAGAAATCTGAGCAAAGTGTCTCCTGGAGGATTGTGAAGGAACGTCAAGGAGGAGGGACGAGTGGGTGGTGAAAACTTAACGAGGTACGAGGACGAAGGAGGCGCAGTTAGACAAAGAGAAAACAGGCGGCAAGGAGGTGTGCTGAGGAAGGAGAGAGGAGAAGGAGTGACGAACACTTCCTGGCTGATCATACTCCAGAGGCTGCTGTGGATCCAGATGGACAAAAGCTGAGAAGGAACAGAATGTGCATCAATATTTACTCATCTTACTTTGCTTTTGCCGCTAAGACTGCAGGGTAGAATTAAAAAAAAAGAGAGGAAGCATTAACTGCAAAGCTAGACATCTAAATATATAAAAAAAAATCACATGCAAACATCCTTTGGGTCATATTTGCAAGAGAAGGTGTGGCTTGCTATGTGTTGCCCGCTACTTTATAGCCATGTGTAAAAATGGAGTATGTGCCCTGGGGGAGCAGCAGAGAAAAGAGGATCCTATTTCCCCTTTGTGGATGAGTGAAATGAAGAAAATAAAGATGGAGAGAGGCAGGATGGATGAGTCAGTGATGTCTGTTGGCTTTTTGCTCTCAAGCGACTCACTGTGCTGAGCAACCAGCAATAACTGGGGAGACTATATCCCGTGGCCTACAGCATCAGACATGTATGCTTCAACAGACGCAAAACCATCTCCCCAACTCAACATCCTCCAGAGGCTTCATTTATAAACACTGCATACACACCGGAAAAAGGTGTTGAGAATTTGTACGTGTCAGTCCCCTGGAAAATGTCAAGTGTTAGCAAAACAACCCTGACAACAGAACTGTAGAGCTCTGTAAAGACTATTCAAATATCCTTTTAAACTTCACTGCGTGCAGAGAAAGCAGATAGACGTGCAATGTACATGTTAACTTTATGGAGACTTTTCACATAAGTAGGGTACATCAGCTTATAATAATAAAATACTATTGCAAATAAATCCTATTTATATTAAAATATTTTTGAGGTCAGCTTTTTCAATTGTAAATGAATCCTATCAAATATTTATTTCAGCAGAAAAATATAAACTTATAATATCTTTTTAAAAATATTTCTGTCCTTTAAAATATTGATAAAACTATCATGCAAGGTATCTAAATTGCAAGCTAACATACACATCAACTGCATACTTCCTGTAAAATGTGTATGTGTTTGTTGCTACAGAGTAAGCATTAATGTCCTGTTTATACTTCTTTACAGTAGAAAGTCAATGCTTTAAACCCAGTCCACATTTGAATATGTAGTGAAACAAAATGAATGGTATCTTTAATTCTGTATTTTAAATCTAAAGCAGGGATGTCCACAGTCAGTCCTGTAGGGTTGCTGTCCTGCAGCATTTGGATGTTAAGGCAGCACATCTGAATTAATTGATGGGACAGCATGCTCGGACAAAACTTCACAACAACCTGTTGAGAAGACATATTTGATTCAGATGTGTTGGATGAACTACACTGCAAAAACTAAAATCTAAGTAAGATTAAACATCTCAAATAAAGGACACATATTTTTTAAACATAAGATAAATATTCTTTCTTATTACATTTTTTTAGATTTTTTTTATTTGTTTTAGGAATTCTTGACAGGTTAATGTTTCTTGAAATAAGATAAATTATCTCCTAACAGAACAAGAAATTTTATCTTATTTCAAGGAAAATTAACCTAATTTTTGTAGCTTTTTTTCTTGTTTTTTAAAGCCAGTTTTTGTAGTGTGAACGCTGTAGGACTGCAAACTTAGACACCACTGAACTGAAACCTTTGTTGCCAATTTTGTTTTTTGAAGCTATTTTTTTCCCTGAATCTGAGTCAACATGACTCTCGCATTACAGACTGTATCCCTTCACCGTAGGTGAAGACACAGAGACAGACAGACACAGATGGGCAGGAAGACAGACATAGACAGAAAGACACAGAGAGACAGAGAAATTTGCTGATTTTCACTGTTTGACCCTCCCGAACTCCTCAGCACTGTGAAAAAATCGTGAGACTTATCTGAAAAATTCTTTCACCATCACGGCCCTGACATTTCTGGCTACACAGGGATGTGATTTATTTTTCACTACTGTGAACAGAATTTAAACGGCGACAATGTAAAAACATGTGAAGTTTTGAGACCAGAATAAAACTTTTGAATGGAGGTTCAATGGTGGAATTTGTAGACGTACCTCCCTTTGGAGGCCCATAACTCAAAAACCATAACTCCTAGCCACTTGATAGCTGTGATATGTTGTAGCCAACAAAAATCCCCATGTTTTGATGTATAGTTTATGTATGTACCACAAAAACTCTGGCCGTGAGGGCCGGATGTTTGAGAAATCTTTTTATTAATTTTTTCAGGCAAAGTTAGAGTGCGCTAGAGTAGAGAGGGATTTTTGATGATTTTCTGATTTTTTTCAAAAATGTAAACTGCGATTGTGTCAAAACTAGTATGTAGTAGACATGGCTATGTCCTTTCAGATGGTTAGAGTTTCATCTTTCGTAACCTGTTTAAACTTCAAATGGTGTTTCTAGGTCAAAGCACCGCTGAGCTGTGAGTCTCCAAAGTGGGCTGGGTTTTGAGGTGTTTAGGGGCTCTTCGTCCAAAATCCCATTCATTTCAATGACGGGAAAATTCGCAGTTTTTCGCAAATTACGCGAAAACCATAAGACCTTTGTAGAGACAAAGTCATAGCACACCATTCCTGATGAAGACACATGTTTTGATGTATCATATGTGGCGTAGATTCAAAACTGCGTTAGGAGATGTGCGCCGAAAATCGAGGCAGAAACGGAATAAAATCTTCATGGGGGCACGAGTAATATGTGTGCATGCTTACAGGATTGGCACCCATAATTAGATATATAAAACATTTTTCATGGAACCCAAAAAATTTCACATTGAATCCATTATTCATTCACACCACATCTATTCTCAGTAATGGAAAGCTAGATGTAGCCACAGCTGCCCTGAGGCAGAGTGACAGAAACATGGCAGCCAATCTCCACCACCACCATCAGCAACCACTCTGACTGAACATTCATACCCCAGAGATACCAGCGCTGGAGGCAAGGAGGGTGAAGGGTCTTGCCCAAGGACAGACTGAGATGAAGTTTGGTTCAAATTACCAACCTTTCGGTTATCAGATGACCTCTGGTACTACCCAACAGGGTTATAGTTCAGAAAGACTTGTTTTGGAAGTGATTGAGCACTACGGAGTTTAGCTTCAATCACCAAAAAACAACAGTAATCTGTTATTCTGTGCTGGCTGTTAACATGTTCAACAAGGTCTCAGTGATAAATGCTCTGAACTCTCTGTTGGACTTTCAGACAACTGAATAGGTGATGAAAGTTGTTTTTTTTTTTTTTGCATGGATGGTCTTTCTTTCTTTCTTTTTTTTTTTGGTCAATCAGCAATTGTAGTGTTTTTCCATGTCACTGTATAGAATCAGCTTCAGTCTGCACGAAGAGCCAAAGGAAGTATATGATAGTAATAATGAACACTTTTCAAGGCACCCAAAGCCCCTCACATTTAATTACCGGTATTTATTCATTCACACTTGGTGATGGTAAGCTACCCTTCTGTAAGTCTGAACATGTAGCTTTCTATAAGTTACATATGTAGCTTTCAGAAAGGTGGCAGCCAATTTGCACTAACAGGCTTTTCAACTTCCAAACTCTGACACCAGCGATGCTGGTGAGTGATTTGCCTCCAAGGACAATGATTGACCAGGGAAATGGGATTGAAACAATCAACCTTCATATCATTGGAATTCTAAAATTTTCTTTAACAAATTAGGTTGCTTTAGAAATATGGCTCTACAACAGATTTCTAACTCATCACTTTGAAGTCGATATGCTTTATGAATTATGAAAACCATAACTGTTATAGGAAGAAAATGACTAAAACCCTTGCACCAGTTTGAAGCCTCCTTGGTTTGAATGTGAAATTTGTTTTTTTAATGAGATTAATATGTTACAGACCCAACTCAGATTATTATCCATCTAAATCATCTTAATCTGCTCTACATTAACTTAAAATCATGCTGCGTTCATTTGTCAAAGATAAGAAGTTGAATAAAACTATTTCATCTGACAGGTAGCATGAGGTCTGCAGGCTGGTTTCCAATGATTGACAGCAAATGATGTCACTATCCAGCAATGTATGCAGTAATGATAATTACTGCCTCTCCAGGTCTCTTATTTCGCCCGATGAGACGTCTCCTGATTTGTGCCGTGGGTTTATTACTTGTAAACCATAACCTGAGCAGCAGGCAAGAGGCTGCTTCACCACCTTCCATATTAGTCTCTGCCTGTGGTATCTTAGCGAACATTAAATAATTGTATATTATACACATTAAACAATATATTAAATCTCAGAGAATGAGTTGTTTTGTCGCTATCACATGACATCGGTAACTTTCTAGAAAAAAATGCGCAAGGGGAGGGTTAGTAACCCTAACCCCTCCCACAATGGAGCATCAGGACTTGCAATAGAAAAGCATTCCAGCAGAATAGAAAGCTCTCGGGCCGGTGAAGTACGGCGTACTAAGTGATAATGGAAAAACCCCTTTCAGACCTCTACTGTAAGGCCAGTCCAGCTTGGCTGTTCCTTAAACCAAACTCTTAAAGCAGGGGTCAGCAACAAATTAATTTACAATTTTTAGTCTCTCCAGTTTTGTTGAACACTCAAAACGCTTTACACTATGTAGTGGTGAGCACCCATGAGTGTCATGTGGTTCCTCCTCCTTATTAGCAGGTACTTATTATATAGACACCTGTTGACGTGCTTCCACCTGTTTGGAAGCTGATGTTGTCATGATTTGGACTTTGTATGGGGGTTTTTGGTTTCCTGTTTTATTTTGTAGTCTTCCTGTTTTGCCCTATGTTTCTGTTTTTGATTCATGTCTTGTTAATTAGTTACAACTGGGGCTGATTAGTTGTTGTGTTCACATATGTAGTTTAGTTGTGTGTATATAAGTCTGTTGGTTTTCATTTCTGTTTGCTGGTCCATTGTGATTTCGTGGCACGTGTTAGTCAGTGGTTTTCTTTCTCTGCGTGTTCTTACTTATATACACACAACTAAACTACATAGGTGAACATTAGTTCACCATTAGTTGGTGAACTAATCAACCCCAGTTGTAACTAATTAACAAGACATGAATCAAAAAGAGAAACATAGGTCAAAACAGGAAGACTACAAAATAAAACAGGAAACCAAAAACCCCCATACAGTGTCCAAATCATGACAGATGTTGGTAGCAGCTGCCCTCTGGATCTTCCTGGTGTCTCTCCTCTCAGGGTGGTGGATAGCACAGAAGGGGTCATTTATAGAAAAAACTAGTATATTCACTCATGTTGTTTTCCTTTCTGTTTATAGGTCCACCTGCTGCTGTATTGGCTTAGTCTTATATGATATTCATGTCTTTAGTTTGGTTTAAATTGTTTTCTTTTTGTTACAGGCAGCTGGGAACCATTAGTTGGTGGGCTAAGCACTAATGGTTGGGAACCCCCCACTTGTTTGGTTTGTTTTATCCACATTTTTTTAGTTTGCAGTGAAGTGCATGTGAGTGTTCACAAGGTAAGAGGTGTTGGCACACCTGGGCACTCCTTCTCTGTAGGCTGTTCTTCACTGGTGGTCCCAGCTTAACCATTTATCTTCTTGTGTAGTTGTATGACTTTTAAATATTTGAGACCATTAGTTGGCCATTAACTTGGCCAAATATAACTTTTTAGACAACATTTTGTATTAATAAATAGTTTTAATGACCTCACACGTCTCCACTTATTCCACAGGAATGATCCTGCAATTATTTCATAGGGCCTTATGCTCTAGGTCGCGTTGTCCGGCTTTGTGTAATAAAATATTAATTTAATCAGATTTTCTTGTTGTTTGTTGATTATTTTTAATACCTTACCACTCCACGACAACTACACAACACATTCATCCATGCAGACACACACACCCTGATAGCCACATCAGAGGGCAACTATAGATTCAGTGTCTTGCCCAAGGACACTTCAGCATGTAGCTGGGGGAAGCCTGAAATTGATTTCCCAACCATCTGGTTTAAAGAAGACTGCTCATCCTCCTGAGCTACAACCACCCATACGATAGATCCTAAACAGCCTGCACACAGCTTGGTGAAGACGAGGGAAGGAGTTTAGGTAGCTTTTGTCATGTCCGCAAACTTGATTTGTGGGGACAAGGTGTTTGTTTGAGGGAGTGCCCCCTCTTGTAAATTCTTATGATACTTTAAAGTTAACTAAATTAAGATCTAAGTTGTAACATTGTTTTTGTTTTTTTGTTTTTTCAGTTAGAAATTTTTAATTTACTTTTTCTTACTAACTGCGCCATCAATAGCAACAGCTGGTGTGTGTGTATATATAGTGTCCATATAGCAGCAGTTCTAAACGTATCCTTCTAAGACATGAAATAAACACAGAAAAAAGAACTGAAAGCATCACCTAAAGGCCAGGGAGCTGATATGTGATGGAGGAATTGCTAAGTAAGTTCAGACTGGTAGCTAAGAAACAGATAAATACCAGCCACACATGGCCCATGGCTGAACCATATATGATGTACATACCTGAGAATACAAACTGTTTTAACCAATGTATATTGGTGTGAGCTCTAGGGATGAATGTTGTATGCTTACTTTTCTAAATAAAATAAAAACCTGCTTCACGGATTAACTGATGTAACTTAAATACTAATGTGCTCTAACATTTCAGCTTTAGCAGCAGAACAGATAATAAAAAAGGCAAATAGATCTGCAGAACTGAGAGGTTGAGAGGCTACAGATGACGAGATTTTTAAACTGATTGAAGAAAAAGGATGGTTCTATCTCATAACATCTAACACAGTTTATCAGGATTACAGTTCTTCCTATGAACTTGTACAGAAAGGACTTGATGTGTGAAATATGTAAACTTCCCAACAAGCTCATTTCTGTCACCTATTTAGTGCCACATGTATTGTGAAGTTGAGCAGCAATATTGGTGTATAACTCACCATAAAACTCCAGCTGCTGTCTCCTGCTGACAAAACAAAGAGCGATTGCTTTCTCCACACAACAAAGTCCATCATGTTGCCCCCTCACAAATGAGTGCCATGTACCTAGTTCATTAGAGCAAATCCCATCTTAATCATCACTCCCCACTCCCTGCTGTGCTTAGCTTGGTGTCTCCATGCTGGGAGTGACAAACTCACAGCCTAGACCCACATAACAACGGTGCACTAATTAACGAGCTGGCTAACTGCAGTGAATTAATGAAAATATTGGCACAGGGAGCTCTTCTTCAAGAAAGACTCTCCTTATCGGGCAATAAAAGTAGGTTCAACAGTAGGTTCAACATTAAAAGCTACTGCTGATTTTGTTATACTGATGTGTTCGCATAATTTCACAGGTACATTTATTTCCATTGATCTATCAAATATGCAGAATGAAAAATAAAAAAAGAAAATATATATATACAAGGAAATGCGCTAATATAACCAGTCACTGGATCAGCTATAAAAATATAGTGTCCATGGTGGACATTTGATTTTCTCAAATCAATCAGGCAACCATGTATTCACTTAAAATAGACCAAATTACCTGATGATGCTACACAATGTCTGACAATAATGTTAATGCTGCCAGCAACCATGATTGACAAATCATTTGTCCTCCTGCTGCACTCATTAGATCTATTATTTTGGCAAATTTAAAACATCTGTTTCATGACTTAATGCCAAACAAGTCACTCAGTTTCTGTGCATGGAGGGATTCATATGTCTAAGCATTGATCTAATTTATCTAATAGGTTTTTTTGAGTGAGCTGCTAATATCCAGCATTGTGAGCTTTGTTTCTGGGCTTTATTATGACCTGTCAGTAAATCTTGCTTTCTTCTGTTCAAAGAAGAAAGTCCCGAAGCACAAGTTCGGTTTCAGTATAAAGTTTGTAGATAGGTGACACGCATAAAACAACTTAAATATGGGAAGCCAGCTAATTGCGCTATTTAAGAGAGCAATTAGCTGGCTTTACATGTTTAAGTTGTTTTATGAATGTCACAGATCTACAAACTAAATGCATTTTTTGCTTGTTCAGAGTACATTATTTGAAACTGTCTGATCCTGCTAACATTAAGCTTCATTTGCGCTCCAATTATGACCATAAATAGGTACATCCATTTCACTGCCCACATTGTCTCATGTGCCCTTTACGTTGGCATGGTTGTTAGGTAACACATCCACTTAAAGGGCAGTGAAGGAAGGGTTCAGAGTTTACTCCTGGGTTCCTCAAACATGGCAATGGAAGAGCAGATCACGATGATTAACATTTTCAGAAAGACATGAAAGGATGCAACAGAGCAGACTGTGCAGCCATTGACCAGTTTGGGACTGATTCTTCTTCTTTCCTCTCAGTGGTCACACATGACCTACACTGCACAACTCCCCCACGGCTTCCAGTGGTAACTTTTTTGGTATATTTGTTTGTGAAAGTGGATGGAAATTTGTACAAAAATGACAGATGGTAGATAGAACACACTTTATGTATGCACATTTAACCTATATGTACATGCTACAATTCCTAAATGCCCAGGTTTGATTCTCGGACAGATGCTTATGTTGCATGCTTCTTTTTTTTTTACTCCTTTTGTTATCAACTGTTTCATTTAGGTTGCTGGAGCTAAAAAAAAGCCCTTTGCCAAAAAAAAAAAAAAAAAAAAAAGGTTGGGCCGTCATGCCTACAGTCATTTTATATGCTATCATATTACCATGACTTCTTTTGTTATCTCACAAAGTTTGTTTTCATGGGATAAGATGATTTGTCCCATTTTCTCAGATCTGCCTTTTGTTTTTCTCGATGTAACCACCTGCTGTAACTTATCATGAGATAACAACCTTTGTTTTCCTGAGCTCACAAGATGTTCAAGGTGAGCGAAAAAGAAAAAAAGGAGGCAGTTTGTGTGTTAGCACCTTGATTCACTGTTCAGATTCACAGTTGCGAAAAATGTATGACAGTAAGTTTAAATGTGTTATTCTTTTCATGTTGCATACAGGGAAATAGCTTTGCACTCTAACAAAGAAAGGTCTCTGTCGTAGCAAGGGTTTTAAAACCCCAATTCTTCTTTGAATTTATTTGATATATGTGGTATAATTTTCCATGTGGTAAATCTGCCACATTTACAGTGCATAAATCAAGAACATGACTATTATCGAAAAACCCAGATTTCATCTACTCGGGATGCATTTTACCACACATTATTTTAGTGTGCAATTTGATGTGTAGTAAAAGACTGAATATCATGGTTAACCAGCAGTAATAACATTACCACCAATTTGTCTCTGAAAAGTTATACTTAAAACTACCATTCTGTTCATATTTCCACTGACAAGTGTGAGCATGACTTAACTTATAACATACAGTAAACACTCCCAGCAGAGAAGCATGAATATGCTGTAAAGTCAAATAATCTTTAGATCATTTTGAATGAAATTTAATGCTTTCTGCACATCACACATGAATGAGCTGTAATGAGATTATTTGAGTGTTATTGTGGATTACAGTGCATGCATCCCCAGCAGGCTTCCTACTTAGCAAAGTCTCCAACTACATAGAGTTTTAATGGTCATTTCCTCATTAAGTTAGACAGCTAATGGGTACAGCTATGACAAAGTACACCATAATGACTGCTGGTTATTCAATTTCTTCCACTCTTTTTAAGCATGTTTCCTTTTTACATGCAAGGGAGTATGGACCCACTTTGTTCTAAAAAAGATGCACATTTGATTTCTATTCATCTTTTTCTCCCTGGTGAATCTTGTTGTTTAATTACAGTACTAAAATGTATCTTTAAAAAAAAAAGAAAGAAAATGAAGACCATGGACTCGGAAGTCTGCGATCATGTTAAATGGATCCAGAATGGAAAAGAGGGATGCTTACTGAGGCATCTGAGGCATCCCTTAAACAGACATTGACAGAGGGACCCAGTGGACCTGTGGTAGCATGCTTTGACCGGGAACTGAACCTCGTGGTAGGTGCTCAACCGTAAAATTGGCAGTCAATAAGCCGCAGTGAGGTATACAAATAAATACAATTAGTACAAATTTGCTTTGACAATTAGCACCAGCTACTTGAGTGCACCTTTGTGGCCTCATGGTATTATTCTTCACAACATAAATCCCTCATAGTGCTTCTATGATTGCTTTCCCTTACTGGATATACAGTTCATCTTACTGCAAACCTCTTGCCTGCTTCAGGATTGTTTGTATGAGGTAAATATACAAAACCTGTTGATTGAGGCATGGGGAAAAGGAATAAACAGGCATGGACTAGGTTACCTTACAGCCAAAGGAGACACTCCTGACTGCATTACTCTTGTCAAGTCCATCTTGGTCTCATTTGCTTCAGTTCCTTTAGTCTTGATGGGCTTGCCTGCCTGCATGCCTGATATGTGAGGTGTAGTCTTGCTATCTTTGTCCTGAAGGCAGTGTAGGCAGAGTAAAGTAGAAGCATGTAGAGTGTTGTGTTTGAAGTGGAAGAGAATAGAAGCACTTGCCTTTCTAAGAGTGAGTGCAGCCAGTTTCTAGAAGCTGCTCCACAAAGACATACAAATAACAGAGCTTTCACCCGGCCTGCAGGCCTACCCTGGCCAGCTGTAATTCGTCATTTGGCTGCAAACTGCGCTGTCAGCATTGTGGTACTTTTAGGTTTCAGCCCAAATGTAATCCCCCCTTTGAAGGCTGGCCAATCCAATCCCATGGCTAATACTGCCAAAACGGACAACACCATTGCGACCTTCATGGCGCACCAGCTAATCTCTCCTTAACAAGAGAATGACAGAGTGGAAAACTGGCACTGAGTTCAATAAGCTTACGTCTCCACCATAGTTTGTTTCCCCACATCCTCTGTTGCAGAAACACCCAAAGCTTTTCCTTCTACAACATGAACATATTGTCTTTATATCAGAACAATGAGAAACCCTCGTGCAAACCTCAGTCATTTGACATTTCGCAGATCATCATAATTCTGTTTTTAGTTTGTCTGCATGGTGCACAGAGGTGGTTAGTGCGCTTTTCCCTTCGCCAGCAGCATTTGGCACATTTATGAACGAGGCGTCATTTGAGGTTTTTTCACACCTAGTTGGATCAAATCATTTACATCAGTGGTTTCACAGCTAATTTGGCTGTGAACCCAAGGGAGAGCCAAAGAATCAGACTGAGCGGTTTTGAATGTTCACCACTTAGTTTGGAGTTTGATTAGATTATTTTATGAGCATATATGTAACTTAATATAAAAGCCTAATAAGCAATAACTTAGGAAGACTATTCACCTCCAATTTATGGTGATTACTTTGAGGAACCAATACACCAGATTGCAAGCCAATTGTTATGAAAAACATCTTTTAAAGCGACCCATGAACCCATTTAAGAACATGAGTTCTTGTGTGATGCACAAAAACATTCATCCATCCATTTTCTTAACCACTTCATCAAAAACAGAGTCACAGGCAGCTTGTGCCTATTCACTAGTCATTGGGTGAGAGGTAGGGTACATCCTGGGATAGTATACCAGTCCATCACAGGGAGACGAATAAGCAGACACACTTACTATTAACAATTTTGAATAATTGATCAACCAAACATGCATGTCTTTGGACGATGGGAGGAAACTGGTGTTTCCGGAGAAAACATGCAAACTCCACACAGAAAGGTGACCCGCGATCTTCTCACTACGACCCTGCAGTGCTAAACACTGCACCACCGTGCAGCTCACACCAAAACATGTTTATTAGAATAATTTCTTAATAAAGCTTAGTATCCCTTACAAATTTATTGATTCGATACATCCTGTAATTTACCCAATTTTAAATAATAATTTTAAAAACTTTGTGTAGAATTGTTACTATAATTGTACTTAGCTAAAATACGAACTAGTTGGCACGCCAAAGTAAAAGTCAGATTTAAAAACATTGGTTACTCACAGGTGCATGCAATTTACTTTTATAAATCACAACCCTGCAGAAAAGGTTGTGCAGGTGAATTTGGCTCACGTCCCCACCCTTACACACCCACTTTTTACCATACACGGTCGAGGCAAAGCAGATAATACATATGTCGGGATATGATTCAACGAGTATCTGTGGCATTGTATGGTGAATCATGGCAACTAAGGGGTTGCGTAAACTTTTCAGAGACTGAAATGAAAGTGCTCTAACATTGGACCCACTTCCGCACATAACTGTAAGAGCAAATTGGCTTATTAGTCAGTCGTGATCAGGAAATCCTCATGATCCCTCGAACACTCTCCCCATCTTCATCTGGGTGTCAGGTGTCTGATTTGTTCGGAAGATGTGTCAAGACACTGTTTCAGTAATCAAGCTGACTAAAGATGAAAGCATGGACTAGTTTTTCCAAGTCCTGCTGTGACATCAGACCTTTTATCCTTGATATATTCTTAAGGTGATAGTAGCTGATTTGATTATTCCCTTAATGTGTTTTTCAAAATTAATTGAATTACTCCTAGATTTCTGGCCTGATTGGTGGTTTTTAGCTGTATAGAGTGAAGTTCTGTGATAAATTCCAATCATTTCTCTTTGGCTTCAAATACAATTACCTCAATTTTGTTATTGTTTAGCTGAAGACAGTTTAGACACATCCAGTCATTAAAGCCATCAATGCATTTACTAAGATCTTGTACAGGACCTAATATCCTGGGGACACTGTAATATAAACCTGTGTGTATCTGTGTAACTCTGGTAACTAATGTTTGTATTCTGTGTGACCTGTCCCAGCGGGAGCACATAAATGTTAAAAGGAAGAGTTCCCAGCATGGAACCTTGGGGAACTCCACATGTAATTATTGTTCGCATGGATGTAAAGTTGGCTATTGACACAAATTACTTCCTATTCTAAGTACATTTTGAACCCATTTATTACAGTGCCAGAGAGACCCACCCAGCTCTCCAGTTGTTGGAGTAATGTATTGTGGTCTACTGTGTCAAATGCAGCACTGATGTCCAGTAAAACTAAGACAGTCATTTTATCATCATCTGTATGTAAACATATGTCATTAATTACTTTGGTCAAAGCAGTCTCTGTCTCCAAAGTTGTGAAAAATGTCAACCAAAATAAAATGCAATGATTCAGAACTCTTTTTTAAGCTACGCTGACTAAAACGCACCACAAAGACAATGCATATGTTGCTCCAAAACCTTCATTTACCCCCCAGCATTAATGGTGCCTTCACAAATGTGTAAGCTACCCACTTATGAGCACAAACACTTCCCCATACCAATGCAAACTATTTGCTTACACTGTTGTTTACAAAGTATTGAACCTCATCCCATTCTGGCTTGGTACTGAATGAGCCTTTTGGTGATGCTCCTTTTAGACCCAGTCATGTCACCTGTTTCTAATTAAGCTGTTTACCTGTGGAACAGATTATTTCCTTAACTTTCCCAATCTGTCATTGCCCTTTTCCCAGCTTTTCTGGTAATGTGTTCCAGGCATCAAATTCAAAATGAGTTCATATATGAAAAAAACAATAAAGTTTATCACTTTAATGTTAAATAAATAATACCTACATGTTTATACTGCATGCACAGTGATCAATACACTGGTGAGAGATCAGTTTCTAGCTACACCCTACAAATTTGGCAACTGTACTCTGTCAAATGTCCCCTCTGGTAGAATTCTCCATTAACAACTGCAATACATAAGTAAATATGTGAACAGTTTTGCTCAAAACAGAGACAGTCGGCAACGTGAATCGAAGTTGCTCTTTAACATCAGTAAACACTAATGCAACACTGTATTATTAAACAGTCTGCATGCATTAAACACCTCATTGGCAACTCATGAGTTGGCTGTCATGCAGTACAGCTTTCAGGGACTTCACAAAATGCTAAAATCACACAGTCTGTTGCTGCCTTCATGTTCCTAATTTCTTATTGTTTGTGACTGACTAAATTTATTATATTTGAAAATGTCGAGTGTAGGCTCAAGAAACATACATAGTTTGCTATAACACATCCTAGTATTGTAATTTCCTCTATTAAGAAAAGAATAACTTAACAGTAAAATATGAACTATGTCTGTTTTATTAGAAGCATGTATTTTGCTAAAGCTTCATTTACTTGTAGCGGTTGTACTTTGTTAGCAAGCTCAGTTTTGAAGCAAACTGTAATCGTAGTTTTCAGTAGTAACACATTTCTCAGGTTACTGGCTGACCAGTGTAATAGAAACAGTGATGTCAAGGTAGCAGCCAGAATTGCAATAATGCTTCACAATCATTTTCTATTGCTTTCCAGGAGTAATTACTCTCACTTTGTAAGATAAATATATAACCTGCAGTATATCTCATATGTCCTAGTTTTCTTTTGAGACTGAGATCATTTACACAGCTCTCATAGTTGTATAGTGCTCTGTGGATTTTGGGTGAACAAGTTATGACAGGCTGATTGTAGAACAGGTCTCATGATAAAAGGGTTTATCAGATCAAAACCTATGGGGATGTCATGCAAAAGCAACCATAGGGCATTGTAACTCTTTTTAGGAATGTAAGATGCAGCTAATTGATATAATTGAGACAATGAGGCCTACATATTCCTCAAAGACTTTTGCACTACAATTGCAAGGCTAGTAGGAGTGCAAAAGGGTGTACTTAATATCTCCCGCACTGTTTTTCAAGTGCATTTTTATGTGCTTTTTGCATAAAATGTACGAATTAAGAAGGGATTGATCACGAATCAAGAGATGATATTGGTGAGGAATGATTGTGTTCATAAAGGTCCGTATAGATTACCATAATAACATGTTGTTAAGAGAGCACTAATAGAAATGAATATGCTATCCAGAGGATGCACCTGAATCGAGACGATAACTGTTTTAGCCCAAGCAATCTGAAGGGTGGAAAAGAAACACAGGAAAATCAGCCTCCATCTGCCGAAAAAGCAAAGAAAAAACAGAGTTTCAGTCCTTTTTGTGTTTCAGACGTGTTTAAAGAGGAGCTAAATTCTCTCTGATTAAGCAGAATTTTATGTTGTTCTTATTTTGCTTTGTCCCCCTGCCATCACTTCATCTCTTTTGTTCCTGCCAGTCCCAACTGAAAGCAAGTGTGGACTCAACATGAGCTTGCATCAGCATGACCTCCAATCTCCTGCCATTTTTCAGCATGGCACCAATCAACACTTTACTCCCACCCTGCTGAGAGGCAGCCACCTCTGAAGAACACAGAAGAGGTCCCCATGATATGGCTTTATGGAATGCAAGAAAGAAAGAGAGAGAAAAAGTTGGTAGAGTGAGACAGAAATAGAGACAGAAACAGAAAGCAGTAGGTCTGCTCCTTGTTAAGGATCCTAAATTTACCTCAGTACAGAGGCTCCCCGCTGTCTTCTGCTCTTGCACTGTCAAAGGATGCCTGTGCCTCTGCAGATGCATCTGCAGAGCTCAGACACATACACAAACGCAGAGATACAGTAAAATCTTTGATATCACTGCAACTATCTGATCAGAAAGACTATACTCCAACAAGATTACATTCCAACTCAAATCCAAGTACAAATCTCAGCTATGGCTCCTTTATGAAATTTTTTCAGGCCTTTGGTAAGTTTATAAAAAAAATACCTCTGAATATTAAGAACCAGTCAGATTACACCACTGTGGATATTAATCTTTTTTCCAATAACAGTTTCTGTACTTTCATATATTTCTCCAATTTATCATACTCTGGCCTTGCTCCCTAACCCTTCGCCTCACACACAAACTATTGATCCACGCTTTTGCAGTGATAAATGTAATCTTTTACCCAATGACCAGATTTTACAAATGAGACTCTAAATGGCTTTGCACACCTGGGCTTTATATGCTATTCAGACATGTGTCTGTCACTCCTACACCATTCAGTCTGTCCTTATCTTCTCATGCAGTTTACTCAAATCCATCTCAGTAAGAAAATGACAAAATGCAGGGAAAAAAAATCACACAGATGTAAGTAGGCTGGGTTCTAGTTTCAAGGTATACCATGAAGTTAAGATGTCATTTCAAAACCACTTACAGTTTTTGCCATACCTTTCCTTTGGCATGTGCTAGTTTGCAATGTCAAAAAGAAAAAAAAGATCAGGCATCCTTGAGCTGCATGCACAATGAATAACCCCCCTTTTTTCTGGAAGTTTTTCTGGTGGGGAGCGGGGGGGGGGGGGTGGCTGGAGCAAATCCCAGCTAACATAGGCGGGGTACACCCTGGACAGGACACCATTCCATCACAGGGCCAACACACATAGACAAATAACCATGACACACACACACACACTCCTATGGGCGATTTAGTCTCCAATCAGCCTATCCCAAAGGTGCATGTGTTTGGACTGTGGGAGGAAGCCGGAGAACCCGGAGAGAACCCATGCTAACACGGGGAGAACATGCAAAGTCCACACAGATAGGCCACAGACCGAGCAGGGAGCAGCAAACCGCAAACCTCCGTGCTTTGAGGC
>JBAMHX010000019.1:4692996-4706383 GCA_037177515.1 Pseudomugil tenellus | reverse complement strand
TATATATGAATGAAAAATAATAATTACAAAAATATAATTACAAATTAATTCAGTTCATAGCTAAGCTGAAAAGGTCTTACGCCTCGTCTTTAAAATTTATTTGAGGTTCTCTGACAGGCTGTTACACAGTCAGGGGCCATAATAATAGAATGAATGTTTTAGGTCTAACAATTAAAAGACCACAACCAGAGGACCTCAGGGTCCATGATAGCTCATATTTTAATAGAAGGTCTGATAAATAGTAAGGCCCAAAACCATTAAGACATTGAAAACTACTAAAAGAACCTTAAAATAAATCCTGAAACACACAGGGAGCCAAAGCAGTGATGAAGTACCATGGGATGTTGGTGTGGATATTAGTAGATTTTTTTATAAGTTGCTTCTGTCATGAATTGTGCGTTTATAAATTTCCTCATGAGTATCCATATTTGTATTGGGTAAGCGCAATAAAGAATCTAGCTGCTTACACCCTTTTGTTTTTCTGCTTTTTGTCTTTGATTTATGGCTATATTACTTTTACTGTAACATGAGGCTAAATCACTAGCAAGACTCTTCTCTGTTGTTCCTCAGTGGTGGAACGAACTGCCAAACTCTGTTCGATCTGCAGAATCCTTATTTTTCATTTCTGCACTTAGTTGCAATAAATAGAAAAGTTATACTGACTTTGGACATTTTCTTTATCTATTTGCAAAAATTCAGTCATTGGGAACAAAATGTGCACTGCAGGCAACAGCTGTGTCCAACTAGAATTACAACAGTCTGACAGGAACATCTATGATGTCCCCTATTGTTTGATTTCTTGGTTGTGTTTTTCTTATTATCAGATTTAAGTTGCTTTGGAGAAAAGTGTCAGCTAAATATCTGTAGAATAGAATAGAATAAAGATGACCTAAAATTACCTACACTGATCCACTATCTGTCCTCCTCAGTACCAAGAATACGGGGTGAATTTGTCTGGCTTGATGTAAGTTTGTGAGAATATCCACTGATGGGTTAATAAAGATGTCCCTTCCATTTTTTAGTGAATCCATATGCATATTATTATTATATTAGAAAACAGGATTACAGATTGATGGGATCCACAGATCCACAGATTATGGCAGTTAGCATTTTGGACATTCAACAGCATTCAAATTTGACCTTGATTTCTGGAAGAAGTGACTGCCACTGAGCCCAATAAATAGTCTGATCTACGCTTGTTGGGTGGGACATTTGTAAAACTAGTCTCTAATTCAAACTGAAATGCAGGTGATTATTTAATCTCATGATCTTACTCTCATTCTCAACTTTTTTTCATATCTGAAGTCAAAATTCAAACCAGACTGTCGTATTCTCAACCATTTACATGACTGGGACTTTTAGCAAAGCATTTAACTTTGTCCCTGTGTGTGAATGATGTTAAACTTAGCTCCAGCCACTGAGCTTGGAACAAAATACACAATAAACTATTCTGCCCTCTGGATGGTGGCTCAGTAGCCCAGCTCTATATCCTGTATTCACTCTTTTGTTTATCCTGTGCTGTTGCCAAAGGGGCCAAAATGTCAAAAGTCGAAGATCAAATTGGGTCAAAAACTTCTACTTACACTGCTTCTATGGTGGGATTTGAAAAGGCTTTGTCATACCGATGTCATTGGCCTGTGACTTTAGCTGTCAAACCATTAAGGTCACAGTTTAATTTTTTTGATGGACAAATGCAGGCTTATGGGTAAATCTAACAGCAGGATTAGCAGAGTGGGCAGGTGTGCTATATAGGTGAATTAAACACAGGAAAGTAGAAAAAAGTTGTTTTCCTTTCCATTTGCCTGTTCAGCCAAGCATAGCCAGCGCAGTTGCCGTTTTGTCCCTGTCTGCGTACAGCTGCTTTAACCCCCGCATGCCAGTTTGAGAGAAAACAGCAGGATGGGGTTTTGAACTAGCAACCCATCAGCCACGTTGTGAGAGCTTTACCCTCAGAGGCATGCAGGTCCAGACCTACTGGCAGAGCATTCTGACAGAGAGCAAACACATGTAACCAGTGGGAGTCAGCCCATCTGTCTCTGCCTCGGCAAGGGAGACACACACACACATACTAACACACACCATTCCTCAGGAAAGTGAGACATGAGGCCATGTTGGCAGTGACAAACGAACTGCACAGTGTGGGAAAACCAGTTAGAAGATGAAATGACCAATAGATCAGACAACTGAGACTCTCCCTTTCTAACTTCCTCTCCACCTGCTCTGTTCTGCCTCCACTCACTAACATGGCTCAGGTTCTTGTAAGGTTAGTTTGCAAAAAGACTGGAGGGATTTGTTTCTTTTATTTCTTCTACATCGCAAAAGTCGCACAAATACTCTGAATTTGTCATGTAAAATGTAAAAAGAAAAAACAATGTGAGGATCTGCAATTAGTTAAAAGACAAAAGTAGCACGAAATGATATCAAGTGAATTGCTGGAATAGATTATAATTTATAGCAGGGGTGTCCAGCTCCAATCCTCAAGAGCCGGCAGGATTGGGAATTCAATGAATTAATGAGCCATTGTTCAGAACTTCATAGGCTGTTAAATCCATTTCATTTGAGTCGGGTATGTTAGAAATAGCTTGGGAGACAATCAGCCATCACCTTAGTCATACTCCTATAGGCTGACGGATAATATTTTGCTACATAAATAAATATTTCTGTTATGTAAGTTTCATATCTTAACTATATTACCTTAATCCTCATTAATATCCTGCTGAAAAGTGTGACAATCATGTTTCTAAGCTAACGTCATTCTGACCTTAGGAAACAATCTGTGTGAGTTGTGTCCTTCCCGACGTGAACAATGTTTAGACGTGACATGGTCCCTATCTGTTTGTAACGGAACAGTGTCTACATTATGTAACAAACACAACCAGAGTCTTTAAACGAAGGTGTTTCGAAGTGACTGGTCAGAGTTACTTCAGATTTCTGTCAATAGATCTCTGGAATGATTCTCCCTGGGTTGTAACCATATACCTTTGTCTGTCTTGTCTTTCATGTATTGTCTCACTACATGCTTTAATGTCTAACTTTGTTCAAATCCTTTTTATTCATCATACACTCTTCTCAATCAAGAAAACAGATTCCACGTCCTTGACAAGTAAATGATTGTTACATTTCCCGTCCAAACGTTGAAAAACATCACCGCTGTCATACGCATCTTTTACATTGGAATGGTTTTGAGTATTTTCACCAGAGGACAGTGCTGAGTTCCCTGTTACATCATTCTTCCAGGGGAAGGTATTCAGTCTTCTCATATCTTTTATTATTAAGGACAATCCATGTCCATTAATGGATTAATCCCTTCAATGTTTTAATTTTGCATGTGTCTCAGCATCAACACATATCACATTGTTATTCTGAACCTTATTTCATTTTTTGAAATAGAGTAGTGTACCTGTACGTGGTAGTCAATAATGTGGTGAAATATACATCATTCAATTCTCCATTTGTAGCTTAGAATCTCACACAGTATGCATGGTCCCACTGTTGGAAATCTTGTATCATCTTATATTGTTTTCTCCAAAGACATTACTTAACCTGTTTATGAAAGTCTTGATTTTAAGGGAAGCATGGGAGAATTGGTTTCCAAAGGAGTTAGAAATGTTAATCTACATCCAGACATTCAAAACATACTTATTAAAAATTGCATTAAACTTGAAGAAAGGCCATTTATCATATTCTTAAATTGACCCTAATTGATTTAGGTGTATTACATAGGAATAATGAGACAGATACAGCTTGCAAGTGTGCGGTCTATTTTCTGTCAAAATTGTTTTAATTATTGGTGTAATATAAAAAGCAAGGTGTTGGAAAGATTACACACAGATTTTATTATTATTTTATTTATATTGCATGATATCATCACACTGTTACTGCAGGTTTGTTGGCTTCCACCACATCCTAAAGATGCTCTGTTGGATTGAGATCTGGTGACTGTGGAGCCTATTGGAGTACAATGAACTCATTGTGATGTTCAAGAAAGCAGATGGAGATGGTTTGAGCTTTATGACATGATGCATTATCCTGCTGGATGTATCCATCAGAATATTCTACACTGTGGTTATATAAAGACATGGTCCCATCTATTTTTCTATTTTGGTAAGTGTGTGAATGATAGCCTCCGTTTCCTGTTCTTAGATGAAAGGGATGACACCCGGTGTGGTTTTCTGCAGCTTTTGTATTCTAGTTTTTTTTATTATTATTATAACATCAGTGCTGCACCTTTGAGATATAAATGTATGGTATTTGTCCAACAATAATGATCACAATGGAAAAAAGCTTTTTCATATGCAGAAGCTACACTCAGAGAAAATAAAGCACCTCATTTTATCTTTAGAGGTAAAGGATTGTCACTGGGGTTGGTACTGCTGTACCAACAGTGTGTGTTTATTTGAGCTATGTAAAGACCAGAAATGTGTTGCTGGGAATTGTATATAACTAATGTGAATTTCTCTAGTCGTATTGTGATAAGGAAAAGGATGGATGACTAAATATGTCACACAGAGAGAAAGGTGAAGACAGGTAGACAAAAAGACAGAATGACAGATTATGAATGTGAAAGAAAAAGGTGGCAACAGGTTTCTCCTAAAGCGGGATTCATTACCATACATCTGTTTGAGCGCCAACGGAGGTCTTGTTGCCATTGGCAATGTAAAGAGGAGTTAAATGGCATCAGCACCGTTTTCTCCTCCTTGTTTCCTTGTTTCCTTCCTTCCTTCTCTCTCTCTCTCTCTGCTGTCTCA
Source organism: Pseudomugil tenellus (assembly GCA_037177515.1). NCBI lineage: Eukaryota > Metazoa > Chordata > Actinopteri > Atheriniformes > Pseudomugilidae > Pseudomugil > Pseudomugil tenellus. Next base: position 4,701,635 of record JBAMHX010000019.1, on the reverse strand, counting down.
TCTCTCTCGGTCTTCTGGCCAGAGCTGTTGAACACATCAGCATGTCTGCTATTGCTCTGGCCTTGCCATCTGCAGACGCCGACACAGTGCAGACAAGAAAAGTCCATTATCGCTTCCCTCAGTGTGACTATTTATCTCTCTCACTATCTCTCCCTGTCACTTGCAAACCCACCCACTTACCCCACCCTGCCTGCAACCACCCACATGCACACATCAACACAACACACATACACACCAGTCAGCTACGGCTGTGATGGGCAAAACACTGCATCACTTGTCTTTTTGTCTCCAGCCTGAGCTGCTGAGCACCCTTCCCATCCAAAGGGGTGTGTAGATTAACATTGCGTGTATGTGTGTTTATCTGGTTGCTGGGAAGAATTTTCAAATGTGTGTGTGGAAACTGACAGAATAATGGCCCCCAGCACCTATCATCCACAAGACATTTAGCACTACACACAAAACCACCTGGAATGCTCCATAACAAACATCCACATCCTGAGATAATTTTTGTAAAGGGTTAAATGGTAAATAGACTGTATCTATATAGAACACTTCTAGTCTTCTGATCACTCAAAGCACTTTTACATGATAAATCACAATCACCTATTTACACACACACACTATCATAAAAAGGGCTACTGATCATGCACACACATAAAGGCAACGTCGGGTTCAGTGTCTTGCCCGAGGACACTTAAGCATGTAGTCTGAGGGGAATCAAACCTCCAATCATTTAACTGGCTCTTCCTGAGTTAAAGCTGGTTTGTTCTGATGAGTCACCAAAGGAAAGATGTAAGACGATTACCAGCTCACTTTAAGAGAACAGCTAAGCTTTCAGAAAAGTAAATGTAATTTAACATAATTATACTAAATATTAATTTTACATCATTTGTAGCAACATAATATGAAAACTGAAGCTCTCCTGTGAAAAGATGTCTGTGTTGACTGTCATTGAAAGAGTTAAGCTTCTTCCATTTTGAGATTTAAAGCAGGGGAAACAAAAGAAGCAAAACATTTTACTTCATAGGAAGTAAGCAGGTTTTACAACTATGTGAGATTTGTTTCCAAGAAACATTGATATAACAAAGAAAACTGACCAAAAATAAACTTACTGGCTTTTTTGTTTTGTTTTTTTAGGTCAGATTTGATTGAAAATTTTTCAATTTTCCTGCATTACTGATTCATAGCATTAGCATGTGTTTCATTCACTTAAAATTAGTTGTTTTGTTGTGTTTTAAAACTGTCTTTTTTGTTAGTTTGGGTCTGTGGCCCATTAATATTTTTTAATTGAAAGGAAAAACACTAAAACATAAACTATAATTTCTAAAAAATATAATATGTTGGTAAGCAAGCTAGCTGAGTTGTGATTCAAATACCTCTATCAGTCTTTCTTTTTTTTTGGTCTTTTTTTTGTGTTTAACCTTCAGATATGATGAGACACATCCCCCACCTTTGTATTTTTTAATACCAAATACCTTTGAAAAAGGTGGTGCAGATCTATCCATCCACAAGACACCAAGGGCTTTTTCACATACAGTTTGGCATTTTGGCTATCTATCAAATTGCATTGCAGCAAAGCATTTACCTCCTGTGACCCTCATTTTAACTACAAAACCTTAGTTTAGCGGCATAGGCAGTACTATTTTAGCTGCAAACACCCATGTTTGCCTCCTTCCAAGTGCTTTCCAGTTGTGTTGGGAGTTATGTGTGCCTGGGTAGAATGGCTGACTGGTGAGATATGGCAAGGCGAAGGAAAAAGGTCCGTCTCGTCACGTTGAATCTCCATCTGTGGTGCAGAGATCTCGCAGCTTTCAAGCCTCCGGCACACCAACAACAGGCTTTATGAAACACTTTCAAAGTGGTGGCTAAGCTCTGAAGCCGATTTATACACACACAAGCACATTCTGTCATGGGTCCAAGTAAAGTACAAAATCAAGGTAGAGTCAGCTGAACAAGTCAGAGTAAGCAGAAGTGAGGGGAGACTTTGTGTCATGTGGCTGGAATAAGCAAAAAATGCAACCAAAAAAAGACCCAAAGAAGGAGTCGTATTAATTATTCAACAGTAAAACATTAAAGATGAACAATCACACACAGTTATGAATCACTTTAATAGATCCACAAGTTTAGTTATTGATAACATAAATTTCTAACTGGTCACAGTTAGACATCACATGGCAGCATCTCAATCCATTCATTCATGTAAGCATGGTGAAGACAACTGGCGGAAGTTCAAGCTGAACATCAAAATGCGGAAGAAAATGCATTTAATTGGCTTTTGAATGTAGCATGGTTCAGGGTTTCAGCTAAATGTAGCCTCAATGATCGTGGCTCACTGCTCACTGGGTTTCTGTGTCTTTATGTGCAGTAAACAAGTGACTGGTTTATTACATATTTAATGTGAAACTTCCTCTGAGGCAGGGTGCTGTTGGGCGTGCATCAGTGTTTTTCACATGTGTACATTTTCATGTTTTCTACCTATTAAACATACTTTAATGAGAGATTGTACGCTTCTCATTAGTTAGTTACATTTTGAAAACTAGAATCATGTCACATAGCTTTAATTACTCAGACTTTTCAAAAGAAGCTAAAGAAACCTAAAGGAGCATAGGTGAAATGATGAGTGGTATGCGTAGAACATGTCCCTTACACCTTGTTTAGTCATTACAAAATTATAATCCGTTATGGCATCCTCCTATGGATCATCGATGGGGGGACGGTATACCAAGCAGTGCTTTACAATGTATGTCACAATCATGTTCACAAAACCATCTAGAAAATAAAAGTGATTGACAAAAAATATTTGTGGCATGAAAATGACTTTGAGGTTCATTTTCAAATTTGTTCCCCTGACCTCGTTACACCCCTGCAAGGCAAAGCCAGTTTATTTGTATAACACAATTTAACATAGAGTGAATCAAAGTGCTTCACAGAACATTAAAACTTTAAAACACAAGCATGATTTTAAATCAAAACTAGAAAGAAATAAAAAGGAAATGGCAATAAAAATGATTAAAGTCACAAGCATTTTCAGATTACAAAAACAAACAATTATGAAATAAAAAATGAAATATATTTAATAAAACTATTGAAATGCAGCAGAAAACAGGAGGGTCTTTAACCTGGATTAAAATAAACTGAGTGTTTCAGCTGATCTGAGGCTAGTGTTCCAGACATGTGGAGCATAGAAGCTAAATGCAGCTTCTCCATGTCTACTTTTGACCTAAACCATTCAGAGCTTTATAAACCAGTAACAGAACTTTAAAGTCTATCCTCCAACGGACAGGCACCCAGTGTAAAGATTTCAGAATTGGACTGATATGGTCCATTTTCTTGGTCTTAATGAGGACTCTAGCAGCAGAGTTCTGGATTAGCTGCAGGTGTCTCATTGTTTTGTTAGGAAGACGTGTAAAGAAACTGTTACAGTAATCACCGACTAAAGATAAAACCACGGACTAGTTTTTCCAGGTCCTGCTGTGACATCAGATCTTTAATCCTGGATATATTCTTGCGGTGATAGTAGCTGATTTTATTATTCCCTTAATGTGTTTTTCAAAATTTAGGTGTGAGTCCATTACTACACCCTGAATGCTGGCCTGATTGGTGGTTTACAGGTGTATAGAGTGAAGCTCTTTTACGACATCTAATCGTTTCTTATTGTCTCCAAACAGTCACCTCAGTTTTGTTTTAGTTTAGCTGAAGAAAGTTTAGACACATCTAGTCATTAATGTCATCAATACATTTACTAAGATTGTGTACAGGACCTCCGTCTCCTGGTGACACTGTGTAACTATGGTAACTAATGTTTATTCTGTATGACCTGTACCAGTGGGAGCATATAAATGTTAAAAGGAAGAGACTCTCTCAAGGGAGAGAGTCTTGTGACCCATTATAGTTGGATGTTTATGATTTCTTACGACTTCATGTCCTCAAATTCCAGAGAATACAAGTCATTGATGAGAACCACGGCAAATATAAGCAAATACAACATGTTTATGAGATTTGTGCTGCTGGGATAAGTGGAGGGACAGAGTAGGTAGTAAGCTGTGACCAACTTTCCTACAACAGAGCCTTGTGGCTATAGTAGTTCTCTCAGTCCGGCAGCAAAATTTGTCATTAGATAAAGCTACACTATGATTTACCTTTAAAAAATCCTGGAAGAAACCTTGTGGTTGTTGGTCTGAGTATTTCAGAAACAGCTGATCTACTAATATTTTCACACACAACAATCTTTAGGGTATACAGAGAATGGTCTGAAAAAGGGAACATAACATAAGCAACAGATGTCGTGACAAATGTCTTGTTGATGTTAGAAGTCAGACAAGGCAGATTGGTTAGAGATGATAGAAAGGACACAGGAACTGAGACTATAATCCAAACACACTCACCGAAACTGGACAATAGAAAATTGGATGGATGTTCTCCCCTCTAAAAATCTGAATTTCAGCTGCAACATTCAGATGGTAGAATCAGAGTTTGGTGGAAAGCTTCACTTTTTCCAACAGGTGTATGTGCACTGCGGTCGAATCTGTAGATTCAGTGCCAGGATATCCACTCTATCATTACCTGCTGATGGGGGGTAAACAGTATGCCCCGCTGTCGGCAAATTCAAAGCTAAACCAGCCCTAAGTTAGTCATTTTCCTTTAGGTCCTCGATTCTCAAACTGTGGTACGCGTGTCACTGGTGGCACTCGAGCTCCTTCTTGTGGTATTTGAGGGAAAGTCATATATCTGGATACAGCCATTTTTCCGGCAAAATCCTCGACTTAAAGCTATTTAAACAGCAACGTCTTGAAAATTATTATGTTTTTTGGTGGAAAAGACTCTCTTCTGAAGCTAGCTTGCTGATTTCCTTAAACACAGAGATTTCCATTTGATTGGTAACTTAAATGTCCTATCAGACCATCATGCTCTGTCGCATGTTGTTACACGTCCAAATGGACTGCTTTATATCATCAAATATAATCAAATATAATAATATATTCAAATATAATCAAAATAGTAAAAAATATTTAAAATGTACAAAATAAGTGTTGTCTTCCCTTTGTTTTCATTTTAATATCAGCCTGCTTATTCGTCCAGTTCATGCACTTAAGCCCTTCCACTAATTAATCCTCGTAAGAAGTTAACGTACCAAGTATCATCATCATCCTCTTGTAAAGTAACTATTTTGTAAAAAAAAAAAAAAAAAATTCCATCATGTTATAGCACGTTATAGCACACAGCAAACACAAATGTGCTCTATGTAAAAGTGAGAACAATGGAGAGAGACAGGAAAGGTACTGTGCCAGAATCCCATCACCCCTTAATATGGCCCACTTCTGCAGTTTGGCTTCGACAGTATTTTGCCTGAAGTCTAGGAAGGTAGCCAAACTCAGCCACATTACTACCTGATGTGGCCCACAAGAAACCTGCTGCCATCTCTTTGTGGGCAGGCTCCTTTTGTTTGGACCAGTTTTGGTCCGCACAACACTTACTGCCATCCATATTCAAGCGAAAAAGTATGGACCAGATCTTGTCTCTGCAACACAGTCCAACCAAGCAATAAGAGCTAAAAGTAGATTGGATCAGGCCCAAACATGTCTGCCATCTGGAACAGTATAACAGTGCTAATTGTTTTGTCAGTCTGAGGGTAAGTCAGATGTGTTTGCCTGTCTTTTCCTACACGCACAGAATAAATCTTATTTCTTACCATCTCATACCACCTTCCCACAAAACAAAATTTTGTATCTCCACCATAGCACTCTTAATTGTTTATGAAAGTGAGTTCTGGATCGGCTTTTGTTTGATTATCGTCCAATTTTTGAAATAACAAAAACAGTCCTTTACAAAGATATTTAGTTGATGAAACTAACACTGCCAACCTCAAAGCACAGAAAGTAAAATATATCAACCCATCTGGGTTCTAGCCATCTATATGATATATATTATCTATATATAGTGGCATAGTGTTACATTATATAAACACTATGTCAAATTCAAACCCTAAATCGCAACCTTTCTGACAAATTTAATAGCACAGTGACATCTATTATGTGCATTTCGAGGGATATCTCTGCCCAGATGCATACAAAGGCTATGAAGTGTCATGCCCTGCTCCGGACTCTATCAGCCCAATCACTATCACCTGCCACAGACTCGTTATCCCAGATCACCTGCACCTGTTCCCGATTCCCTCACAGCCATATATCCCTCAGCTCACAGTAGGGATGGTGAAACTGAAGCCTCATGAAACACTGAGCCAGTTTGACACAAATGCCTGGAAATGAACCACTGTGTTACATTTAACACATCAAAATGGCTCCATCTGCTGGCTGTGGATGACTGCTGCATCAGAGGGAAACATCGATAAGATTTCATCGCTGTACATCTATAATTCCTGTCTTCTGACTGAGTGTTCAATAAAATTATACATTTTCTACTATAAATATATGATTCTTTCTTAATAAAAATGAAGAAAGGACTATTGGAAAACATGGTTTAGGGAACAGAATTATAGTGCAAATTAATATTTACCAAAACTGAAACAACTGGTAGTGAGCACCAAAGCCAGAAGGGGGAAGTGTGTGTGTGTGTGTGTGTGTGTGTGTGTGTGTGTGTGTGTGTGTGTGTGTGTGTGTGTGTGTGTGTGTGTGTGTGTTGACGTCTTGTTGATGTTGAGTTCCCAGACGTAATATAATCACAGATCCAGTATAATTACCAGTACCAGGACACAAATACTTTTTACATCTCACCTTGTGTGAAGCAAGTTTATGTTGCATATAATCAGAATCATGTTTGATGCTGACACCATTAATATATATTTAATAATATAACCCTTAATAAATATAATATAAGGGTTTTATAAGGGTTTTAAGTCATTGAGTGATTGACAAGCCCAACCCTCTCCATCTCCCCGCGTGCAGCTCCTGCTCGATTACAGGTGTGTGTTAGACCCAGATCGGTGACGTTCGAGGCCTCGGTTTGACCTACTTACTGGGTCACGTGAATTTTGATGTTTTGAATCAGGAATGTGTTTTGAAACTGTTACGGCCTTAGCCTGCTGAGAGTATGCAAATGAAGGACTTCCACCACACCCTGAGGATTGGCTGTTCTCCTGGTCTCCGCCCTTAACACCTGGCCTCCGGATTGGTGGACCCACTTCCTGCTCTCACCCCATTGGACTGCCTGGTGGACACATCCTGTATTTAAAGAGGCTCGTCACCTTCATTCAGGGCAGCTGTGGCCTCCCATGCCACAATTTGCCAACTTCCTGTGTGAACTGAACAGACCTCTTGGTTGTTGCTGTAGATTTACAGAAGTGCACGCCTAAAGTTGGAGTTCTCTTTTGTGTGCTGTAGAGTTACACAGTTACACTTTTGGTGCTTCGTTTATATCCTGGGAATTACATTGCTTTTGTTTGGATTGTGTTTGTAAAATTGTGTTTGTTTTGTGTTTGTTAGTTTAACTCCTGTTAACGGACGCTTTGGTTTGACCCGGACTTTTATTTTTGGTTTGTAGCTGTAAATAAATCTTTTGACTGCTTTTTGTCTAATCTTAATTTTCTGTGTTACTACCCCTGAACCCCTAGACTCCCCGGGGGTTGTAACAGAAACATTCCTCGTAACACTTCCTTCTCACGTGCTTGTGTGCTCGAGCCAAGCCTATCATCTCGAGCGCTCAAGCCCAAAAGCTACTTTCAAGCGCTTGGCACCGCCTCTCTGTTCATTGACAGTATAAATTACTGGACAGCACATATGTCACGTTTCCCATAGGTTTCTGAAGAGCGAAAATGAAGCCAATAGGTGGGTCCTACCGTCGCCATCTTGGTGTTTCGTCATTATCTGAGAATCTCAAAATGGATGAAAAGGTAGAGCTGAGAGGACTCCTTCATGGTGGCGGCAGCAGGAAGTACGCAGCTGTAACCAGTGATGGTGCTCTAACACACATCAATCAAAAGGACACACCTCTAAATTTAAGATTAAAATAACATAGAAACTGGGGGGGGGGGGGGGTTACAGAGCCACTCTGTAAACATGTTTATTTCAGTTATGAAATCGGACATTTTAACATGGGAGTTTATGGGCATTGCTCTTTATTGCAGCCAGTCATCTAGCAGTGAGGCGTGAACTGCAATTAATCCGACTTCCGATTCCGATCCAGATGCAATCCATTATTGCCTTTGCCAGGGCATATTTTCTACATGGCACTTGGTTTGTATAAAGTGTTGCAAATATGTAGGCAGGGAACATTTGTAAAGTAACGCACGGTGATTCAAAGCGCTTTACAGAAACGGTAAAACACTAAAACACAAGCCTGATTTAAAATTCGAACAATAAAGAAATGAAAAGCAAATAACAATTAAATCCTATAAATTGTAGAAATAAAAAATATATATGTAGGTTAATCATTCATTTCTTGATGTATACACAACAGCACTGCGCAAACACACTGCGCATTCAGATCTGTAAAATTGTTAAGTGCCGCATATCAAGTGGCATGCACGCAACCCGCTCCCATCACCACCACAACACACACACCCCTCCACCTCCGCATCCACACCTAGTTAGACGTACATCTTCTTGGCCTGGGTGCTCATTTATAAAACTCTGCGTAGGATTCTTACTAAAATTGGACGTCCGCCAAGAATCCAGAGTTTGCGT
>JBAMHX010000019.1:4644865-4654951 GCA_037177515.1 Pseudomugil tenellus | reverse complement strand
GGTTTAATAACTGCATATTTAAAAGACTGTGGTACATAACCTGTTTCTAAAGAGGTATTTATTATGTTCAGTACACAACCATTAATTAGGGGAAGAGTGTCTTTAAAAAGTTTTGTAGGAAGGAGTGTGCAAGAAATTTAAAATTTTATCTTCTCTCTAGAAGTCTGTTCTTAACGGTATCTCTCTTTGAATATGCACAGCATCATTATTCTTGTGCTCCGCATCAGTGCTTAAGCTGTGGTCATGCTATCTCAACATACAACTCAACATTGCTCATCTGAGAAAGTGGTTAATTTCAAGGCATTTGTGTCAAACTTGTTCAGTATTTCATGAGGCTGCAGTTTCACCATCCCTAACTGAAGGTTAACAGGATAGGATAAATGATGAGTAGAAACCTGTGAGGAATGTGAAGGAGTCCAGGAGGTTGGCAGGGATAAGGAACAGGAAGGCGGGTTGAGAAATGCCCAGGATAACAGGCGAGTCAGGGCCAAGACCAGGAGCAACCAGGAATTGCTCCTGGTAGGAGTAATCATAGTCATCATGGCCAATGTCCGATGGGGAGTGACTAGAGGAGTGCAGGTTATAATGTTGGAGAGGGAAGTGGAATCAGGTAAGGTGATCAGGCTGATGAATCCGGTGGCAGGTGCAGGTATTTGGGCTGATTGATCTGGAGCAGGAATGTGGCTGGAGCCGAACATGACACCCTGAAGGAAAATTAAATCAGAACATGTCAGGAGCACCAGAGATGAATGAGCAAAATGTGTAAACACAAATAAGGAAAATGGCTGTTAGTGAATAAACCTAATGCTTAGTGTCTGTGACAACGTGTAGAACATACGGGGTGAAAAATGCTCACAGAAACGTGAACACGCCAAGGTGACCCCCGTCTACTCAAAGGTCAGAAGCAGGACAGGAGGACCCCTAGACCAGGGCATCCGGCAGTCAGCCCCAAACAATGACCCCAGCCACTCCACCTGGAGGCCCCTCAGCATCTGTCCAGGAGGCGAGGGAAGGCGAGAGGGATCGCAGCCAGATGCCCCCTCTTCTTTTTTCTTAAAAAATCTTTACAACTAGCAAGAAACAAAAGTTTTCCAATTTTTTACTTTCATTTTCAAACAAGTAGACTGCTTTAATGATATTGTTTAATGTTCCATTCATTATTAATAAATTGCAACATGTTTTATTTAAATGAGGCAGTGTCTTTATAGATAAACATATTTAAACTATTTTTTAATCTAATACATCTGTGAGGAATATCTTTTCTGCACTCATAAGGATAACTTAAACTAATGTGCAGAGAGTTGTGCTTACCTCATACACAATGATTCTACGTTAGTAGCTCCAAGGATCAAGTAGAGAACAAAAACAACCAGCAGAAAAATTGAATAATTCAGAGGTTTTCAATAAAATATCTATAAATCAGTCATTTGAATAAGAGAAGGGCATTATTAAACTACTGCTTTGTACGTTATAGAAGCAAGCTGAAGGTAAAAAATAGCTGTCTTGTTTCTTGCAGATTTACCTCAGTGGTTCAGTTTTAGATCAGCTCAGTTCCTCTGGGAGTTGTGTCAGACTTGTTGGACAGCTCAGTGCTTGGCATCATGTTTGCAGTTATTTAAAAGATGCTCCGTGTTTGGTTTGGGATTAGACCGGTGGAATTTTTAGTCCCTGATAGGACATGCAGCTGTCATGGAATGATGTGTGGCAACACAGATGCCTCTCAGCTGAAAAAATGTAAAACACAACTTAGATTCAAAAGTACCATTGTGCAAACATGCAATATAACACTCACTTGGATTGCTGTGAAATTTATTAGGTTTGAGTTGTATAAATAACTACATTTCTCTCCTCTGCTGTTCCAAATCTTACTAAGCTGACCCATTAGACTGCCTCACTGTTTTTTTTAATTTAAGAACACTTACCCGTCTACTAAAGATACGTGGGTTTCTATATAACACATTTTTATATAAAAACAGACAACACATCCATGAATTAGATCTAAAAATACCAACTTAGAACATATAGACAAAATATTTATTAACTAGATTGTATTTGTGTTAATTATAGTCTCACCACGGGACTCTAGCCCAGTACAAAAGTTAGGTTCATGCTTCAGTCAAATCAGTACTTGGATGTGCCTGAACTTTCTTCAGCTAAATAAATATAATTCTGAATTTATTGTCTTTGGGAACAAAGATGAATGTCCAAATATTCCCTGGTTCCGTGGATTAAACAGTGGATTAAGTCAGAAATTAAGGTGTCATTTTGGACTCTGAAATAAATTCTAAAAACAATATTAAACCAGTAACATAACTGACCTATATCACCAGAAGAGTATATCTCCTAATGGGCATCTTTCAACATATAAATCCCCAGACATTATTTTTCTTTATTCTTTTCTGTTGTTGTTTGCTTCTTTATTTCCTCCTGTTGTGGCAAAAAAATTACAAACAAGTCTGGATGAGTTGGAAAAAAATTAACAAGGTTTACTACAATAAGACAAGACAACATAGTTCCATGGTTACAACCATGAGAAACTATACAGAAGATTATGTCTGACACATATCTGAAGGGTTCTGACAGCAAGGTCAAAGAAGAGTCTTTTTAAGCCAGAGTCTTTGGAAAGGCTGACTCTGGGAAAAAGATAGGAGGTGTAACCATCCTTGGGATAAATTGAGATATGGTTGATGCATCATTATTGTCCATATTCTGCACAGATCCTTTCCTGGGGTCAGGTTGCCCCAGATGAGCAATGTTGAGTTGTTTTAAAATAGCATGACCGCAGCTTATGCACTGATGCAGAGCACAAGAATAATGATGCTGTGCATATTCAAAGAGAGATACCATTAAGAACAGACTTCTAGAGAGAAGATAAACTGCGAAATTTCTTGCACACTCCTCAAGGTAAGATCTCTTTGGTATGATCCACTAGTCTGGTTGGATTAACTGGAAGTGTCCAAGAGGAAGCTGTTTAAAATCTTTAAATACTAAAAAAAAAAGCAGCGTTAGGACTTCCTTACAATCAGATACACAAGCCATCCTGTATTAAAGAAAGGAAACAAGTCCAGTGTGGCTGAAACTTTATTATGAAGTAGTACTCTATTATTTTTATCCACATTTACATAGTTTATATATAGTTAGTAGTTTATATAGTCTGTTTAACTCTGATAAAGTGGTATTATATGAAGTATTCCCAGCCCTTTGGTATAATACTTTTTTGACATCTGTAATTTCACAATTGCAGATTCGTAACACAGTAGTAGTTATGTTCACCTACTGTGTACAATAGGGCCGGCGTAGCTTAGACAAGTGAAATGACAACCTCCACCATACTGTTAGAGAGTTCTGTGGTACAGTTTCTCTCTGAAGGTGGCAGAAGTGATGGCATCATCTGTCAAACTTCACAGGACAGAGTTCATTCGATGGTTAGCCTTAGTTCCAGCAGGCATTTTCTGGTTTTGAACAACAATGGTGGTCAACATGGTGCAGTGTTTTTATAAGTTCATTCAGGCAAACAAGGAAATATATTTTGTGTGTTTTTCTTCAGTTTTTAACAACGATAGTAGCTCAAATTCAGTGAGAAGACCCAGAAACCCCAAAACCATTTATTCCCAAATTTACCAATCGCAAGGGAGTGTAGCAGGGGTGCAAGTCAAATCTGAAAGAGGTGCGCCTACCAAGTGAGTGGTCGGATTATGATTGCAGCACATTTATATCCTAAAATTTCCAACCACAAGTACTCACCCCTGTGTTTCTGTCTAAGATCACAGCAAATAACTTAGGAAGAAATAATGGGAAGTCATTTTTAACAGTTCAGCTGCACCTGTTGTCTCCAGTCAGGACAACAACTTTTACTGAATTACAATCGCTAGCAAGCTAGCCTTTAATGTTACCGTCTGGTAGCACACAAACAGTAGTTTATACTAGTTTATTCACTCTAAGTAAGTCTGTGGAAATGTTTGTGATTAACATTTCTTTTATGTAGCTTTTCCAAACATCACTTCAAATTTTTTTTCCATGAAAGGTTGGAATCCTCTCGTAAAAAAGGTTATAGGGGTCTCATAAAAAATCTCTAAAACAGGACTGTAAACCTGTGGTACAGAAAACCCCATAGAGACGCAAGGACACACTGACATTTATGTTAACCGTTTTTTTTTATTAATAATTCTGTCAGCATGAGTCTACAAGGTTATTTGAGGTGTCTACAGTTGTTTGCACCGGCAGAATAATAGCTGAGATCAGTCTGTGTGTCACTTGTATGATTGAAGTGGTAATGGTCCATGACATTAACTGTGACCTGACATATTTTCAATACTTGTTAAAGAATAGTAAGTCTATTTGGTGTTGCCATTGTTTTGGTTAAAACAGGCCTTGTTGGATGGATATTAATACAAAATGCAAAGCAAAACATCAGCTGCCGAGCTGACCCATCACAAACACAGACAAGCCAGTGTACGCAGTACCTTGTCAAAACCCTTTTTAACTCTCATCTGAAATGAGAACATGCCCTGGGCCATGCTTGGAGAATAAAAGTAAAAGACAGGAAAAGAAAGGCGGGGGCGGGAGAAGAGAAGGATAGAGAGGAAAATAAAATGAAAGGAAAATAAGCCAAAGGGGAAAACACAGAGTGATAAAAGGCTAGACCAGGTGAGGGAGCCGGGAACAGCCAGAGAGAACAGGACAGGAGTCGTGGATCACCCTGGAGGGTCAGAGGTGTGAAAGAGTTGTGGTTTATTGTAATGTCTTACTCTCTTTCACCACTCCCCCTCGAGTCTAGCTCCAGCCCCACCACCTCCCACCTCCTCCCAGCCCCTCTAGGAGCTATTTAACATGGAAATTGATTTAAACAGAGGCTGAGATATCCGCAGTGGGACCTGAGGACAGGTGCCTCCAGTCAGCAGAGGGGAAGCTAATGAGAGGTGAGAGACCTGAACAGAGCTAACAAGGAAAGCAGAGAACACAATGGGATGGAAGAGGAGCAGCAGGAATTACAGGGAGGGAGACCAGAATTGAAGTGAAATTGGAACGAAATGAGGGAGTCGAAACTGTATAATTTTCAGCTCCAGCTCTTTGCCAACTGCAGAAATAAATAAATAAATGAGAAGGAAAAAGTGAGTGTTCAAGTCAGTATGTGGGTGTGGAGCTACAGTCTGTGGGTTACCAATAAATTTCAGTCAGGCAGGAGGAACGAATTATACCAGTAGTGAAGTAAAGTTTCTGGGAAGTATGCTTTAGTAAAAGCTAAATGCTAATGCATTTTCTTTATCCATGGGTTACTGGAGTGCGCATCAGTTTGCTGAACCCCTTTCTGCCCCAGTTTTCACCATTTAATGAAAGAAAGTTTACCAGTCCAGTCCTCACTGGAAAAAAATAGGTGAATGGTTTGGTGGAGTCTGGTAAGAATCATTTCATGGTTTTTTCAAATTAATTATAAAAACTTTGGTTGTTTAATTCATACGAAAGCCGAAAGCAGATGTGGTGGGATGTTTTGGTCTTTTTTATTTGTTTATTAATTTTTTGTTAATCTCAAGATAACAGATTGTTGTAATGCCAGATTACAAAAGGGCTAAAATCTATTCCAGCAGCCCCTCATAAGACCAACGCAGAAGCTGTGTCCCAATTCAGGGTCTTGACGATTGGGACACTAAATATTTTGTCAGGTTCACACACACTCCAAAGGAGGCTGAGGAGACTCAAATCACACTAACATGCATGTCCTTTGACTGTGGGAAGAAACCAGGAGCAGGATGGGTAAATTGGGCATTTTACTGGTGGGTCGACAAGATTTTTGGACCAACAGATTTTGTATTAGTTAGACTGGTCCATAAAACTCAGAACACTGGAAACCCAACTAACACTGGACTTGCCCACATAGATGTTTTAACACCACTCCCATTTGTTGTGATTCTACTGTCTGTCTGTCAGCCCAGACCTTTTTTCTTTAACAACAATCCATAAATTGTGTCTATCTGTGTCTCATTGGTTCTGTCCTGACACCAGAGAGAACCTGTACCAGTGGATGCATCTACTTGTCAGAACCAAGGTGGAAAAACAAATTGCAGTCTTAAAAATATATTTATTTTCTTTCTACATTGCCAAGCATCCAGAAATGACCAGAGTAGGACCTTCATCAGCTGTTTGCAGATAATGATGATGGTAATGATGATGGTGATGATGATAATGATGATGACAGTGGTGGAAACTACACTGCTTTCACATCACTGAGTTTCTGCTCAAAGTGAAGAAACCCATTAATCCCAGTAAGTTTGATCCATAGGAGCCAGTTAGCAGTGAACATGCTAGCTCTTTACAACGTAATGCTGACGTAATGAAAACATTGTGCAGCAACAATGTTTTCATTGGTTTCACTGGTTGTGTTCAAGTGTTAACTGAAGTAGAGATTACTGGTTAAAAAAGGCGTAACTGTATCATGTTATGTTATGTCCTGAACTAAATCAGCGAGAATTTTTTTTAACCATGATTCATCAAAATTGACAGTTAGTCAGCATATTTCTGATTTTCTTTATGACCCTGTTTGTTATTAGTTAAGTTTGATATTTTTAGGTCAAAATATGTGAGGTGCAGCTTCTGTGTTTGTGTTAATGCACAATATACAGAAATAACACACTTTTTAAGATTATTTCTTTGGTCTATGCATTATATCCAGATCACAGCAACACGGTCACTGGTTTGAGCCTGCATCACTTCATCCACATTTGGGGTGAAGTGAAGCAATTTGACCCTAAAGAAGTTTTGCAGTGCTGATGGTGGTCAACGGAGAGGAGGAGCTTCTTCCACCACCTCAACTGGATCCTTGGGGGCCCCCATACAGAGCTGTACAGAGCTTAATGCTTCAGCACAGTGAAGCCAACAACAGATACAAGCTGAATAAGTGAGACTGAAGAAAAATCATCAGTGATCCACACGCTTCTGTCCCCTTTGACAAAAACTGAACTTGCAGTGACTGATAATCAGGTTTTTATCAACCACTCATTCAGAGAATTACAGATATACATGCAATGACTTGTAGCCCCTTCCTGACTTTTGTAATGGAATTTATATTGACCAATGAAATCACATGTGAGGCTTTACTTTTGAGCCAACCTAAATTGTCTTAATGTTTGTGTTTTCTTTGTGTATTAAAGAAAACAATCAAGTAAATGAAATCCAGAGAGAATAACAAAAAGGTATAAACTAACCCTAAAAGGAGAACATGCTGAGATCCTCATTATTTCACCAAACGCAGAGTGTCTGGAATATTATGGTTTCACCCCGATTGCCACTGGATATCCTTCGCGTGAGCGAGATTTTCCAACAATTTTTACAACTGGATTTTGATACTCAGTATACCTGCTTAGTTCCTCAAGAGGACAATCTGGCTTGAATTCCACATTATTTGGATTTATGATTTTCCCACCAGGTGGCACTTTAAGCACTTGTCGAATCAAGTACAAATAAAAGTTCATGACCTCTGGATGCATCCAGTCCTGACGTCATACCGAGCTGGTTCAAAGATTCAACACCAGGTGGAGCTTTGTGACTGAACAAGCGCAATCTCTGGTTGCCGATGGTGACGCTAATGCGGAAGTCGGATTAATTGCAGTTCGCTAGATGACTGGCTGCAATAGAGAGCAATGCCCATAGACTCCCGTGTTAAAATGTCCCATTTCACAGCTGAAATAAACATGTTTACAGAGTGGGTCCGAAAACTTTTTCAGGTTTAATATTTTCCTTTATGTAAACTCTGGGGGGCGGTGAATTTTTTTGTAATGCTTCGGTTTCTATGTTATTTTAATCTTAAATTTAGAGGCGTGTCCTTTGATTGATGTGTGTTAGAGGCTATCACTGGTTCCAGCTGCGTATTTCCTGCTGGCGCCACCGTGACGGAGCCCTCAGCTCTACCTTTTCATCCATTTTGGGATTTTCCGATAATGACGAAACAGCAAGATGGCGACGGTATGACCCACCTATTGGCTTCATTTTTGCTCTTCAGAAACCTATGGGTCACGTGACGTTTGCTCTGTCCAGTAATTTATACTGTCAATGAACTGAACATGTGCGTCTTTCTATTATTTTATTGTGTCTATTTGAGGATTTGGGAATAGGAGGATTGGGGGAGTTTCATATACCTCCAGCAGTCGGTTCCAAGGCCTTCTTTCTATTTGCTGGTGTGTAAACCTACAAAAGACTGTTTGCTTTAGTTACAGCAGCAAAAGTCTGATTAAGCATTCAAAAAAACTATACTTTAAATTCCAGTTGTGGACGACTGGAAAGCACCACCTTGAAAGCAAAAAGCTATTTGTGTGAAGTGCATGAGTGTATAACTAGGTTCAGGCCTTTGAATAAATGTTTTCCTGTGGAAAGCAATCATAATCAAGAGCCCTTGACCTCTGTTGCCACGGCTTAATGTCTGCGCTGTAGCTTATTCCTGTTATAAAAGCAGTGACTGAATAGTTTTGCCACCAAACCTGTTCGTTTAACATCAATCAGCTCTTCTGATAAGAGGAGGTCCCTGTCCCTGTTGGTCGATGCTAACAGAACCAAACTTCTGACTGCGCTCAAATGCATCTGCACAATCAGCACCACCTGTACAGAGATGAGAGGAAGCAGCTTCATTATTTTTGATTGAAACCAGCCATGACAGAAGCATGATGACGTGACAGATAGTGTTGGTTGGTGTGTTGTTCATTACCCCCCCTCACACATACACACAGAGTATGTACCTGAGCTGTCAATACATAAAAGAGAAAGCTTATCTTTAGTGAAACTAGAGCCTCATTGATTTGTGATGCCACTCCGGGGATGTGAGAATTCACCATGTGAACTCGCCCTGTACACGCTCGCATGAAGATGCGCTTTTGAATATCAATGGGATTAGTGAAAGGTCTGGCTGTCATGAGCTTTCACATTGTAAACTACACCAAAAGACCGCTGTGTCGCTCTTTAAATGTGATCTCGCAGTTTGATAAATGTTATTTAGGATACACGACAGGTTGGCATTTCCTGGCAACATCTTTGCAGAGAGGAGCTCATCATTCTCCCTCTGTCTTTCAGCCGAAACTGATGCATTCTCTGTATGCTGTGCTTTCTGTATCGCACGCAGACGCGCATGCATGTGGATGAAATACAGGGTTGCTCTAGAGTATGCCATCTTGCACTGCAGTATCTTGTAAGTATTCCATGGCAACCATTTCAAAAGTAAGATTCATCCACTTTATATAGCTGGCCTAGTTTGTTTACTGCAACCCCCGCTGAGCACTGCCATCCATGAGGACGTCTGGGTCCTGCACAGACTACACTGCAGAGGAGAGACAGAGTCCCAAGGCACCAGCAGTAAGACTAGAAAGTTTTATATTTGATTTAAAATGACTTCAATATATAAAAAATATTTTTTCTGAGAAAATGAAGAGTGTTAGGTAGATTTCTGCAATGTTAAAAGTGGAGAATGTGAAACTTCTGCAATATAAAACAGTGAGGATGGGTGCAATGCAAGACAAATAGGTCAGTTTAAACAGGTAAATGGAGTTTTCCATCATTAAATAACCTAATTTTATAAAATTAACTTGCATTAGGTGGAGTATTTTAGTTTATTGATACAACGTATGATAATCAGCTGAAGTGGAACAGATGGTTTCCAGCTAAAGAACTGGTCACAAATTACCACCAGAGAGGTGCATGTAAATTATGAAATAAATAACCAGGATAGGTTTGTTACAAGTATCTCAGAAACATAGGTCTGTTGGTCTGAATTTATTAAGTGTAGAAATTAATTTAGCATTGTCTACTGACAAAATGTATTAAACAAATAGGATATATAGAATAGGATATATAGAATAGGCTTGCTTTTTGCTAATCCATAATCTGTTTAATGTCTAACTATTGCAGTTGTTAAACATGTTGGGCCTTTCCTGAAATCTTAATAAGATGTTATCTTTTGGTTAAAATATACAAGAAACACAAGTCAGTACTTTATTCAGTAAGTCAGAATGTACAATGAAATACTGCAACTGTCAGAGGAATATATATATATATATATATATATATATATATATATATATATATATATATATATATATATATATATAG
>JBAMHX010000019.1:4615881-4644182 GCA_037177515.1 Pseudomugil tenellus | reverse complement strand
ACACACACACACACACACACACACACACACACACACACACACACACACACACACACACACACACACACACTCCTATGAGCAATTTAGAGTTCCCAATCAGCCTATCCCGCAGGTGCATGTCTTTGGACTGTGGGAGGAAGCCGGAGAACGTTCGGAGAAAACCGACACGTGAATGTATGGAACAATAGAAAGAGTGCAGGTTATTATCCTATTTTTAAGAGTTTTGATTCCTTGCTTGGAGTATGATGAATCCAGCATGTTGTAAAGATGAACTGTACAGGAGCAGAATTTCTTTCCTCATATATTTCCTTATACAGTAAATGGAAATATTTATTATTCCTGTTTATTGTTTCCAAAGGCAGAGGAAGGAACTACATATATTACAGTGAATGCAATCATATTCTGTCAATAAAAGAAAAACTAACAGTTATAGCCAACACAAGGAACTAACCTGAGTACTCCTCAATACTTAATATTAGCAGGGAATAAAAATTAGCACAGAACTGTTTCTCTAGTCTGGCCAATTCCCACTAACTGTTGACTGGTCTGAGACCAGCAATGAGAAACCACTTGAGGAAAGGAATATATAAAGAGGGATGAAGAAAATGTTTAAATTTATTCATTTGCATGTTTTCTGATTTCTTGTATTTATGACAGGAGCTTTTCCTCCACCTAGCTTCTCCGAAATTCCTCCTCATAGCTATTGCTAGCATGATATTAGCCATAAAGCTAATCGCCTTGCTAGTAATAATGGGTTCTGGAAATATTTCATGTAGAACACACAGACTGTAACCTGGGTAAGGTTTAACAGTGAAAAAAGTCACCTTCTATTCTCTTCTAAGCTGTTTTCCTTGACCTTGATTTAAATTTTTTTAAGAAAAAATGATGGAAGACTTGGCAGAAAATCTGCTAAAAATTAACAATGCTGAGAAAATGAAGATATCCCAACACTATTCAGCAGATTGTATTTCAGACCTCCGGTGATATTACAAACACAAAATGTCTTATTTCTGTGTTAAGATACATCATTTTAAATGTATTTAATATATTATCAGGGTTCCTGGTTAAAGCGCTACACAAGTCCTTTTGTCTTTACAGTAAGTTAGCCTGCTTCAACAGTGGAATGTAAAAGCAGAAGATGCTTGTTTTAGTGCTTTAGTTTAGCCACCACGAAAGCAGCTTTTATTTAACTTAGTAAGTGGCAGTTTTGCAGGCCCAAAAGCTAACTTCAAATACAAGTGGAGCTAGACATTCAGCATTTCTCTATGTCTGGGTTGCCCAAATCCAGTCCTCGGGAACTACCATCCTGCAATCTTTCTCCAACACACCTGCATCAAATAACTGAACTCTTCTGCATATCATCAAGCTCTGCAGAGTCCTGGTAGCCAACCAGTCATTTTATTCAGTCGTGTTGGACAAGAGTTGCATCTAAAAGTTACAGGACGATAGAGATTTAGGTCCAAACTTGGGCACTCCTGCTCTACATTCCTCAGGAGTTAAGTCGTGCGACATGGATTGCTTTAGATCTGAGCCTAGGAGCAGGCTGGCACATCCAATCTGCCAAATATAAGTGGTCTTCTGCACCCGCTAATCATTAGCATGTTTTCTCCATCTCAGATGAGATGTCTGGGGTTTGGGGTCTACTTTTCCTTTTTAACTGCTTAACCATTCATTTCCAGGAAAAAAAGTCTCATCTTTAAAACTGTTTTTCTTAATAAAAGTTAAATTACTCACAGTAGAAAATCTTACAAGCTCAACTTTAGTTTTTATGTGTTAAAACCACAGGCATCTACAGTATTACTGGACATAATCTCTACATTGTCACTCTCATCTCCCTAGAACATTGAGGACACCATAGTTGGAGTCAGTCCCCTTTAACCACCACATCACCTGCCTACATTGCAGCTTCTCCTAATAAACTCCCTCCTCACTAACATCGGCATGCGATGTTCCTTCAACGGTGTGAATCTGCCAGAGGATGGGATCCAGCTGTCCACATCTCCACCTCTACCGAATATTCACAGCATTTTCACACATCCACCTCCGCCGCCCATCTTCCTCTTCACTCGGAGAGACAAGATAGCCTGGCTTCCTGTCCATTGCTTCATTTCATCTATCGCAGCAGACTGCAGACACGTAGGCAGAACCGACCGACTTGCCCAGAGGGAACATGAAAAAAATGACGGATGCACAGCTTGCTCATATTCAAGTCTACTTTTATTGATCACTGCACAGTAACATTTACTTTCCTCTCCACCTTTATGCCTTTGACAGTTAATCGATTGAAAAGGAGACTGCTTCCAAACCATCACTTATCTACCATTAGATTACAGGAGATGTAGAAATCATTATTTTAGACATAATGGCACATAAAGACTGAAAAATGGTCTGTTTTGGATATGGCCCGTTGACATTTCCTCTCAAAATGATGGTTTCAATCATCATATCTAATGTTCTATCCTATAAGCAGCAGCCTTTTTCAATAAACCAAAATGGAGCCTCTGACCAGTGGGACAGAGAAATTTGTTTTTAATACAGGAAAGTAGAGTTCTGACCTCTAAATGCAACTTAGCACCACAGGCAGCTGTAATATCATCAGTGATAATGGCAGAAAATGGCATGAAGGGGAATCAAATCAACAGAAGCATGATGGATGGATGTTCGCGTCTGCCCTGCCCCCCCTTCTGTCACACTCTCGCATGAATCCCCTTGGCACCATCTCAGCAAATTATCATACTTGGATGCTGGGCTGCAGACAACAGGCTTGTTGGTTGGTTATAGAAATGTTTTCCATTTGCAGTGAGGGTACATGCAAATGGAGCCTCTGCATTAGCATTAGATATCCTCAAGGTTCCACATTGTGTGCATGTGCTCACCGTGAGCTGGAGATACTGATCCGTACTCTCCAGGCATCTTTTAAGTCTCCAGCCTTGAATCTAATTTCTCGTGACAATGAAGTGCGGAGAACAAACAGAACGGGGTTAAAAGGCAAATGTTTGGAACGAAGAAGACAAGCGTTGCAGGAAGTAAAGCGCTCGTATTAAGTCTTATTCAATGGTTAATAGAAATTAAAAACAATTTCACAGCTTACTGTAACAGGAGGGCTCATTTTATGGTGAATTAGGCTGAAAGAATTACATCTGCTGCAAGAGGGGGAGGTCTGTGGAAGCTGTGTACAAGATCATTCAATCAGCAAAGGCTTCAAGTGGGCGTCCTCAAAGTTCCGACATAATTACAAGAGAATAATGCCTCATAATTCAGCACTGACATGACATGAATACGTAGGGAAAAAAAAAAAACACTCCGTATGAAATGATTCTGGATTCCCAGGTAGTTGGATGTCTTCGTTGACCTGCTTCAGTCTTTGTTTCTGTTTGAGTTCAAGTCGGTCAGCTGACACCTTTAGTTGACGTGGCAGCAAACCAGGCTTTGGGCAGCTCCCTCCCCACCCCCCTCGAAAACAGGACACTCCCACCGTCCTCACGCCGAGCTGCTCCCCGAGCACCGCTTCACTGCGGAGGAGACAGACAAAAAGACACAAAGTGAAGTGAAAACGGAGAGTTTGGCAGAGACAAAAAGAGTTTATTTCCTTTAATGCACTGGCCGCAGTAATTAGAGGTCATTTTCCTGCCAAGCAACACAGCTTTTCTACTGTAACTAAGCAACCTGATTACTGCAAAGTCGGGTCATTTTTTGGATTAGTGAATTAAAATTTCAATCAGTATTTAATGTGGTCTCAGGGCTCAGTTACCGAGCTGTTTAAAGAAAATGAGACATCTCGTTTGACTCGGTGTGGTTAAGTCTTGACATGCAGCTTTAGGAAAAAGGAAACTGGATACATTTTATAAAAACACAGTCATATTGAACACACTGTTGTAAATAAACGGACCTTTCTGCAAAACAGTCTCCAAAGAAGTGGCCTTTAACAGACTCTTCTCCAATGACAACAGAAAACATCACTCCATGTGTCATTCCACTTCTCCCGTCCTGCTGGAATGAACAAAATCCTGATGCTTTTCTGCCAGCTACCGCTCCTCATTAGTCGCTTTCCCACAGACTGCATAGAAGCCAGCGTCACAGCCCACCCTCCCTCCTTCGCTGAGGGGTATCACAACCACACAGCAACTCTCAGGCACTGTCAAAAGCCGAGGCCACTTCCAGAAGCAGGACAATCATCAGAATCAACCAACCTTTGAAATGCTGCAAATGTCATGAAAGTGGAGCTGCTGAACAATGCGACAGGCTGAAAGGGCTCGAGGCGTCTGCAGCACTCTTACTCACACAATGGTCTTTAGAGGAAAGTACGTTTCCTACATATGTTACATCTGCAATCCACATGAGGGGAAATTCTACGTTAGTCTTGCTCATCATTAATAATGACGTGGAAAAAAAGTGATGATTTCCAAAAAGCAAGTTTAACACTGCAGAGCAAAGAATCTGCAAACTTTAAACATGTAAATAAACACGACTCATACAAATGTAGAGTAATGCGAGAGATTTGCATGAGATGTGGTTTATTTTCTGGATGAGAATTGCTCCCAAGAACCTGCACAGATTCCAGGAATGTAACAGCAAAGGTTACATTTAGCGACAGGAAGCTGGCTCTTAGGTAGAATGTGTGGTTGCTTGGTTTAGTCTTCCTTACACCTGTTTCTCCTTAATTATTCACAATAGCTCATAAACAACTAATTCAATTTTTGTATTAATCATATCCCCGAACGCGGAGTGTCGAGGATATTATGGTTTTATCACAACCGCCGCTGAATATCCTTCGTTAGAGCGTAATAAGTCAAACAGTTCTCACAATTGGATTTTGATACTCAGTGTACCTGTTTAGTTCCCCAAGAGGATGATCTGTATCAAATTTCACGATTATTGGATTCATGGTTTTCCCACTAGTTGGCGCTTTACGCATGAAAAATCATATTTTTGCCAATATTTCTGGAGCCAATGTGTCTTATTGACCTCAAATTAAGTGCAAATAAAAAGTTATGACCTCAGGATGCATCCTGTCCTGACATCATACCGGGCTGGTTAAAAGTTTTTACACCAGGTGGAGCTTTGTGATTAAACATGTACATCTTTATATTATTGTATCGAGTCTATTTGCCATCGCCTCCAACGGCATAGGCCTTGTTTACCAATCCAAATAAACCATAAAAAAGGCAAATGCTTTAAATTAATGACTGATTGTAGCGACATATCAGTAAAGCAGAGCACAAGCATCATGTTTGAATGTTTCATAGTCACGCGCGGCTTAAATGGCTCCTGGTCTAATCACTTCACGGCTGCTGTTTGACCAGTGAAGCAGCTCGGACCTTTACACACTTAGCTCTGGTGTACAGAACAGCTAAGAAAAGCTGAGTGGAAAACTCTCTTAACTCCTTCTAAGCCACATTACATCGTTTTCAAACCCTAAACTCTGTGCTTCACATCAAGTTTGATGGCACACTGACATTCATTATGTACATGTCTGGAGTAGTTGTCATCTTGTAGCTTCCTAAGGCAGAGAAACCGTACTTTACAACATTATGTTCCAGCCTAGAGCACTGTGTTCCAGCTACGCGGTGCGCCGCTTGCATAGCTGTGCCTCAGTCATCGCAATTTTGGTCTGTACGGGAACATAATTTTCCCATCAGGTATGAATAAAGTACCCATCTATCTCATATCACAAAGTGGATATCAGCACAATAGGCATTTTGAACAAACACCAATGACTATTAAAAAAAAGACAGAAAAAGGATATGACAGAGCAAGACAACGCAGATTCAGCATCTTGGCTGACTTTTCTGGCTAAAAAGAGCTCAGAGAAGAAAACGATTTACAACAGTTACGGAATAAAGTCTAATTTCACTATTAGCCCTTTTTAACAATAATAAGCAATTAAGTTTCTGGAACTTTTGCTTTCGGACTGAATAATAGTACAGTTTGATATTTACTCATTAAATCTTAAGACAAAAGTCTTGATTCAGCAATTAAGTTAATTTGGCAGAATTAAATGGTAAAAACCAACCAACATCCAAGCATGAATCTATTACTGACCATCAAATTACATTTTTCTGTCTTGAATAAAAATAAACGACATGTTCTTTTTAATGAAAATAGACTGCTAACGTTAAAAAACAACAAATACATTTCCAAATGTAGACATTAATGCTTTGTAAAATGGAATATTTCAGATTTAGTTGTAATAACCATATTGGTAGAGCCGTTACAGACCACATCTTTGATATTTTGGTTGTCAGAACAAAGAAAATTTAAACTTATTAGTGTAGCAAAAAAATTATGTTTTTGCTCAATAATCACATTGATACTGACAGACGAGTACATAGAAAAAGAAAAGTTACAGGAAGCAGCAGCGAACCAACCTGAGGGCCGCGAGGTCTCCAGCAGACCGTCCCTCTGCGGGCATTCAGTGACCGATACCTGTGCCTGAAGGAAGGACAAAACCCAAATCAACACCTCGTCTAAAAACACAGACTTGAAACTTGTCATGCAAAATCTACAATGCTCATGCAACTCAGTTGTTGGATAACTGTACAGGTTCCTTTTTTTTTTTATTACAGTAAGCATCCTTTACAGAGCAAATAAAAAAGTAACAGCAGCTCAGCTGTACAGAAAGTATTGATAGATTTGGCTTGGTTCATTTTAGCTAGAGTTGCATTAACACTATCCTAACATATTTTGTTAGTACACAAAAACAGTTATTTTTGTACATGAAATCCACTACTGTGTAATGTTGGAGGTTACTTTTTTTTCTTACTTTTGAGTCGATTCTTTTTGTTGCAGTGACTCTAATATTTTAATAAAAATGTTTTACCAGCAAGTTTATGTCAAAGGATAAACACACTACGAAATTAAACATTTAGGGTTAGGTTACCTTTACAGTGGAGTGTTCTCTAGGTTATAACCATCCTCTCCTTTGCACTGCCATTACTCTGTACTAAAGTAGCCATCGCGCCAGGGTCATTCATGACAATGAGGCCTAGACCTGAATGGTGGTTTGAATTCAGTTAATTTTCAGACGCTATAAAAGCAATTCTCACTGACGATTACGACCACAGGTAAGAGGATTGAAAAAGTCTTATACATACCCAGGCATTCAATGCTTTACAACTCTATACACATTAGGAAGCTATCCAGGTTATTTTAGAGGTCTTACCTCTGGGTCCTTTTTAAAAAGTATAGAAAGAGAGAGAAAGAATAAGTTGTGCTCTTTTGATCAGTCAAGACATCATTTAGTATGGTTATAGTCTTCAGACGTAAATACATCCATTTAGATTTAAAAAGCGCTTTTGAAGGAGAAACAAAGGAAAACACCTACATCTGACTGCTGAAAGTTGTTTAAAAAAGGCCATTTCAGATTTTACTAGGACAGGAAACAAATAAAGCAAGTTAAGTTTCATAAAAAACAAACTAAGCTTTATTGACAAACTGCTGCAAAACATCTTTTGGACAGATTTAGTAACCTATTTAGGCAAGCTTACACATGTAGCATAATGCATTTTATGGAGAGGGTACAGATACTAGTGGCAGAATAAGTACAGTTAAGATGTTTTAAAATATATACAAGAGTTTGGATTGAGCTGCAGGATCCCTTCTCTACAGTAAGAGAAGACCCATGTGGAGATTTTTGTCCCAATCCTTCATTGTGTACTTTGTGCATGCAGTTTATTATAGAATCAGATCACAAAATGAAGACCTGAACCGTTTTACATTAACAGGCCATGTCTCAGCCAGTATCTCGTCAAACAAACAAGTCGTCTTCATTCTTAAAATGGATTTTTATTTTTTTTAACAAGTAAAACAAATAGAGGATATGAGGACAGTCCATCTCAACAGTGTCTATTAGGGCTATATTTCAAAACTCTAAGTTCAATGACAAATATTGCTGCCTAAATCTACATGGATAATGTTTTAGAAACTATTTAAAAACAAACCATTATCAAGAATGACTTGCATCGATCCCATTAACATTGATTTAGCTTTATCTTAATTATTTAAGATTTGTTTGTTCTTTTTGTCACTATATTACATAATTAAAGTTTAAAAAGTTCTTTTATTCGGCTATATTAACAGAATTTTGAAATGTAGCCTAAATGGGAATCTGCAACTGACCCTCAACAGATTCTTTGTATTTAAAACAATTAAAATAGATTCATTTGACAAGTAGGTCATAGGTCTCTAATCCATAAGGAAATGCGTCCCAGACAGTAAAAAAAAAAGGATCAACAATGCAAAAAAAAACAAACAAAAAAAAACAAAAAACCTATAGATCAAAACAATGCAAGACTCAAATGAAAATCTTTAAAATGGGGAGAGAAACCAAAAAATTCAAAGGGAGGACGGAAGGACATATTTTCCTCTCTTGCCATCTACAAGCCGTCGGTTGGTTGAGAGGCATTACAAAGTAGGGGTCGGGGGAGGGTGTTTGCGGTCAAATCTCAAAACCAGTTCTGATTTTCAGTTCCCAATTTGCTCTCGTGTCAAGTCCAGTGTAAGAAAGAAAAAAAAAAAAAAAAAAGAAGAAAAAGAAAAAAAATAAACCAAAGACAAAACGAACAATTACTTTTGTCAGGCTTCTTAAAGCGAGAGCTGCCGTGGTAGAGAGCCGGTTATCGGGGCGACACTAAGGACCGCTTTAGTATTGTCGGTATGGGTGCTCCCGGTAGGTTGTTTTGCCACCCCTGGATGGGGGAAGGGACTTCCCTGGAGTCGTCCGCTGGGTGCCGTTCCAGTCGTCTTGGCCTGGACGGGACAGTAATGAAGAGCAGTACAATTTAACACGGATTCAAAACAGAAAACATTTGAAATGCAACTCAACCAGTGGTAAGAAACTCAATAACATCTATAAAAAGTATTAATAAAAATAGATGCTGCCCCATTTTCACTAATGGATCCAGTTTGGTATGCATTCGTATTGCTTTTACAGAGGCAAATACTGGGAAAGCTACCAGTATATCCAATCTGAACCATCCCACTTTTATGGGACCCCTGTTTGATACATCTACCACTTTCCTCGCAAAACACTGGATGTCACCATGACACCTGGTCCACCAGGAAGTTCAGTTGTTCACTTCCGGTCTTCGCTAACTAGCAAGAATAACAGGTCTATTTAAGAAATGATATTTGATTTGGTATTCACACAAATGTCTTCGGAGACCACGTGCTGTTATTGGATACATACACAACATGCGGAAACGTAAAGATTTTATGAAAAGCGATTTCACAGCACTGAAGTTAAAACACCCACCTAAGAGGGTCTTCGTCTGCTCTTATTATTTTGTTGATCATAAATAGACAGAATTATATCTGGGCTACGAACAATCAACAGCAAATTAGACAAGTCTAACTAGACACCACGATGCAGCTGATGAGACACCTGCTTCCACCTGAACTATTGAAGTGCAACACGAAAAGCCTCGTAAGTACTCCGAGTATGCTTTGTGAATCGATTGAAACATCAACCGATGTAGAAAACAAATTAATCGCCCACCAAAGACCTGTAAATATACTCTCAGACGTAAAGTACGTAATCTGGCATGCTTAACCTGGACTTCATTATAACGTATTGCATTTGTGAATAAACTAAAAGCATGGCGACATCAAGCAACTTTGAAAGCCCAGAAAGTCGGCAGTGTGGCAGCATTTTTGGCTTTCCTGTGTTCAACAAGTGAAAATGGTGATAAAACTACAGAGGAAACAAAATCTATCTGTAAGCATTGTAAGAGACTGACAACCGACAAACAGTACAACAAATATGCTACCACAGCGAGCTAGCCTTGCCAGTCACATCACAGCAGGAGCGAAGAAAAGTAAAGAGCCAAACTACATGAACGAACTCTGTCCATCAATGTTATTGTAGCAAAAGACATGAGGATGTTTTCAACTGTGGAGAATGAAGGCTTTCAAGAAATGATTAGAACTTTAGAGCTGAATTAATTCATTCTGTCAGACCCGCACTTCAGTCAGATGGTGATGAAGCGAGCCATTTCTTTCATAAAGGTTATAGAAGATATAGAGACATTAATGCAAAAAAAAAAGAAAAAAAACATTTTAGTCATAGAAGGATTTATAGTCATTTCCATATTATGTATACTTATTACTTTGTTTGCTTTTAGGTTCTGTTAGTTAAACAACAGTTTTACTTTGATACGAGGACAAAAAGCCAATCCTCAAATTAAAAAAATACTAAAATAACTTAGCCAAGAAATAGCTAATGTTAATTTGGTTGAGAATGGAAAAAAAAAAAAAAATAAAAAAAAATAAAAATCACGACTTTAGAATCATGAATCGAACTGTGACTGGAGTGCATCGCTACATCCCTAGTGGGTGCTGTGAAAAAAACAAGGGAAGTAAATGAACACAGACCAACAGCTTAATAAAACGTAAGAAAATGACTATAAAACCTGATGAATTTGTCTGAGGAGCAAATCAGAGCAGCTGCAGGCAGCAGCAAAGACGGCTGGAGCTAGCTGTCACATCAACAAGCTAACCAACAAATTAAATAAATTTTAAAAAGATTTCAGGGACCAGAAAAGGAAGGTGGGACGCAGCAACAACGAGCAACCCAAAAGAAACCCACATCTTTCACATCTGATTGCAGTGAACAGAACCAAACAACCTGAACTCTGTCATCTACCCATTCTGAGTACAGATGGGACACTCTCTCGGTTCAGTCTTCTTATGATAAATAATGGGACCCATGGATCCATCTTTGACATTTGGCCATTGTTTGAGTAATGGAAATGTTATTTTTAAGATTTTTCTTTAGTATTACTTTTTAAAACAGTACTAGTTAATCATTATTGCTAACGTAGATGAAAGGGGGAAACAGACTCCCGCATAACTTTTACACAATGGATCATGGGAAAGGTTATCCGCCATGAAAGTGGTGAATACAGCCAATAAGCCACCTACAAGGGTAAAGGTATGGATGGTTGTGGAAACAGAGATCCAGATTTCTGCACCAAACTGTCCCACATTGCTGGCAGTGCCACTTTAGTTCAAGGAACTATTGGTTTTAGTAGACCAATGATCACGTATGTCCATAAAACATAACCAATTTAGTTTCAGCATGTGTTTTTCCAGGTTTCCACTCATGTTCCTAGAAAGCTTAATTAATCCAGGACTAAAGTGCATCTTCAGCGCTTTTAGTTAGTTAATCATGTCAGACTGTCTGAGAACTACATATAAATCACCTAATAAATCATGGACCTTTTAGGGACAATTACTGCATGTCCCCCAACACAAGCTATACAAATCATATATAATCTCATTTTCTACTAGATTGTTGCTCAGGTGATAAAAAGCCTTCTTACCATACGAGTCATACGACTCTGTGGTCTCTCCATGTCCGTAGTCATAATATTCGGGTTCTCTGGTGGTCCAAAACAGCATTGAAAAGGAAGAGAGAAAAAACCCACTTTAATCTTGAAGAAATAATAATAATAAACAGTCTTTCATAGCGCCAACTATAAAGTTCGGGGAGATAATTGACTTTCACTGGTAAGATCAAAGTCTCACTCTCTTGCAAGGAACATGTGAATGTGATCAGGTCCAATCCATCCGAAACAAACCCCTCCCTGTGATGAATCAGAGCTGGATTGCTGCACTTTTCAAATCTTAGCTCGAGTGACGGTAGAAATCAGCCGCTGTGCGTTTATATTGTGAAAAGCAGGTAAAAAAAAGAAAAGTGATGTCTGATTCACTTACGCCTGCGGCTGGCTGTAATAACCGTCGTATGAGTCGTAGCTTGCGTCTGTGTAGCTCTCATCGTAGCCCTGGAGAGGAGCAGAAACAGAGAAACGGTGAGATTTAAAGACAGACTTGTTCATGAATCATGAATGTCAAGATGTCCCTAAAGTGCAACACATGTACTGACGCAGACGCGCTTCGCTTCACCTCTACCGCTTCCAAAGTCACTTATCTTTTACACTAGTTGTGGAAATCTAAGCTAGCAGAGGGTCTTAGTCAGAAGACGAGGTCAAAATGAAGCGAAACGCCATGAACAGCCACTTTATCCTATAAGATACGTTTTCAATGCACTCACATATTCCTCGTAGCCTTCGGCAGCTGTACCAGCGGTGTGTTGATGAGCAGGGGGTGGTGCCATTCTCTGAGGTGGTCCACCAGCCAAAGGTCTAGCCCGGGGTGCCACAGCTCCCCTGCTGGGGGCTGCAGGGGGTCCTCCTCTGCCTGCCGGGGCGCCTCTCACTGCACCACCTCTTCCTGGCCCACCTCGAGTTACTCCTCTAGCCGCACCGCCACGAGGAGGCATCCCTCTTCCCCTGGATGAGAGGATGTGGTGTTGCGTACATGAATAAACTGTCTTTTACAGACACTTAAACAGATGTTCATTTATCTGAACACGTCTTCGTACCTGTGCTGTCCGGCAGGTGGGACTCCACGGCCTCTTCCTGGCATGCCCCCTCGACCTCGGCCTCCGTGCTCCTGCCCTCCGTTCAGGTAGCTCATCTCCATGAACTGCTCCTGGCAGATATCATCCATCATATCCTACACAGCGGAACAAGGATAGAGGGTGAAAAACAAGAACACCAGATCTGGGAATGGCGAAGGTGCAAAAATAGATTTTTTTTTTTTTAAAGTGTGTGTGTGGGGATTACAGGGCTACTTAACCCCCTCCCCTCCTCCAAACGAGTGGCTAGTGGAGCAAGAGAAAAGAAAAGTCTCAGTGACTCAGAGCTAAAGAGGAGGGGGTGGGATGTGGGTGGCTGGAGAGCTTCCATCCACACTCCCCATCTTTCCGCATCTCTTCGTCATGCAAATCCAGTCACTAACACTTCCTCACAAGTCTGGTGCCGTAGTATCAGCGGCTACCTGATTTTATACACAGAAACAATAAGTTCCTGCAGAAATTCTGAGCAGCACAAATCCTGTTACGCAATCCACCGTCTTACTTCTGGGAGCAAACGCAGGAGCTGCTCTGCGGCCCAATCAATTCTTTTTCATATATCAGCCTAGAGTGGTGACAGGACTCTAATGATGGTGAAAGGAGGATGAAAAAGGTGTCTACTCGGATAAGCAGCAGAGGCAGCAGCCTTTGATTTATCTGCAGCAAAAAGCAGTCAAACACAAAGTCAACTGACTGATTCGAAACTTGTTTCAGGAGAAGAAACACTGTGGCCTCAGCTGCTGCTGCACCCAAACCATCGACTTTCTACAGGACTGAAAATCTCTGCACAGCCCCAACGATCTGCTTTAATGTCTACGTTAAGCAGGAAGCAATGCAAACATTAAAAAAGGATGCGAAACAAAGAGTCCAATCCTCCAGGAATACCTGAGCACAAATGCAGGCAAATCCCTCCAACACATCCTCACATTTTCCTAAAATACCGCTGCAAAGGGCAGCCTTCCCGCCTGACAGATTACAGCCTTTAATTCTAGTGAAGGGTGCTGCAGGGGACGACTTTCCCCCCCTCGAAAAACAGAAATACCAGCGTCAAAACTGCTTCTCGGGTCCATTCATCTTTTAAGTATGATCCAAATGAGTCTCTCTTGTAAAGCGTTTTGTAAAAAAACTCTGGGCAGTTGGCCTGGCTGGCTGGAGCCAAACTTTCCCAGTAATGATTCAATGAGTCGTACGTCTCCAGTGTGATTTCTCAGGTAAAATGTGCACTGATGGACAGATGTGTAGGTAAACCACTGTCTTTTTTTTCTGGGGGGGGGGGGGGGGGGGGGGGGAAACTTTCCCCCCCCCACAATGAAAACACCCCACCTCACCCAAAAAAACACCCTCCCCCACCCCCATCCCCCCCCCCCCCCCCTCCCCCCCCCCCCCACCGCCCACTATAACATTGACACAGTGAAAGTGACCCAATTCCTCCCTCTTAAGCTGATTGCTGTACGTGCCTGGACTCTGTTTGCTCCAGGTAAATAGCCGCTCAATCTCCTCCTACTGGGCTCCCTCCCAGAGCTTTGTGCAGCTGTGAAAGGCACACCTCCAGTCCATTATCAGAGAGCACGCTCAGTCAGGTCTGAGTTTTCTCACCCTTTTAATTAGAGATGTCATGGGAGCCTTTGTCATTTTTAACACTTCAAAAGAACTTTTTATTTATTTATTTTTTAACAAGGGCATAAAGCGGTTTTAGTAGACTCCCCCTCTCCCCAGTCTGCAAGACTTGAGAGAAATTACAACATTTAGAGGCGACAAGATCAGTCCATTAGTTGATTAAAAAATTAATTACCAACCAAATCAATATTAATTTGACACCACATTTGAATACGCTACTTGAGGCATGTCAGAGCTCATCTTACACGTCGTTTTTCTCTTAAATTCAAGTCCGGTTTTAAGAGCTCCTCAACTTAAACGGATACATAGCAGCTTCAACTTACAGGAAACAGGAACTTCTTGACCTCCTCCATGGCGTGTGCCATGCGCAGGTAAGCATCCGGCACAGGTGCAAACACCTCAATGAACACATGCAGCTCCATGGACAAGTGGGCGTACTTGGGCTCGCCGCCTTTCCTCAGCTCCTCCTCCTGCAGAAGAGAGGCTTGGTGTCAGCGAGTGAGATGAAAAATGCAATTACGCACAAAGTAAATCACATTTTATCTGCCATTTCCTTGCTGTATCAAACTTGTAGATAACAGGTTTAGGACATTTTTATTCAGATGCCTTGAACAGATGTGCAGTACATGGATGCCTTTGGCTTTATGTTAACATCTGGACTTCCTGTGTTTTATCCTTCTGAAGCAAAGTTCAGCCATGTTTCTGCCTCAAATACATTTTGAACAAGTGTGCAGTACCTTAGCTTTGTCCCTCATAGATCCCTTGCCCAGCACAGAGATCTTGGCTCCAGTTTCCTCCTGAAGACGCTTGATTGTGTTGCCCT
This sequence comes from Pseudomugil tenellus, assembly GCA_037177515.1. Classification (NCBI taxonomy): domain Eukaryota; kingdom Metazoa; phylum Chordata; class Actinopteri; order Atheriniformes; family Pseudomugilidae; genus Pseudomugil; species Pseudomugil tenellus. Next base: position 4,629,327 of record JBAMHX010000019.1, on the reverse strand, counting down.
GAGGTCCCAAAATCTTCCCCACAAAATTGAACTAACAGAGAAAAACAAAGCAAAGTCAGTCTGACGATCAAACAGGCCCAAGTTTAATACCCAGGGAACTAAAGAAGCAATCGCTGTCAGGGGTTTTGTCGCAAATACTGCTGCCTTAAGTGGCAGATTTACCAGACAACGTCGACATCAACCGGGAGGGTTGTAATGCTGTCAGCTGCTATTCGCTGCAGTCATCTACCGAACCAGAGCCTACTTGTAATATAAAGCTGGCATCTTTTGTTCCCTCGACCTTTCAGCGTAATAACCATGTCTTACAATTAGCTGTCACCGCCAGCAATGCTTAGCAAAAAGCTGCCCTTAAAGAATTAGATCTTCCCAGGAGTTGCAAAAGTGGCTTCTACAATCTGGAACACAAATTAGCTCCGTCATTCCTGACACTGTTGTGTCATGTACAGACTGAAACCAAGTCAGGGAGATACGATGGCTGTCACAGCCCCAGAGACTGCTCTCCTTTGTCATATTAATCCTGCTCATTGTGGGAAGGATCTATTAAGTCTAATTCTAACTAATAAAGTCAAGCAGATTACAACCTCTTGACTCTCTCGGGCAGCCTGAGTCAAAATCTGCAACTTAAGCAAAGACATTTAATGGTGTCAGGGATGCTTACCCATCCAAAAAAAAAAAAAAAAGGTAACCTGAGGTACGCTTGTGACATTATAGGATGAAAGCCAAGTTAAACTTTGCTTGAAATGGAAGCAAGATCTGGCCGTATATTCTACTTCAATTACAGCTAAATGAAGATTTTGGTCCATTTTGGTGATATTTTAAAACATGTTAGTATGGACTGTAATTATAGTGTTGAGCTAACAGATCAAGAGTTGAGGAGTAATTAGAGACTCCCAGGTAACCCATGGCTTTATGTAATTGAAACACAGCGGCAGGGTAAAATTAAATCAAGGGGAGTTAACAGAAGAAGAAAAAAAGCAGGACAAAGAAAGCTCACCTTTGGGTACTGTTTGACAGGTATGAGCACTCGCTCCTTAAGTTTGATGTTCTTTGTTGTGAAAAGGTCCAGGTAGGTCTCTGCCTCCTTTTTAGTCTCTCCTTTCTGGATTCTATCGATTTCTAAAAGACAAGAGGTTAAAGAAAAACAAGGCAAAACAAAAATCAGTTTTGATGGACCCAAAAGGGCTTTTTAAAAACCTTATACCATCACACGATTCATAGTTTGGCGATAATGAGACAAATCTGGTGTTACTCACTAATTCAATGACCCAACTTTCTTTTGGATTAACACAGCACATGTTAACACATGTTTCGCCTCAAAACAATGAAAATATATCAGATGTCTGACAAACTCAGCATCAAAATATCATTTAAAACTGTTTTCATATGGTTTTAACAGCATTAACAGAGATAATTTCCCCTTTCCCTACAACTCCACAGTGGAGCACAGCGGCGGCAGCGTCTTCAACCCAGCACCTCTCTCCTGGCCATGACATCTCCTAAGTCTGCGATGTGCAAACACGTCAGCTACACCACAGCCCACCAGCTGCAGATCCAGGAAAAGCTTCGGTGGACGTTTCACCAGGACCAACTCGCAGCACATCCTGACACACTTTGGCACACTTGAGATTCCAGACATGTAGCCTAGATTTTTTGCATATCCCCGTAAGACAAACGCGCCAACTAAAATCACCAGCCAGACTTCCTGACATGCTGGTGTGGAGCTGAAAGATACAGACTAGGCTTTGAGGAGAGGTACACAACACCCTAATTTGCCTATGATTTATTCATCCATCACGTAAATAAAAGCAGGAAGTTATTTTTTTTATTTTATTTTACGCATAAAGAGGAATTATGAGTTACAGTAAACAATACAGAGATAATGTGACAACCAAAGCGTGAGGCGGCATTTCTGCCTCCAGCACAGCTACCACTGAGCAACCGCCCCCACTACTCCGCCGGTAAGAGCTCTCAAACGGCGGGAGACACCGGGACGTCAGACGACGTTATCATTACTCTTTACTGATTTCGAGGAGTGATGTGACCCTGGGATTTTAGACGGCTAGTTGCACTCATTTCTAATCGTAGTTGTCAACACGAAAAGAAAGAAACTGAGATAAACAGTTTTTTTTTTTTTCAGAAAAGCCGTTAGGAGATTTAAACTGAACTCTGCGCGAGCCATTGCCCCCAACCCCCACTTCCTCCATAGTGTCAGAGGTATCAACAGCGGCGTGTCGCAGCTGCGCGAGTGGAAATTATTTAGCAGTGTATGTGAGTAAAATGTGTCTCCATATGTGACGCCGTTGACGCTTAAGGCCGTTTGCCGTTTCAAACTATTTATTAACTAGCTCCCAAATGTATCCCGCGCGCCATGTTTTGATTACTCGGCTCTAAGGTGGACCTAGTGTCAGTGCTGCGGTCACGGGCCCGAGACAGTTCACATCCCGTCTGAAAGCACATGGCGCTGAATGCGTCCAGGTGTGCTTTCATATTTCAGAAAATGTGTTTTCCCTCCACTGCTTTGAATCTTCCCTTTGACTCAAAATGCAATAAACCTTTTTTTTAAAAAAGAAGTTAACGACTTTACCTCCATTTAAAAGTTTCATCGCGTGCGTGAATGACGAGTCCAGGCTGTCCTTCTCCGCCAGGAGCTCAGGGAGATATTTATCGTCGTTCTCCATCTTGTTGAATTCAAAGCGATAGGAGGGGGAGGAGGGGGAAGTCAGTATTGGTGCAACAAGAAAAGCGTTAAAACTCCAATAATAGTAAAAGAGCAGAAAAAGAAAAAGTAGTCCGGTTATGTAAGTAGAGAGTGCGGCGTAGCTCCTGTAAAGACGGCGCTTTGCATGTGGCTACCGGCCGTTTTTTTTTTTAGGTCGGACGGGTCCGTAAATTCGCCTCGTTGTGGCTTCCTAACTGGCTCGTCCCCGCTTTTCTGCAGCGCTGGCTTGTTGGAAATGGGAGAACAAAAGCGGTGAGAGAGTAGAAAAAGAGAGATACGACTCGAACAGACGGAAATGAGCTCAGAAGGACGTAGTTGTCCGGATTGACACCGCCTACTGCGCGCCTGTGTGTATGCCTCCAATCTCCACAACCAGGCATTTGTTAAAATCTTGCAACGTATTGTTGCAATAAATATGCAGAATAGAAAAAAGGTCGATGTCTTTTATTACTTCATTCACTTTAAGTATAACTCATTATGAAACTTTCTACAGTGTTTCTATTTATGCGTATCAGAACCTGAAGAGCTAAAATATTAATGAGAATATAACTTCACCTTAAGGCATGGTTTTAGAGGGTTAACGAGGCTTTTATGGATGAAAGTTACAATAATGTTTTTAATTTGTATATATCATATCATCCAGTGATTATTTGTATTTGTTTTAAATAATTTAGATGCCATCATTTTACTTGGTATAGAGTATAAAATGTAATAAACTTTTATGTAGTGCTTTATGAGACCTTTTCATGTAAATCTGATTAATTAGTGTGCAAAAGTCTTAAGTCAAGTGATCCTCAATGAGTTGGGCTTTCATGTGAGGCTCTCTATTGCCCCTTAGTGGTAGTCCTGACTATAATAGCTGTAGATAGAAGAGAGCCATACTTTAATCATCTTTTTTCCTTTCACTGGTGTATTGATTAAAATGCTTACATGTGAGTGAAATCATAGTAAGGAGAACGTCTAGTAGACACACCTCAATTGATTCACCCACTCCGCCTGTGGTAATGAACCCACGGTGCTATTCAGTGGAGCACAAGGGGGTCAAAGGTTGGAACTGGCCCACGCATACAAAGCAAGAAAAGATAATTTCTTCTTTGTTGAGTCTTTAACTTACGCAGAAGCATGGATTATGTGCGACCCGATGCGCTTTGAGTAAACAGCAAAAGCAAAAAAAAAAAAAGTACCAGTGATTTGTCAGTCCTCTGCTGGAGTGAAAACTATTACGATCGACCACAGGTGTACCCAGGCATGCATCTGCTCAAAACAAACGAAGGCAAAAATTGTCTGCAATAAACACTTATGGGAGACCGAAGACCCACTCTAACTATCAGCGCTCAGTTTGATCTATCTCCGACCATTACAGTGTTATTAGTGTTGGGGGTTGCAAGGTTGTTCTGACTCCGCTTGTCATTGACAGAAAGAATCACCTGTGAGCTGAATTTCAATTGGCCCATAAAAGGAAGACTTACTTCTCTTGGCAGGTGGAGGAGTTCCAATCTGATAGTTTGTGCATTTGCCTTCTGCTTATGTGGGTCTCCCCTTGTCCCCTAACATACAATACCACAGTCTGGGGTAAACAGGGGCAGATGGAGGGAGGTAAACACTGTGGTTAGGCTAATTTAAGCTGCCACTATCCCAGGTCTTTGGATATGACAATAATTCATGTCCCACAGGTTTAGAAAAAAGAAAAATGGCAAATATTTGGTGCCCCCAAAGACCAGGGGAGCCAGCATTCAGAGCATCATGGGAGTGTTGAACTCTACTAAAAGTCAAAGGAAATTCTCAGCAGCTCCTTATGGCAGGTGTCACTACCATTTTACAAACTGCATAATAACAAGACTAGAAGCAAACACCTCCTGTGAAGATGCACATGAGCACACCTGTTTAGTCACACTAGCTTCTAAATCCTTCTGCACTCTGCTGATGTTTATCAGATTTTATTGATAATTTTGACTTGCAAGAAGGAACTGCCATAGACTGCTGATCAGTCCAGGTTTTTCTCTGCCTTTCACCTAGTAGGACCAAAATAAGGATGGGTGGAGATACTTGTCATCAGTATGTTCACTTTCATTTTTTCTTCTGAGCACATGGATGCAGTTGGTACCAACCATGCAATCAATCCAAAAATACACACATTTAACTCATGAAATAGAGACAGATCTGGGTCAGGCCATAACCCGAACCAATGAAGACATCGTGATTTTACTGTTAAGGGGAGAATTTCAACAGCTCCTGACATTAAATGGAAACTCAGGGAATAATTAAAGTCAGTAGGAGGTATCCTCTAGAGCCTTTCAATGTCTCAACCAAATGTCATTGCAGAGCATAGTTGTGGCAACGTTTCACCTGAAACCACAAATGTCAGCCTTGTGGTGCTACTAGAGAAAAGGTCAAAGGATCACCAAAGTAATTAGGATTAAGAAAATACCAGTCCACTTAGATGTAGGAATTTTTCCAGGGTAGGTAAAGCTCGTGACCTCATAGTGTCATTAAACAAGCTTCTTTGTGGATTGCTAAGGTTGTCACACAATTTCAGAAATAAGTACCCAAGAGGTTACATCATTACTAAAGTGTTTCACAATGCTTGGTTAAAAATATCTCATCCCATGCTGGAAAATGTTCTAATCAAGTTGGGAAATTGTGTAAAACTTAAATAGAATACATTGATTTACTAATATTTTTTTAACTTATTATTTGAATACACACATTATTTAATGTTCAAACTCATAAACTTAACTTTAGGTGGAATTCTTTCTCATTGCAAACCTAATTGATCAGCAGTCTGAGGTCTGTTATGGTGTTTTGCACTTCATAATGTGCAACTCATTTTCAACTACAGCCAGGCGAACGTAGTATCAACTCTTACTATGAAGCTACTCTGTTTTAACACGTGCAGAATGTGGCTTGCCATTGACTTACTCAAAATAAGCAGAGACATCCCTGAAAAAGGCGATGCCGCATATATTGCTCCAAAACCTACATGCACCTTTCAGCATTAATGATGCTTTCATAGACATTCAAGTTACCCACCCCATGGGTGCTAACACATCCCCATGCCATCACAGATACTGGATTTTAAAATGTGTGCAAATAACTAATGGGGATAATCTTTGGCCCGGAGGACACAATGTTCACGATTTCCAAAAATAATTTGAAAAGTGGATTTTTAACACCACAGCATGCGTTTCCATTTGGAGTTAGTCCATCCCAGATGAGATTAGGTCCAAGGAAGCTAGCAGTGTTTCCTGGTGTTGCTGCTATATGGTTTTGTCTTTGCATGGTAGAGTTTTAACTTGTATTTGTAGATGTAGCAACAAGCTGTTTTATCTGACAATTGTTTTCTGAAGTGTTTCTAAGCCCACGGGGTAATATCCTTTTCCTACTTGGGGGTTTTGAAGGTCACAGGCATCCAGTTGGCTTTTGGCCTTGTCGCTGAATTGCAGAGATTTCTCCAAATTCTCTAAATGTTTTGATGATATAATAGAGTTGATGATTAAACCCCAGCAGTAAGTTGGATTAGTTTCCGGTGAGAGTTGGACTCTGCCAAGGCTGCCCTTTTATCACCGATAATGTTCATAACCGATATGGACAGGATTTCTAGGCACAGCCGAGGCGTTGAGAGGATCCGATTTGATGATCTCAGAATCGGTTCTATGCTTTTTGCAGATGATGTGGTTCTGTTAGCTATTTGCCTGTGGATTGATCCAAACAGGTTATTTTTTCGCTTTCTCCAATTTTCCTGTTCTTTTGTTGCCCTTATAACAGTTTCTGTGGAACGTGTTGAAGGCATCAACTTCAAATAAGTTGTCATGAAACGGGGAAGTGGTGGACCCAAATGCAGAAAGGAGTAGGCAGCAGGATGCAAAGTAACAGGATTTATTATGGAAATCCAAAGAACTAGACATGAACTTACAAAGAAAGGGATATAATGAACCAGCAACTAAACAGACAAACCAAGTGACTTAAATACATGGGAACCAACGAGGGACAGGTGAACATAATTAAGACAGGTGAAACTAATAAACAAGACATGAAGCAAAAAAACAGAAACATAGGACAAAACAGGAAGACTACAAAATAAAACAGGAAACCAAACCAACAAAATCCATAAACCCTAACATGAGTAGTTTCATTTTTAACTTTTTTAGTGTATTAAGTTGAAAAGCTTTTGAAAATCATTGTCTTCAGTTTTTCTTTACGTTTTACATAGCGTTACATTTTCATTGGAGTTGCGGTTGTAGGTGTAATTCAAGTAGAAAACCATTGCCGATTGTATGATATCCAATATTAAAAGAAAGGCTTTTATCCATGCACTATACTTCCCAAGTCAATAATATAGAGGAAATAAAGATAGAGTGGATGTGTTGGTGGAACAAATAGAAGGAGAATAGGAATTTGTAAGCTTAAATCCTATAGTCCACACAATGTCAGCAGAGTTTTCCCTTTTTATGGGGTGGTTTAGGCAAGAAAGCAAGCGGGAGAGTGGAAAAGATAGCTGTGTTCCGTCTGAGGGTCACGCTCAGTTTAGCATCGCTACAAGGCCAGAGAAAGCTTTTTTTCTCCATGAAAGCTTTCAGAAATGTCACACCTGCTTAGGTCTGTAACACCACTCGCTCCCCCCTCCGTCTCCCACACTCTCTACACCTCTCTCAACACTTGCCTTCTCACCACAGAAAACAAGTTTTTTTCAACCTGTCCACTCCGATGAAACTGCTCGCAGTTCATGTCATTTAGACGAGGCGATTATCTTTAAATTTTGATAGATGTGCTGTGTTTTCTGGGAAAAAAAGCACAACACACATTTGAATAGCTCGTTCTGCTTCTCAGAGGTAAAAGTTCAGGGGAAAGCCATTAGTGAGAGTACTTACATGTTCTACAGGTTCTACAAAAAGTGAAGACAAAACTGGGCATCGATTCAGCATCCCAAAATTTTTATTTAACCTCTTAGCAAAGCAAAGGACTAAAGAGCAGGGCAAATGAGATCACAACATATTTTTCTTCAATGAATGATTTTAAATTGTTATAATGACATAATTGAGAAATAGCTGGGAAATGGCACGTTTTGTGCCATGAGATACGCTACCATAGCACAATTATCTTCATAGTTCCTTATAGAATGAAACAAATAAACTCTGTTATGATTCAATCCACAGAGTTTAGTAAGGGCAACAGTACAGACCAGGGATGTCTCGTCTTTAAATGTTTCCCTGCTCCAACACACCAGATTGTTGTAAAGTTCTGACCTCAGATGCGAGGTCCATTAATCTGAGCCGGAACTGTGTTGAAACAGGAAAGACCTGAAACCTTCACAGCTATAATATCCAGATATTAGATTAAAGGAATTAAAAAAGAAAAATCTCCTACATTTCCTCGCTTGTGAAAGTCAATACAGTTGTATCTGTTTTTTCCTGTTCTTGCCCTGCAATGGACTTGTGACCTATCCAGGGTGTACCTGCCTGTCATCTGCTAATTGCTGGGATTAAGTCGTATGGAAAATAAATGAATGAATGTATCTGTACAGGAACACTAGGTCTTGAACTGGCATCACCACTGACTGGAATCTAACCTAAAAAACAGCTGACTGGTTAAAAAAAGGCAAATGAACACACACACACACACACACACACACACACCATAGTTATTTTATATGTGAGAATCCTATATTCCTTTTGTTTCTCAAGGTAAGCATTGCGATGGCATTCACTTTGGCTTAAATGATTCAAAATCTAGATTAACTTCAGCCTGAATTAATGAGATTAAAAAGTCACTGTGTTTCTTGGATGTATCAGTTTAAAACAGGAGATTAGGAACAGTTTGTGTGTCTACTGGGGTGTTTTATTTAAGGTCTGCTTCCTTCTGGCTGAAAGTATAATGCAGCATGCACACGGGTTAAATTTATCTGCCAGGGACACATGTCAGAGTACATACGTCTCCAATCACAATCTGTCTTCCTGGCCAAAGTCCAGAAAATTTGGATTCACTGAAAAATAGTACTATCTGTGCAGTTTGTGTTGACTATATAAGTAGGCCACGTCTGAACCCAGAAGGCAGAGGAAGCTGTTTACTCAAACACAAAGTTTCCGTTCGTAATCAGTGTTTGGATTTTTCTTAAGTCTGGTTTTACCTGTTTGTGTGTGTGTGTGTGTGTGCACAAAAAGAGGACACTTACCAGAGAGCAAACCACTCAGGGTTTTCCTTCTGTCTCGCTGTTACGTAGGTACTCCTACACAATTGATTCATGTTAGCCAGCCATCAAACCTAAATAAAAAGTCAATAAGTTGTTTATAGACATATGTCTGCACATAATGCCCTGCGGCTCGTTAGTTGTTTTTTTTATAACCAGTCTTGCCTCTGGGACAACACTCAGGTAACAAGGTTGCCTTCAGCCTTTGTCATCAGTAAGTCAACAGTAAAGTAGAGAAGATAATTATTTAAGCAGTCAGGCAGTGCTGTTGTCCCAAACAGACGGGGGAATGATGTTGGTCCTCTGTAAGCAAACTTTGTTTGTATCATGGAATTTACTTGACCCCCATCTTCTTGTGTGAGCACATACTCCATTTGATCACAAATAGTGTCACTGTGGTTCTTAAAAGTCCCTTTCTGGAAATTTTAAGTTACTGTGGCAGCAGAACATAAAGATGCTGAGGATACACATTTACAACTCTGACTTGGACTAAACGGTATAGAAATGAAAAATATTTTAGTCCCAACGACTTGGGAAACGAAGCTTTAACTTTGCCTTCAACTTTTGTTGCAAGATATTGATGAATCATAACTTCACATGGTTTAAACAACACAAAGCATCATTTGATGCCAGAGCCTTCCAGGGTATTGTTGCCGACCACGTCCATCCCTTTATGAGCACAGTGTAGCATCTTCTGATGGATACTTCCAGCAGGATAATGCACCACGTCATGCATCTCAAACAATCTCCAACTGCTTACATGACAATGAGTTTACTCTATTGGCCTCCGCAGTTACCAGATCACAGTCCAATAGAGGAGCTTTGGGATGTGTGGAACAGAAGATTCTCATCATGGATCTGCAGCAAATGTGTGATACATCATGGCAACATGAAGCAAAATCTCTGAGGAATGTTTCCACTACCTTGATGAATCTATGTCACAAATAATGAAATAAGTTCTGGAGGCAAAATGGAATCCAGTCCAGTGCTGGGAAGAGATACCTAACAAGGTCATTTAAATAATCATACAGGGGTCAAACTATTGGTTCATGGACTGAATTTTCTACAGGAAGGTATTTATATTTGACTTGACTTGATGTTTATGAATAAATGATGGCTGCCGTTTCACCTCCTCTTCACCCTCAGCAAATAAAACACCCCAGTCAGACCTCGGATTTCGCTGGAGACTTTGCTGCCTCGGTGATGCAGTAACATCAAACAGGGCTAAAAGGCCATTTTATTCGTCTACATGGATTTTCTCCTATCTGCCTGCTGAATAGTGCCTATAAACCACAAATACTCTCCCAAACCAAAGCAGGATTTAGCTTTTTAGTTGTGGGTTCTGATAATCAGAAATACATTTAGACGTTGAAAGGCTGGCTGCAGATGGAGATCAGAGGCCCTTCTAAGCTGTCAGAGCCCTGGCGAGACGGCCGGGAAACCTCTTTCTTTCGCTTTACCTGCTTTCTGCCTTCAAGGGCATTTATGCAAATATAGCCATAACTCATTCTACATTCAGCTTTTTTAGAACACTGCAAATGATATGCCTCTCTTCATAGTGATTCTTCAAAAGGCCTGTTCTTTTAGGGTAAAATTGAGGAGGAAATGAGAGGAGAGAAATCCTGCTTTTGGGCTTGTTTTCAGGGTTGCCATTGATCAAAGTCTAAGTGTGCACGCCTGTGTGTATAAAGACATGTATGTGTATTTGTTTCAGTGCACATGTGTTGATATAAACAGTAAAAAAAAGCCAAAGATTTGCTGCCAACTCTAACTAGCTGAGGCACATGAGTGTGTGCATGTGGAAATGAAAGGGCTTGGCTTTTCCCCCTGTGGCGGACACACACCTCAGATGGAATTCTGAGAGCAAACAATCAAAGAAGCAACCAACAAAGAAAAGCTACTTCAACCCTGCTTCACCCCGTTTCCCCCCATCTGCATCATTACCTACTGCTTTAAATGTTTCATGCATGTGAAGAGAGACACTGCTTAACTATGCCTAAATGCAATCACTCGCATTTATAATTTGCTTAGAACAATAGGAAGAAACATCTGATTTACTTTGACCTGTTTACTTTTTCTTTGTTCTGCAACCATACATAAGAAGAAGAAAAAAAATGAGAACAAGAATGAGATCTTGTCCCAAGTGGAGCAGTTTAAATATTTCATGGTCTTGTTCACTAGGGTGAAAACAATGTAGTCTAAGATCGACAGGTGACTTAGTGCAGCAATCACAGCGACGTGGCCTCTGCATTGGCGTGTTAAAGAGGGAGCTGAACCAAAAAGGTCTTGATTTACTCGTCAACCTCCATTCCTGCTCCCACCTATGACTATAAGCTGACAGAAGTGATGGATAGAGCAAGATTGTGGCTAATAGTTGCCAAAAGAAGTTTCCTTAGCAGAGAAGCCTGTAAGTCAGACAGGTTAAGCCCTTACCCTTACCTTATTGGTCAGTTTGTGATGCATCAGCTGCTTAACATTATGACGTATTGAAGATGCCTTTAGTTATAATCAGACATCCAGAGGTCACCATTCTTTTGACTAATTGGTGGATCGAAGTGTATAAAGGTAAATTATTTAGGGTCAGATTGGTCATTTTGTACCCCAATGAAAGGATCCCAAAAAGGTAGGACAGTTCGACTTGGCTTTACAAACCCCCCACCCCTAACAGACACACACATAACATACTTTGCTGGTGGAAACATACAAAAAGGCATTTTGCCCCACTTGTTACTGAGCTGAACCTCTCAGTGGAAACAACCTTTGAGTGGAGATGAGGATGCTTTGTCAGACATGTACATATGAATCCTCCCGGGGAAGGCAACAATTGGAGTGCGATACTTTGGCCTTTGAATCCCCCAACAAGCTGAAAGAAGTGGCTGTGGAAAGTCTGGGCTTCCCTGTTTAGGCTGAAGTTGGGTCATTGCCCCTGTTACCCGACTCCAGCTAAGCAACAGTAAATGGATTCTTGGATCTTTATAAGTATGAATCCAACATATCTTGTCAATTCATTGAATTCCTTAAAGCAAAACTACATAACTTTACAAACTTTCAGAAACTCTGGGCTTCTGGCTGACATTTATTATGTATATTCCTGGAGCTGTCAATGCCCTGCAGTGTCCCAAGGCAGAGAAACCATGTTTTATAACTTTCCCCCATCTGTCCATCATGTGACAAGCATTGTTTATTGTGAATCTGCTAAATGTGTGATTGAGTAAAGAAGATAATAGGCCATAATTAGAGGAAGCAATGAAAAGAAAGGAAGTGACAGTGAGGGATAAGACCAGAGTCATTGTGTAACTTTTACTGGATGGAAAGAGCTCAGAGAAGAGAATGCAAGACAAATGCTTTTGTTGGGAGCAGCACAGTTAAAATATGTAAAGGGTCTGTAGTCTTTCTATGCTTTAACAGTCACTTTTGTATCCATTGGCTGTAACACTTTGCACAAAAATGTGGTTCTTTCTGCTCACAACATTTTAAAGGCCTAAATAAAGCTCGAAATAACTTCAGGATTTTTTCAGCCCATTTTCCCGCCACACTTGTGCTTTTTGTGTTGGGATGAACTTACATTTTTGTTGGGGATCTTCCTCAGTTACGCCTTTTGTGCAGTGTGCAGTATGTGACTTTGCTTTGTCTTGTTAAAAAAAATGCATCTTACATCACCATTAACACAAACAAATCTTACTCCATATGATTTTTCATTTAAGCCTGTTTGGCACAAACAACAAAGAGGACATCAACCAAAAGCTTGGGGGATTTTTCATTTTCTTCCTCTGTCTTCTCAGATGTCAACATCTCCAGCTATTTCTTGTCGTTTTGGGTAATTTTACTGTTTGACAGGCTTGACCCTCTCCTTACATCAAGGTTACAGGGTCCTTCTTGACTGTCGAGTCTGATTTGTCCAGCTTGGCCTTTAGTAAAAGCACACATACAAACACAAACAATGTGTGTGAATGCCAGAATAAAAATGCGCTAAAACACGAGTTGTGAGCGAGGCGGAGGGTGAGCCCTCTTGACTCAAACAACACCTGGATCCAGACAGCTGCACTGATGAGGTCTGATGTGGCCTTGGGCATCTCCGACTTCGCATTGTCAGTGCACTCACTCATCCACCTGAAGTGTGTCCTACAGTAAGAAGTTCAGGAAGACCATTCACTCTCAACACTAAGTTTGTTTTTGCCTTTTTTTTTTGGAAACACTTGCTACGTCATGTGGAGTTAGGAAAATTAGACTTCTTGTTTTCTCTTTGGAAGCAGCAGCTTTATAAAGAAAACTTTATGTTGCAGTAAAATCCACTGAATATTTAAAGAAATATATATTTCTCTGGCATCCATTTGGTGTCATGTAAAGTAAGCAACTATACTGCCCTCTCGAGATATAACTGTCTAACAATCATACTCAAGTCAAAAAATGCATGGAAGCGTGTGTGTGTGTGTGTGTGGGGGGGGGGGGGGGGGTAAAAGGTTATAAAGGGCTCTTCCCCTTTCCAGCTGTAAATGAAGCACAAAGGAGCCTTTTCATGTATAAAAAATCTTTTTTCAGAGTA
>JBAMHX010000019.1:4598949-4613738 GCA_037177515.1 Pseudomugil tenellus | reverse complement strand
AGGGTGTACCCCGCCTCTCGCCCTGTGTAGCTGGGATTGGCTCCAGCCCCCCCGCGACCCCGTTCGGGAATAAGCGGAATTAAATGGATGGAATATTAACTAAATTCTTAACTTAGCTTGTCACAATTAGGTTGAAACGCTTACTGAAAACTTGCATTAAGTAAATAATTTTTAAGTTAAATATTAACTCACCAATTTATGATTTTCTGTTGCATTTCCAGCTGGAAAAAACCAGATCTGTTATCTGTAAACCAGAGCTGTTATCTGTATAAAAACCACGGTTTTTATACAGATAACAGCGCATCTTAGCTTTAGCCTGTACAACTCCATCAGCTGGCTAGCCACCATTAGCTCAGGGTTAGCTTGGTGAGCTGTTAGCCACAGGCAGCTCAGAGTTTGATGGATGTCAATCATCCAACTCTACCGTGATGGAGCCCACTCAGCTCCACCTCTTTACCCATTTTTGGATTTTCTGGTAATGACGACACACCCAGATGGCGACGTGGGATACACCTATGAGCTTCAACTCAGCTCTTCGGAAACCTACAGGTAATGTTACGGACGCTCCGTTCATCTTTTATATACAGTCTATGTCCCAAATACATGCTTCTCTCAAAAACTCAGTCAAATAGTTCAGTCACATTTAAACCTTTTTCTTAGCTTCAGCCATTAAACTCAACCTTGCGGTTTAAAGCAATTCAAAACCAATTAATATATTCCACCTCTCTCTCCAGCATGATATGAGCTGAGGAGTTAATAAGCGTATTAATTACCTGAGTAGAAGACAAACCAGATCCCAAAGCGAGCCCACAACCTCCTCCTGCCGGTTTCCTCTCACTAACTAAGAACCGTAAGAGTCATTTTCAAATGAGCCATTATCATCTCTCCCCATTGTCTGCAAGGTCAGTTGAGGGTTTGCTGTTAACACTGTACCATCTACAGGAAATCCCAGCTATGAGAATAATTTGAATAATACAATGTCAGGGAGGACAAGAGAGAACATAGAGACAGTGAAGAAAGATCAGGATAAAGTAGGGGGAAAGGAAATGGTGGCAACCTTGGATATTAAATGCAATCACAGCTCAATACTTTCTAGCAAGTTTTCAGGATGCGTTTACTTTACAGAGCACCATGTCTTTACTCTTTCTGGACATATTTCAGAAAAAGTGTAAAAGTTTCATAGGTTTACTTGACCATATATCAGGCTATATATCAATCACTCACACTCACACCTCTACATACTGTGCAGTAATGTGATATCTTCTCCAAATATCAACATACATGTATCTGATGCTTTGGGCAAGTCAGGGCAGAGGTGCTTTTTAACAGTAAGCTCTGGGGGGAGGCAACCGGCAGCAAAGCCAGAAACAAAGAGTAGTGCTTCAGTGTGCACGGTGCAGAGAGCCAGAGGTCAGCACAGGGCAGCTCACGGAGCACATAACAAGCCCAAATAACAAGCAGAACTAACAGCAGGGTTTCGCTTCTCTGCTGCAGTCTTTCTCACAGAATGCTTAAAGGAATCAGTCCACCGGTGCTGTCATGATCGCAAATTTGGACTTTCATAAGACTCAACAGTTGAGTTCTTTCATGTTTCAACCTTTGCTGATGCCTGAAAAACGTCCGTAATTCTTTATGTATATAAAGAACCTCTTGATAATTTGAGTTTTGATTTGTTTTCTTTATTTTGAATAATTGTTTGTTTTACCGGGTTTAACTAGTCCTGCTGGACTTGACCAGTGAAGACAGAACAAAGATAGACAGACAACAGAAAGAAAAGGGAACAAGCTGAATGACATGTGGATGAGAGAATTGAGCCATTTGGTTCAGATATGCATTGCAATTAAAAGTTGCAGGATAGTACATCTCTAGGACTGGATTTGGGTACATAAAGGCCATCTCATGGTCTCCTTGCAGGAAGACAAAATCAGCAACTGTCATGAGGAAGAAAATAATGAACAAGCTAAAAAGACATTTAAACATATATTTCAAACTAAAGCCAGAAACACGCACATACATATTTACTTAGTAAACCTACAGGATACCTCAGTGACTGTGCTTCCATCACACCTAGAGTTGCAATAGAAATCCAATAATGGAAACACATACTCTTTGAAAAAACTCTGAATAATCACTAAAAGATTTTTATGTTCCCTTGAAGTGGTTTTTCAGATGTTTCAAAATAAAAGTTTATCACTAAAGTCTGATGGAAATACCTTTTCTTCATTTACACGTCCCCGGAAATGACGTATTAAGTCATGTGACTGGTTAAAATGGCACGATATGGAGCAAAGAGTTTTATAGTGAATTACAAAAGGGAAATAAGGCGGAATGTTTTAGAAAAGCCATGGTAACTTTTACACAGCAAGTAGAAAACCCCAAAATATTGGTAAATGGACTTATATAGCGCTTTTCCAGTCATGTTGAACACTCAAAGCGCTTTACACTACATAGTACACATTCACCCATCCCGATCGGCACATCAGGGGGCAACTTAGGGTTCAGTGTCTTGCCCAAGGACACTTTGGCAGGGGAAGCCTGGAATAAATCCCACAACTTGATGGTTGAAAGACGACTGCTCTTCCTTCTGAGCTACAGCAGCCCATACTGGTATAGGGTTACCTTGTATGTGCTGCGACATTCATTAAATTCATTAAATCTGGCCCAGCTGACGAGATTTTACAAGAACTGCGACTTAGCAATGGAAACACCTCTATTTTATCTTTGATCCTTTGTTCATTCACATCTTCTACAAAACAAAAGAAAAACAACAGTAGAAACCAAACTTTTAGGCTTCATTTCACTGTTGCCTTCTGTCCTCCCACCTCTTCCTCGGAGCCAACATTAGTACCGGTCATTCCAGCGACACTTCAGTGCCACCTCCACCATAACCCTTTGGGTAAAACAAACCTTTCATCTTTCTGCTTCACACTGACTCACTGCCCAAACCTCTGAGCGCGTCATTGGCTGTCTGAGCTTTTATTCAATGTCCCAACACCTGCAGAAGATCTCTAAAAATGATGAGAGGCAGGAAAAAAAGTCAAGTTAAATGCAGAAGAAGGTAGATTCAATAAAACATGAAACCAAAACCTACCATAAAGAACCAGAAATAAAAATACAAGTGGTGGAAAAGCCAAAATTAGCCACCTATAGCAGAAGCACATCAGCATTACGTGACTACAAAAGCTGTTTGGATCTGTTTGCAAAAAGCATCCTGGATTTGTTGGTTTGCCTTCCTGAAAACGACGCTGAGATCTTTTGTTTTAGCTGTTTGATCATTATGCTAAAGACAAATGTCAACAACCAGAATCCCATTCCTTGTTTTCTTTCTTCCAATCAATCCAGTTATGGCTTCTGGTAAAGATGAAGAATTTGCTGCTTTCAGACGTTTTGCTGTGCAAACAAAGAACGTCTAGGAAGTGGTTTCAGTCCTCGCAAAGGCGCAAAGTGGCTAAACTGTGATTTTACTCCAACTTTATCAAGCAGACAATGCTGTGACTGTGGAATTGGAGACAGAAAGCAAAAGAAGCAAGCGCCCACAAGGCTTTTGGCTCTAGCAGCCGTGAGCTTTCTTTTCCAGCTTGGTGGTATTTGAATGTCTGCTGGGTCTTCAGATCTTCGCAGACTCATTTGCATTTGTATGACAGAGCAGCCGCCATAAAAGTGACATAATATAATAGCCTTTTTTTAGAGTAATAATGTACAGAGTGGGTATATTTATGAGAATGTCACTAAGTGTGTGATGGTAAAAAGGGTAAGAGTTACAGCGGCTGTGTGTGTGTGTGAAGCGGGAGGTTAACTTTCTCGCTTCATGTGACTTCTGCACATCATCAGCGAAGTGAAAGACAGCATTCTGGCATCTTTTACACACCGATACGCATGAGAATAAAACTCCCTCACTAGACCACTCTTTCTTCCATATGTGCACACACACACACATTGCAACCTTCTAAAAAAAGCACAAACATCAGACACGAGTAAGTTGCTGAGAAGCGAAAAAGCTGTCTAAGCAGTTGATCCTGTTTCCCGCTTTGAAATTTACTGGGGAATCTTCCTTTTCAATCTCCTCCACTGAAGGATGAGCATGTGGTGAAGGAGGCTGACAGAGAAAGGGTCTTATCTTTTGTAGGGCAGAGAAGCGTCCTCAGATGCGTCATCTCATGCATCCTTTTCTGCTAAGCTTATGAAACAGCACCGAGGACCAGTTTATTCAGGAAAGGTTCTATAAACAGTGATCGATCTACAGATTATGTGCTCTTTTTTCCATCAACAGTTTGCTGCCTCTTCTTAAAACCACCCACATGATACTGTGTAGGTGGGTGGCTTTACATCTTCCAAATGTGGTTTGGCTTTAATTGACACAACTAAATGATAACAGGTTTTTTCTGTGTTCAGTCAGTTTGTTTTACCACAGTGTCCAAAGTAAAGATGCGGTCATGAAACAAAGTGGATCATTTCTTTTAATAGTCTCACTTTAAAAAGCTGTTTTTGCACCACCTGCAACAAGTTTCCTTCATAACTTATCTGCCATTAAACCTACCAATCTATACATGCCCGTCATTGAGGAGAGACTTATGGCTAAAACAGCGCTGCACTACACAAACACAGTCTTCCAAACAGCTAGCGATGCTAAGCATGTGGAGCTGATGTAGTGTGTCGATTAAAAAGCCGACTGACTAAACATTTGCATGAATCAGAAAATAAACAGGTTTTGTAAGAGATTGCTCGATGAAAGGCGAGGCACAAAAACAAAAAGGCAAAAGATTAAATGAGTAGAAGATGGAGTTGTGTTTCCCAGTGTATCCAACTTCCATATTGGATACAATTGTAATGGCAGTTATTCCTGTCAAGGACGAGGAGACTGGTTTCTTTAGATTGAAAAGAATCTAAATTTAATAATGAAGAATAGAAGAAGTTGAACATAAATTAAACAGTAAAACATGGAGCGAGATAAAAGAAGAAAGACATACAGACAAAGTACCATGTTATAACCTGGGGAGAATCCCTCCAGAGATCTTTTGGCACACAGAAGTCCGAAACTATTCTCCCCGGTCACTTAGAGACACCTTCATTTAAGTACTTTGGTTGCGTGCGTCAATCTGAAGCCTGTTATTATGATATGACGACAAACCCGAGGTCTCGACTAAACATTTGCTGATGGAAGGACGCCGGCCTTGCAGATGGTTTACTAAGATCAGAATGACATCAGTTTAGGAGCCTTATGGTCGGACCTTTCAGCTAGACATTAGTTAAGAGAAAGGTAATTAAGCAAATATATGAAATTTCCACAACACAATGAATGGAGAAAAACAAGATAAAGGTGGGTACACATTTCAAAATGTTAAGCATTGCCCTCATGTCCCAGATCAGTGCAAATTCAAATCAGTGCTAGCTGGAGAGACATCACTGCAGAGCCATGTCAGAGCATGTTTATGCTGGACGCAGAGGACAGATATGCAGACGGAAGGTCAGTTTTGTCCGTCTTTTGTGTCGGTTAATGAGCCATGTAGTGTGTTCTCAGGGTCCTTGCACATCTGACACAGATGACGGAACAATAACCCGGAAATCGTGGAGGTAGGTTTGGGTTGCATAGCCCATTAGCAATTAGCGAAAAGTACAAACCAGACAAGAAGAAGATGATGCAGAAATTGCCAAATAAAAAGTACCAGAAAAAGACACAGAAGGAGCTAAAAAAAGACAAATAAAACATTATTGTTCTACTTCTTCTGGTGTTTTTAAATGGTTGTAAATGATTTAATGACTCCGAGTTACCATGTGTCACCAATGACAAAATGAGCTCATCTGGTGGAAGAACATGATGTAAATGTAAAAGACACATGGAGGTATGAGAGAGGGGACGTATGACCGTGTCTGAAATGGACGTCCCCTTTTACGTATGTAAGGGAGAATAAATGGGCCTTCAGATGTTTGTCCAAGCCCTAAAGACATGTACGTCCAGGACGGGTTACTAAATTTGATTACTATTTGTAGAGTACATAAATAAAATCATGTTTACTAGGAGCCTTGTAGTCATATATAAAAATATATCAAAATTAGGTTTTAGGAGTTATAAATACATCATCGTTCTCATCTTCATGGGAAAAGAGCATTAACATTAAATAACCAACTATGCTTCCAGTTTTGGCTCCTGGTACAGCGAGCAACTCCTGATCAGGATTCTGTAGATCTTGGAGCGCCAGCAGGAGCTTAAAAGTTAACAAGATTGATTATATATCATGGTAGGGTCATTCAATAATTTCAGTTTTAGCTTTTAGAGCCATTAGTGCAGTGAGGCATAAATATAGACATGTTTATAACTTTAAGTATCTGATAAAATATTTAAGCGTTTCTGAATATGGAATCCACAGCAAGGATAGAAGTAGAAGAACTACAGGAACATGACAGTTTTAGATATGGCCTGGGGTGGCCTTAGATGATTGATAATTCACCAAGTTTAACATATAGCAACCAAAAGTTACCACAATGAAGGCTAGTTACTTATTCATCGCTTAGGGCGCCCTGACACTTACAAGATTCTGTAACACACAGTGGCAGGACTCGAGCATAAACTAGTTGTAAACTGGTGTGAAAAGTGCGTAAACCTGTCGTGACTGCGTCCCATGTCGGGACAAGAATTTTGAAATATTTATGACAAAATTTCGCCACCGGGTTGTGAACTATGCGGCAGCTGTACGTGAACATGTCGTGAAGTTGTCGGAGCGATGCGGGAGTATGCGTGCCAGACACAGGCATCTTCGCTTCTCTGTAAGGACTGTGTCTCTGGCATTCAGCATGTTCTCTCGTCCAGTGACCTGGGGTTGGGGAGGCCCCCTTTTTATATGGGATGCCCAAGTCGGAACAACACCGTCCGAATTCTGCAAACTCTTCTTGCCAATTCGTGAAGTAAGCAACCTATTCGTGACCTCATCGTGCCAGTTTGTGTCAATCCGGACACTGATGGGCACGCATTCTTTTATAAACAATAATTTGTAATTAATGTTGTTTTATTTATTTATTTTTAGTTGTTTGTTTTGTTACGTCTGCTCATGTTCTTTGTCCCTAAAGACTCTGAGTTGCTCTTACGCCTTAGATAAAGTGATAAATAAGTTTGAGTTGAGATTAATATTGTCATTAAGTATAACTCCGTGTTTCTGGGGAGCACATTATGAAATGGTTTAGTGCTAAAGGATGAATTTTAGTAAGTGGAAAATATAAAGAAAGTGTTGTAGTGGGAAATTTAGGGTAGCCATTTGTAAGAGGGAAGGAATGTTCGGTATTATTATTATTGGTGCTGTGTTTGGGCTGGCTTCGTGGGAGTACAATGTGTGTAGTGGCTGGAAGAGACATTGTTATGTATCTGGAAACTCACAGCTCTGGGGCGGAGCATCGCTGTAATCAATAAAATGATTTTCAGCTGGAGAAAAGGTTTTATTTTCCTCCCCAATCCTGACGAGAGTGAGACCCGATACCCGAAGGACCAGCGCTGTCTTGTGCTATAGAATGGACTACCTCTCCTTTTAATGGATTTAAGAAAAATAAAATAAAATAAACTTGACCGAAACTTCTTGAGCGGGCTGGCGCTGGAAGTGGAGCAATACGCACAGCTGATTGGTGCAGCTTGGCCCAGGAACGCCCACCGGTAAGCGACCTCACCATTCAGTTACTCACGAAGCCAGAACCCACTATCGTAACATTACTTCTCCATCACTTACATCTCTAATCCACTGTAAAACTCTGAATTCTGCTGTTGTTTGCCGGCTAAATTTCTCCCTTTCATTTTTGTTTGTGTATAAAGATTTCCGTCTCCTCCACCGTCCATCTATACAACGCTGCCTTTATTTCCAATGAACCAGTAACTGGACTCCTACATCTTGATGTGTGACTACCAAATTAGTGTTTCTACTTTTGCAATATACTTCTACACTGACACGGACCGCGTTAAACCTTTTTAGCAAAATGTAAGAGGTTTTTCAAAACATAACTTTTTCCATTACGGATTATTTTATAGCGATATTTAGGTTTTGTACAACTTAAGAGGTAATGAAAACAGAGTGACCACCTGACACACACATCTTATTTGGCCACCCCATTAAAATGCCCTGGATACACCACTGTATGAGGATCTTTCTGTTTACACTAATGAATTTGCATTAAGTTTGTTTTCCCTTGTAAAAGTTGCACACAGAACAAGATGAAGGTTGAAACTAATCGCAGAATGTAGGCATCATACAGGCTGTGTGAACATTTGGCAGGTGTTTTAACATAAAAACCTCTCTCTCACTCTTTCTCTCTGACTGTTGAAACAGAAAACTAAGGAGAAAAAGTTGCAGAGGCCGGAGTGAAAGACAAGAATGGAAAAGAAAACACATTTCCAGCGCGGAGGAGAGAGAAGCCTCCGAGGACAGGCGAGCTTTGCGTATTTCATCTCAACCTGCTTGTGTTCATTTGAGGAGGTGCTGCAGAGACATAGTCTGAGTTATGGGGAAGAATAAGTCAGGAGGGAGAAAAGCAGCACGGTGAAATTGCGACAAGCCCTTTGTGGAAATTCTTATCTGACTGGAGGAAGAGACCACGGCCCTGACAGATTCAGGGCACAGCATGGCAGTGTGTGTGTTTTCCTTTTATTTGTCCTGTGAAATAGGACATGGTAAAAAAGATTCCTCTTCATCCGCCACTCCTTCAAGGGCAAAGAAACTATTTGGCTGTAGAAGAGGGGGGTTATTTGAACAGATACATACCAAAAGTGTCACGATGTAGAAGCAATCAGAGTCCAGCAGAAGCCGGAATTTTCTCGTCTCAGTCTGAAGGTAACCCTTCCCATTGTTGCTCCATCTCCATCTGTGTGGCGCACTCCCCCCTCGTCGTTTCTCACTTCTTTTCTCTCATCCACAAAAAGGAAACCTCTCTGAAAGGTGCAATCAGATGAAATCTTATTGTAGAAAAAGGAGTGCTTAACGCATAACCAAACAGGGAAGACGGAAAGAAACCCCTTTTGCTGGGTTTTACCAGCAGCAGGAGCCCAGCCAGCTCTATGGAAACACCCCCCCCCATGAAGACTTTCTTCCGAGCTGGTCGCGCTGCGAAAGTAACAACCACTGACAAATTGAGTTGCATTCTTTTCATGCCACTAGTGTCATCAAGTGTTTTGTGAGGCAGCTGAAATAGCCGGGAAAATGCTTTGCTCGGGCAGAGGATGGCGTGTGCAGTCAGCAAAAAAGGCTGGCAGGTCATGAATTCTCTTTTGCTTAGGAAAGAAAAAAAGAAGAGGATGAAAAAGTCTTCTGAGGAAATGAGTGATAGAGGAGCCGTGACGGTCTCAAAGCCCGATGCTGTCAAAACACTGCTGGATGCTTAAGTGTGTGTATCTGTGTGTGAGTGTCTGGAAAAGGCCTTGTGTTGACGCTGTAAAGTAGTTTCAGTGTAGAACCACGAGGAGGAATCGCTCCCTCTGGGAACCACTCAGTCATTAAATAACAATTTAGAAATGCATTCACCACAACCTGAAGCAGCAGGAAATTACAGTTCTAGCTTCCTTTTGGAGGGTGGGGGCATTGATTTTTCCCGTTTGTGATGACCGTTAAATCCCCATCATGTCGACTGTGTTGTATAAAGATGTGTTGATGTTACTAGAAAATTCAAGATGGCTGCCACACTAAAAAAAAACTGGCTTAAAAAAAACTATAAAAATTAGGTTAATTTTCCTTGAAATAAGATAAATTTTCTAGTTCTGTTCGCAGATAATTTATCTTATTTCAAGGAATATTAACCTATCCAGTAAAAAAAATCTTGAAAAAAACCTACTAAGCAAGAATAATTATCTTATAGTACTGATGTAGTAGTAAGATCTTCACAGTCAGTGCAGGAGATTAGTTCAGGCCCTGTAGGAATTTTTGATAGTTTTTAATTGTGGGATTTTTTTTATCTACATGCTTGTAACTGTTCAACATGGTCGGTGTCACGGATTCGGAGGTGTGGACCCAAATGAAGGAATCAGAAGCAGGTTGAATGCAGTAAATCTTTATTTTAGTTAAACTGAGCGAACAGCGTGCACTGAAATCTGAATAAAGAGTCATCTTTACCGGGAAACTACAACAATGCCAAACACGTGTTTGACTTTTCCAGCCGGAGAGGAAGGAAGTCACCAAAACTGCCAACACATTTATGAATGAAGGCAGTACACTAACTGGATCATGGATCTACTGGGTTGTATGAACCAGCAAAACCAGTAAATACACATATGACCCATGAAACATGTCAGACCACCAGGAAAATAGAAGACAGATGAGCAGTTTGTCCCGTGCGAGTGGCCTCTGCAGAACAAGTGTGTTAGAGAAAAGATGTATTATAGACTAAACACATGCATGAGATGCGCATAAATAAATGCGCATCCTGTATCGTTTTTTAAAATAAATAATAAAGCACTAGTGTATTAGTGAAACTGCGAGTTGTATTCAGCCAACTTTGGCCCACATTAGTAGAAAATATGTGGGCAGCTGTGTAAGCCACACAGGAAGGTTAACCTGTAATTCTGCCCAAGCAAATATTTCACGTAACATGGACGGGAGAAATACTTTTTATTCCCATTGCAGCAGCGTTTTCATGCATCTGAAAGGAAATAAATCTCCGTATGATGGAAGATCCATCGACAGAAAATCAAAACACTTGACTGGATCAATAAGCACCAACATGGTGGCGTCTCCCTGGGAAAAGTCTCGAGGTCGGGGTGAGTTCTCCGGCAGAGATCCTGACCAAAGAAAAGGTTTGCAAAGCGACCAGGCTACAAACTCGACGATGTCATTCTTTTAATCAGTCGTGTTTATGTTCATTTATGAGGTGAAACTCGGTGCTCAGCCTGAGCTGGAGAAGCAGTGATGCTGCAGAGCTATTCCGTAGATTATGTTTAGTTTATAATACTTTTTTATTAATATCAATGTCGATACTTGTTGACGATTGTAAAGTGTGCATTAAAATGTTTATTGAAGGGTCATATGAAGTAAAAATAAAACTCTGGAATATAAAAACCTAAAAAATCCACTTAATTGAAACAAAAATAATATGGAATAAACTTTTTATAAAATGATAGAATAATTAAACTACAGATTAAAATGAAAATAAGATCATTCACATTTATTAAATAGAAAATAACTAAATAAAATATGTCATATAATAAATATAATCAACGCCCTGCTTTACACAAGTAAAACATCAAAACCGAACTTCACAATCACTAAAGCTACAAAACCACCATGAGGCTGCGACGATCGCGTGCTAGCAAAGCAATACACGGCTGCTCGGTCTGAAAACAGATGTTTTGTACCAGCAGAGTGGCACAAAACATGCTCAGAAGAATATCAGACCAATATTTTCACTGTTTGATGCTGAAGTATAAACTCCAGAGTGTCATTAGGCTCATCCGTACTCTCAGGTGTTCGGTAAATCATCTCGCAGAAGAGCGATGAGGATGATGTGGTGTCAGGTGTCACCTCTGTCACCCCGCATCTGTTCCACAGAACATACGTGTCATGGGGGGAGGGTGGAGATGGAGGTGTGGACCCAAACGCAGGTAGAGGCAGGGCAGGTAGAATCCACTGGAATAGCTTTATTTCCAACCACACTTCAAATACACTCTAGACAATGATACTGACACCGACTCACAGGACTTAAGTACACAGAAGTAAACAAGGGACAGGTGAACATAAATCCTAACTCAGGCGAAACCGATTAACAGAAATAAAGCAAACAGGAAACGAGGAACTCTTCAAAATAAAACAGGAAACCAAACTAATCCAACCCGTAAACCTTAACAATACGGGAGACGATGTGGTTAATAAAGACATCTGGGGACGTTTTCAGACTCACTCAACAGAGTTTTTTACTTTTCAAGTATTTCAGAAGATCCGTGCACAGCATCTCGGTTCATACTTTACTATGTGGACACATTTTTTATGTATTTACATTCCCACTGCCTCCGTTCGCTCTGCTTTCCCAGATAATCCAACTCATTCGGACTACTGTGAACATGCATCTCAGCTCTGATGCGGAACAGAGAAGAAAACGCTGGTGTGCGGATGTGGGTTCATTTTCCAGTGAACCTGGTTCAATTTGCTTGCAGTGTGAAAGCAACCATCCGGTGGATCAGCAGGAAGAGATGCAGGACATGCTGGATAAGTCTCTGCCTCTCCTGCTGCTTAATTGGATAGAATCTGGCAAATTTTAGCACCAAAATAAAAACAGAAACCAGACTGCATGCATTCATGGTGGCTCCATTGGTGAGTTTTTCTTTTTTTCTTCTCGGTCAGTGGTTGTTTCAGTGAAGTTCAGCCCCCCCGCTAACAAGCAGGGACTGGAGCTATTGTCCAGTATGTGTTACAGCGTGGAAGCAAATCAAAGCAATGGAAGATGAAAGACACTTAACCAGAACTAATCTGGACTTACTGTCAGTGCTTTACATCTTTAGACAACAATACCTTTATAAGATTTTTATTTGAGGCCTTATAAACTCTCAAATTTGCTCATTAAATTGATGAAAATGATAAATCTAACCAGCTCATCCTGATCAAACAGACAGAAACCAATAAATAGTTCCCTTGTGACTGCAACATTACAAGTTTCTTCATTAAAATATATAAAAATAAATGAATTATTGCAGATAAAACCGGAAAACTCTGTTTGACTTGACCAGACCTTGTATGATCGCTCTGCTCTTAACAAACAACTAATAATATATTTACAGGTGCAGGTTATGGTATACGGATATTTTCTGCGAAAGCTTCTTGTTCTTAAATCCATGACGTGTCTTTCACTGAACTGTTAGATGGGTTGTTGTGAATCACGCTACATTTATTTGTGTTTTCGGATCTGAGAAGCAGTTACTGTTGCGAGGAGTGACACACTAACACACATTCGGTCCTTGGCTTGTGAAATGATGCCAGATGAATTAGTGAAGTGTGCAGGAAATGCCAGAAAACTTGAGAAAACTAGCAAAACTGAACCAATCTGACATGTAAATGGATCTGTGGTTTTTCTGATACTTGTTAGAAACCTGTTAAAGCAAATGTGCTTCATGTTAAACAGTTTATTCGCTATTTAAGTTGTTTTTCTGAACATGTTTTATTTAATTTCGTTTAAATGTGGTTTTATATTTACAACAGGCAATCTGAACACTACAGAATTTAAAGCAGTGGGAAACACCTTTAACATTTTACACGGACAATGTCGCCCTCTTGTGGTGAACCAGAGGAACGACATAATAATGTAGTCTGTAGTAATTTGCACGTGTTCAAAGGGGTTAACCTTTAACCCTGCAACCATGTGGACACATTCAGCATACAGATACAAGCTCATGCACACATCAGCTGCTTTAAAGCCCCAACAGACAAAAGTAAAGCAGCTGTTCCCTCAACGGCAAGCTGTCAGTGCGGTGACTGATTTCTTTAAGACTTACTATTAAATTATTTCACCTAATATAGTTGGGAGAATAAGATGTTTTAAATACCTGTTTTTAGTTATTTGTGCCCTATTTTTAGTCCTTTTCAGCAATTCAATAGCATCATTTCCATCCCAATTATTGGAAAGAAGCTGGAGTATTCCGGGAATTAGTGAGTCAGAGACAGAGGACAGGTCAGCAGTTTGTTCCGGGAAGTCCAGTAACACCTGAACATGTTCTAAAAAATATGAGTGGAAAATTCAGTTAGCATAGAGTGATTATATCAGCCAAGATCAAATATGTGCATATCAAAGTTTGACAATTCCGCCAGAATCAATACACTGCAACGCTACTCTGATGCTGAAATTAAACATAAAAATCGCTTCACATGGGTTTAACTGTTAAAATCCTTATTGTTCTAACATCACATGTGACAGATTATCTTTATTTTTAGGTTGTTAAAGCGCTCTGACATTGTTGTGAAGTAGAGTTATACAAATGAAGTTAAATTGAATTATTTTTGGGTTTTTACCTTTAAAACACGTTAACACCAGACGTTACAGATTCAGCAATGTGTTGGAAACGTTCCTTTGCTCCATATTGACATGAAGCATCACACAGTTGCTGCACATCCATGATGAGAAACACGCGTTCCACAACATCCCAAAGATCTGAGGCCTGTACCGCAAAGCTGCACCACAAAAACACGAGAAAAACTACAAAAATGAGGTTAATTTTTCCTTGAAACAAGATCAAATTTCTTTTTCTATTGGCAGATAATTTATCTTTCAAAGAAAATTAACGTGTCAACAATTCCTAAAACAATCTAAAAGTCTAAAAAAAACCTACTGAGTAAGAATAATTATTTTACGTTTAAAGAAATAAGCATGTGTGTCTTTGATTTGAGATGTTTAATCTCACTTAGATTTTAGTTTTGCAGGCAAGATTTTCTGTTATGGAGGTAAGTTCAGAGTTATTTACTTCTTACCAAACTAAATCACTCTGGTAACTTATGCTGAATAGCTAAGACGCTCCGGAGCAGGTAAATCTAAACTAAATAAATATTTTTAAACTATAACTGAACAAAAATAATCTGCCTGAAACATCTGCGATGAAATAATCAGTTTACATCTATTTACACTTACCAATAAACTAACGTGATATAATGTGCTGAACTTAGTTATATTCTGCTAGCGTTCCTGCCTGTAGCTATGGCAACAACGCTGATCTTGACATGATCATGTGATTAAATTCTTCATCTGTCTGAATGGTGAAGGGTACAAACTCCCTTTTAAAGGAGCTATACCTGATTTTGCATTTTTTGCACCATGAGACAGGAGTTCGAACTATAAGCCCCGCCCCTAAC
>JBAMHX010000019.1:4564708-4592198 GCA_037177515.1 Pseudomugil tenellus | reverse complement strand
ATATATACGCGTGTTCAAGTTAAAAAAATATATACTTTATATATTTATAAATTCTTATGTTTGTATAAATCTATATTAAACCAGATATATTTTCCTATTTAAAACATAAAATGTGGAATTAATTGAATAGATAAATAAAGTGAAACATAATATGATAAAACACATCAAACGCTGCAAACCAGACAAATAAATAAAATGTGTGCCGAAAAAAGTTTGATAAACTGGTTTAGATCAGTTTTAGAAAGTTTCTGTGCAGCAGTGCAGAATCTTTTCATCCAGGAACTGTTCCCACCTGGCTTCTGGATGACAGAGTTACAGGCGTTGGCGATCTCCTCCCGCTTTGCCTCATCTGGGTACTGGTTTTCCATAAAGAAACTGGGAAAGATGAGGAGCAGAAATCAGTAACCGTATCAAACCCCAGGAGAGCAAAGACATATACGATTATGTGTCCACACTGGACCGGAATAAATACATCACATCTGTTTCTCATCTAATGAAGACAAAGTTCATTTTATAAAGTTTTATTATGATATTATTAAAAGTTTTATTATAATTAACATTTTCCTTTTTTCTCCTCTGAAATTTTGTCCTGGTGTCTTTTTTTTATCTCCCTTCTTTTCTTATTATCTCACATAACAAAACACACAGGAATCAATCTCTTCCCAGCCCTCCTATCCTCTCATCCTCCGAGTAGACACACACACACACACACACACACACACTCCACATTATCTTCACCTCTACTGTATCGTCCTTGAGTCTAAACTAGCTCATAAGGATCAGCACTGCAGCAGAATTGCGTAATCTGTGCTGGTGAGCGTTGTCTGTGTGGTCTTATTACTCGGAGTGCCCAGACTGCGCTGTACTTACAGCGAGCATGTAATACAGAAATCGATTGCAGACAGAGTCTACTTTGCTCCTCTTCCTCAGTGTTCCTCTGGGTTACCAAGGAGACTGTCTGGGACAAATATGTCACAAAGAAGCAGGTTCAAAATATGCTTAATGATGTTAAAAAAAAGGAAAATCGGGCATAAAAAGTTGCCTGCAGCACTTTTTATAGCTCAAAGCAGAATGACAACTAACCTGCTTTGCACATCTAAACACACTTTGTTTTGATCAAAACTTTACAAATTTAGTGTTTTAGCTGTTTGTGGATGAAACTGACTTGGGATCATCATCTTCATCATTAACACATTCAGTGTTTTTCATGCAGAAAAGTCAAACATCTGAAATGATGTCGGCTGTCTTTGTCCAACGTCCATCTTTTCTTCTGTAAAAATGCAACATGCTTCGCTTCGTGACATCATGCAGGTCATGTATTAAAACTATAAAACTATAAAATCTGATTTTAAGGGAACAAAAAGAAAAGAAAGAAAGATTGGTGCATCAAAGTCCTATTACTGAACTTTCCATATGATGACTAATTCAGCATCCATCCTGCAGCCTGTCTCTTCTCTGAGCTCTGTCCAGCTTGATGTCAAATCTTGTCTTATCTCTTGTCTTCTCATCACGGGAAACTCATCTGTAAAGTCTAAAGCACGTTTTCTCAGGATGGTGCTCCAGAAGTGTAGATATTAAATGTTATTGTGCCATAAAATGAGCCAAACACACATTTAGAAAGAAAATTTCTATATTGCAGCTTTATAATCGGCATAATCTGGAAAATGGATTCAACAGAAAAAGGTTGAGAATCATTTCTTTCATTTACCATGAATGTTATGTTTTCAGGTAAAACTGAAAAAGCTGAAGGACAGATGAGTCACAGGTCACTTGTTTCAGCGTTTCCTAGAGCTCCGCATTAGGACATAAAACATCAAGCAGTGGTTTAAAGGAGCATTTTTCTTCTTTGATCCACATCAGAGTTCACATCTCGTCCAAACTAACCAGACATTCGGAGCAAACAAAGCCACAAATAAAAGGCCGAGTTCTTCCACATGGTAGCTTTTAATGCGGACATCGCTCAGCCATCATGGCCGTTATGTGTTTTCCAGACTGTCCAGGAGCTACTTTATGCATTTTCAAGTTTATCTTTAATCGTTCCTAAAGGTGGCTCGGACATCTGGTTAGGATGCCTCCTGGATGCCCCGGGGGAGACCCAGGACACGCTGGAGAGATTACATCTCCTGTCTGGCCTGGGAACGCCCTGGGATCCCCCCGATGAGCTGGATGGGGAGAGGGCAGTCTGGGCTTCCCTCCTTAGGCTGCTGCCCTGCGACCCGACCGCGGATAAGCAGAAGAAGACGGTACGTTCCTAAACATACCAATATTAAAGTTCCAGTAGTTTGCTATATTTGCGTTGCACATTTATGATAATATTATGCATTTTGCAACATGCATCCAACTATACTTTTACCATACCGATCATTTCCTGCAGCAAGCGGATTAGTATGGTTTGCTCCCATCTCCTCTCGCTCATCCACCAGCACTGAGCAGCCAGAGAGGCGCTGTCTGTTGTCGGCGTGCAGGGGGCGCATCGTCACAGGGAGCAGTGGCATGCACGCTTCCTGGGGGAGATGGTGCACTAAAGTTTCCACAGTGCTGCGTCGCAGCTATGCGGTCAGGCGTTTGCTCTGCCTAAGCCACACCTTACTTTTCAAAGCAATAAAGCTACAAAAGGCGTGAATGAAATATAAAACTACTACCGGGATCATTTTAAGGTACAATTAACACTAATAAAAGGTTAAAAGCTCATAAAAGTCCATTTTGCATAATATGGGACCTTTAACAGTTAAAAAAAACACATTTTGTAAACATCTGCACATCAATTCTGAATCATCCACGTCAGCATTACGATGAATGAAGAAAAACATAAGAAACAAAAGTAAACCTGTAGAATCACAACCTACATGGACAAAGACGTTTTTTTCGTCTAAATTCTCGGCATGTATTGGTCATGTATATGTGTCCATAAAGACACTGTGGACATTAAAATCTACTGCAGTGATCTGTGTCTCAATTAATGTAAAGAGTTGTTTTGCAGGCAGAGAAGAAACCTGAGGTGGTGGGTCGGTGCAGGGAACAAACAGGAATACCTCGCATGTGCTTACACACCAATCCAGATGTGTGAGCTGCTTCTATAAGGCTGGGCTGGTGTGTGAAAAGTGTCTCATGCTGAAACAAAGTCAGTCCATTTTAAAATGGTTAAAAGTCTGATTCAGTCTTCTGTTTAGATGTTTCTAGGTTAGTTCAGTAACATCACATTTAGACCACTAGTAAACTAGTCGGCAGATGTGAAGGCTGCTCACACTTCTTCCTTTAATTGCTTTTTTAAAGCAGCAAATAAACAGCAGCCAGTTTTCAGACAGAGAAAACAACACTGAACCACAGAAGACATGGATGTTATTACTTCCTTCTCAGACTTGTTTGCTGAACCTGGATGACAGTATGAAGCATTTCTACTTTCTCTCTTGAACTTTCTTCTTTGAAAGTGAGGCAACGCAAACTGAAACGTGATCCCACATAGTGAAAGTTAAAAGAAACGGTGCATATCTGAGTCTGTTGTCTTCACAGATAAGTAGAAAGCATTGCTTCATCACATCACTCTAAACTCTCTCCTATGACTTCCTGCATGGTTCTTTCAAACAAAACATCTTACACATTTCAAGAGTCAACATAAAATAAATGCAGCAGAGTTCTCACATCTCCAAAGAGTACCATTAGAGCGTTCACCTCTCCATGATTGACTGGCACTCCTTCCTCCAGGTGAACCTGCTTCCTCTTCGCAGCCTCAGAGGACCACCCACTATCCCCACTCTGTCGCCAGCCAGGATGCCCGTCCTCCAATCAGGTTCCTCCTTCACCAAAGAACGCATTGACAAGGTGGCGCCTGAGGAGGAGCGAAATCCCGGTTTTAGACGTTCATCCACAGAAAAGCAGCTGGCTGTAACAGCTGACTCCAAAATGGATCTGACTGTATTGGAGGTTAAGGCCCACAGGAAGTTCTTCCAATTGGACATGGGCAGGCTATGCTTATAAACGTGTATATGTTCCCAACTGAGCTCATTAGAGACACGTTTAGTTTGGCTGAAGTGAAAGAAAATGCTTTCATTGGGATTATTTGACAGAAAGATAGAAAAATATATGATATGTTGAGAAGTTTAGCTTTTAATAAACAAATGGAATTTCAGAAAGGAAGTAAAAAACGTTCACTGCGCCCACAAAACGGCTTTGACCAAAAGAGTAGAGACAATAGCATCCCAGTTAACGGCAAGTGTTTGCTGATGACTCGGTGATCTTCCTTCTTGTTCAAATACGATCTCGTTAGGATTCAGACGAACAAAATGTTTTAAAGCAGTTAGAGACAAATCATCATCATACTGGCTACTTATCACAGAATTTATACATTTAAAAGTATCACAGCTGCCATGAAGGTGAACTTGAACTCTTAAACCTAAAATGTTTTCTGTACCAGGCTGTAAATATGTTTATTTCTGCTGTCTTTTTAACATGGGGGGGTCCATAGAGATTTGCTCTATTTTGAAGCCCCTAGTGGATGAAGGAGAGACCTGCAGTTTTTGGCTAATCTGGATTCTGCACATGCTTCATTTTTGCAACTTGGTATGAAGGTATGATGGAAGGACAGTACGGGTGACATGGAGTGGATGATGCAGAGAAAGGTTAATGATTAGATTTGGTTTTTTAGTTCCATTTTTCATCCATTTTCTACACCTATTTTTATCTTAGTCAGGGCCAAAGTGGCTGGAGAACATCCCACCCTGGACAGTCATTAGTCATTCGAGGGGAGTTTGCTGTGATTTATAAGATCATTTATTCATTAACAACTAAAACTACAAGACATGTTTGATCTACTTGATTTTTTTTATTTAATAATGTAACTCATTTTACCATCTAAGATGCACATTTTTTAACAACAGCCAGAACTGTTAAGATTATGAGGCTGAATAATGTAAAACAAACATCTCTCACACAGACAGACAGATATCATTATAAAGCCCAATTAAAACAGCAAAAAGGCTTCAGAAATAACACACAGATCAAACATTAACTGTGACCGAGCCTTTTCTCATCTGCATATAATTCTCTCAAGTCTTGGCTTTCAGGAGAAAAATATTTGCATTAAAAACAAACATACTAATGAAACTGCTTCCATATTTACACTCTTTCCTGTCTGCATTCTTTACTAGTTACGGTCAATCATGCTCCCATTTTCCCACACAGCTGTTGGTAGCAACCATAGACTGTATGTAATTAATGGACGTAGCTTCCGTGACGTCACCCATAGCTTTCTGAAGAGCTGATTTGATAGGCGGGTCCTACCGTCGCCATCTTGGTGTTTCGTCATTACCGGAAAATCCAAAAGTGGGTGAAAAGGTGGAGCTGAGCCAACAGGAAGCACACAGCTGTAACCACATATCAATCAAAAGGACACGGCTCTAAATTTAAGATTAAAAGAACATTGAAACCACCCCAGAGTTGCCATGACGGTAAATTTGACCTATTAAACCTAAAACGTTGTTTTAAACCAGGCTGTAAACATGTTTATTTCTGCTGTGGAATGGGACATTTTAACATGGGAGTCTATGTGCATTGCTCTCTCTTGCAGCCAGTCTTCTAGCGGTGAGGGGATTATTTTCACTTCCTGGTTCGCTTCAAAATCAGCCACCAGAGATTCCCACCTGGTAGCAACTTTACCCATCACAAACTTACTTTCTCCAGCTACAGAGAACCATTATTTTTTAGTCGAATAAAACAATCTAACTGGTTTGACAGGAAGTGGCTCCATCATAACTTCTGGGTTAGAATACATGTTTCTTTGCAAAATAGTGACAAAAACCTTTTTTTTATTACAAAAAATATGATGACTAACAGCACATTATTCAGAAAACACACTGCATGGTGAAACAATCCTACTTTCAGTTTCTAAACCAACGTGTTTACGTGCTACGTTCAAACAAACCCATTTGAACCGATGTGTAGCTGTAGCCTGCTGACATGGATGACACGGCGCTACGTCCTGTTGGTGTTGCAGGTGGAAATTCCCTGTTTTACAGCCAAATTCCAAGCTGCTCCACAGCAAACCAAGCTGACAGAACAAACACATGCAGGCTGCTGAGGCCGAGCAGGGAGGGTGCAGTTACCTGGCTGGGCCTGAGCCGCTGCGGTGGCGGCAGCGGTGTACCACGGCAGCAAGTGCATCAGCAGCTCCCTCTGCTTGTTCCATGATGGGTTGGGGTTCAGGTTGGTGTTGGGGTTGGGGAAGATGTTGGCGAGGCTGCCACTTGCCCCTGCTACCGTCCCGTCTCTGTCCCTGGCCTTGGCTGGGGGACTCACGTTGTGCTGGCTTTCACTCCACTTCAGCCCTTCAGTCAGGACAAAACCAATAGTCAGGCAGGCCACGGATCAGGCTAAAGACACCACTTGTGGCAAATAGTTTAGCTTTTAACATTATGTCTCTTTTAGACCTGCCATGACATTTTTAAAGACATTTATTTGTTAACAAATGTCTTGCTAATGAGTTTTAGTGCACCTGCAAGTTGGAGGTCAATTTGACTGACAGCTCTGCTGATGTTGGGATTCATGAGGGTCAAGTCAATAAGAGGCCGTGCAAGAAGCAAAGCACCGCGGCCGCCTTGGATTGCAGGAGAAGTCATTCTTGTTAGTATTACTGTGAAAGAGTCTGTTAGCCATGTGGGGATGAAAACCAGCACCAGAGTACCTCCAGCATCACAGCTAAAAGCTAGAGGATAGGTCCTATCATGGGTCGAAAAGGTGAAAAAGTAGCAAAGGGAGGTAGCAGATGCTCATTTATTGCCATTTGTTTGTTCTTAAGACTAATTAAAGTAGAAAAAAGTAACTTTCTGCGATGATTTATTGTGATATACTGCTTGATGCAGAACACAAGACGCTGCGAGCATCTGCTGCTGTGTAATTTAACTGAAAGCATAAGTGACCTAAGCTGCTACTTTAGCCTGCAGAGACAAACCGCTTCTTCCCATCACAGTTTCATTTCCCAACCAGAAGCCTTATCGATTAGAATCTCCTGTGATGGGACTACCTTTCATCTGAAACTATAGATTTGTCCCGTGTCCCTCCTTGAGCCGCCAGCTTGAGGGTTAGCGTGAGGAATGAGAGGCGAGTGGATTTACCATGCAGGAGGATGAAGAGGAGTGTAAAGAGAATGACGGATAGATGAGCGAGCAGTGGTTCACATTCACGTAACACAACACATAGAATCCCTTTTAATAACCCATCAATGATCTAATGTATAATCTATCCTGACATTCAACCTTAATCTGCTCTCTTATGATAATTATTCTCCGATATAGCATCGGTTATCCAGGTAGGATTACGCGTCTTCTTCACTTTGCTCTGAAAAAACCCGTGTCCTGCGTCTCACCTGGGTTGTTCCTCTCCAACAGGTACCAGCGGTAGAAGGCTCTGCGTTTGGAGTCGCTCATCTCCAGGCCCTGCTGCAGCAGCCACTGGGAGATGTAGCTCTGGCTGATGCCTGTGTACACAAGGCCAGACATGCCGTTTTAACATGCCGCTGATTCATGTCGGGGCGCAGCGTTAAGATAATCAAGCCATCCCGACTTCAATACCTTAATTACAAACACGTGATTTAGTGCGGCGCATTTTCAGGGGAGTGCTGGGAAAGAACTTGTGAGGCAACTTCTTTTCTAATGCGTGACCAATGCAAACATATATATTTGCTATTAAAAGTAGAAGCCAATTAACAGACTGGAAATACATGCTAGGCTCTTAGGAGTTGTTGCCCACCTTTAGGTTTGGGGGTTTTAGACCTGAAGACATAAATCTGGTCTTTAAAAAGTGTGAATACTTTTTCAGATGAACAAAGACGACATACTATATTACACATGATTTAAATAAAACTAAGCGTTCTGGCAGCAATAAACGATGTAATCATTTTTTCTATGATGCTATCAATGTTTTAAATTGTTTTGGTCCACAATGTGACCTGCCAATGCCAAGGAAATGATGCGTTTGTTTACATACACACACACACACCTCTTAACCTGTCAAACTTAGTGCTGATTGATGTGCAGTTGATGTAAAAAGGATATTTTTGCCTTTTGCCTATGTTTTCATTTTTACTTGACACAGTAAAAAACACCATGATAGCTAATAATTCCTCCATATCAAAGTACTAAGAATATAATGTTTTGAAGGTTTTAATAAGGATAGTATCAGGTTTGTCCACTACATCATCAGATTCTACCATTGTGAATAATAATAATAATACTAAAAAAATCAATAAAACTGCTTGAATTGATATCAGTATTTTCATACGAAACCCAGTGAATGGATCACGTGTTAACAACACCACTGGTATTTCCTGACTGGTGGACGAGGGGTGAAGCGCTCCTGTATAGGCTTCGTTTTTGTCCAACACTTGGCCTCTGAGTTGGGCTGAGGTCTGGACTTAAACTGGATTGTTTCAACGTCTTGACTCCTTTCGTTGGGTTAATCCGTCAAACATTTGCTGCTGTGTTTGGACCGTTGTCCTGTAAAGACTAAAGAGCAGATTTAGTTGCCAGACAAACTGCCGGACGGTTAGTTTGCGTGTTTATATGCTGCATTATCACAAACATCATTCCAGATGTCTTGTGGTTTGTTCAGATTCAGATTTTCAAACCTGAGTTTAGATGTTTTCTCCTGCAACTCTTCCAAACAAGTCATGCTTGTTGTTTCTTTTTCTTATTTGTCATTAATATTAAACATGCGTACTAAGGCCTGTAGAGTCAGAAATGTTGCTTTCAGGGTTTTTTGGGTTTTTTTTGAGCATCTTAGGTTGAACTTACTGGGACGTCTACTCCTGGGAAAATACTTCCCATTTGTAAATAACCTTTCTTACTGTAGAATAAATGACTCCAAACAGCTTAAAAATATATTTGACCAGCTTTTATGTTTTAAATGAGTTTTTTCTCTGTTATTTTTAGCTTATATAACATTCACGTCATTTCTGGTGAGGACCAGATTCATTTTTTATTTCATTCAATTATATTCATATATGTTGAAACATTTAAATATAAGGATGGCGTACCTTCTTTCCATTACTTTTTTATAATGTAGCTTTCCGTCAGCATTCAGGCTGAGACGATCACGTTTTTGTTATTTTACTGTCATTTGTTGTCTAAATTTTCTTGAATAAATTTAGCTTAATGAGGCTGAAGCTGCTTCCCCTCATGTTCGCTTCAGCAAACTTAAACAGAGAGAAACATGACAAACTAATAAAATGAGAGAATTTGTATTAATCATTGAAAAAGATTTTTCCAGAAGGAATCATTAATATGGAAACACTACAACACAGAGTACAAAAATAAAAAGTACCGGTTTATCATTTGCACATACTCACCCATCAGATTTAACAGAAAAGTGTGACCAAACTTTTTAGTGGTAGTGTTGATATATGTAGACATTCACACCCACACTGCGGACATATCCATGTAATGGCAGCTATCATTTGAACATAATGATACCAGAAACGATAACGGTGTTCATCGTGGTTTTATTTCAATTTCTTGTCAAACAGATTTCTAAGGCATCTTTAACTGTATTAATGTGTGGTGGTTTTATCTGCCACAGCAAAGACTTCTTCTGAATATTTATCAGGCTGAACTTTCCTCCGAGTCAGAGATAAAAAGGAATCCGCTCTTTCTTTACTGTAGGCTAGTTTATGTACACAATATGTCTATGTCCACATTTTGTATCTGGCAACTCAATAATTTGTTTCAAGAAAAGAAGATCAAGTATCATATATCAGTAAAACACTGCAGGAAATCCAAAAAGATAATTAATAACCATTAAGTAAGTAGTGTAAGAAACATCTACATTGTATTGATAACCAGTTTTATGATAAAACAATATTTGTACAACGTGGTGGATGATGATGGGCTGATACATACAGATGCTATTCTGGAAAACATGCTGGAACGATTTACCATCACATAAACTTCTATTTCTAATAACACTCTGGATGAATCAGCAGCGTTTATCAAAATATTTCTAATGGCTAAAGAAAAAAAAGAGGAAATTAAACAAAAAAAATAATACTGTAATCTTTTCATCAGTGGCTCTAAGAAACAGAGCCAAAGAAAGCTGGACAACACTGTGTGTTCAGACAGAGGCTTCTATTCCTCGTATTATTTTAATTTTCATCATTATATGTGTACCTGCCTGCTATGAACCTTGCAGATAATTATATTTCATAATGCATGATAGCAAGTCAGCATGAGCAAGGCAGGGTAGAGGAATGAAGTTGTTTTCACTTTGATTAATCAGTGATCAGCTTACATTTAAACTCTACAGCAGGATTCACACAGTTTTTTTAAAGCAATGTTTTTTACAAATTGTGTATGTCTGTGCTGTCCTACTCACATATTTTACTGCTTTTTAACATCACAGCCGTGGGACTACAGATGAAAAATAGCCTTATGGCTAATTCTGGCTTTTTTTAATTCATGTATTATCATGTGTTTTATGATGTTGCATTATCCATTTCAAATAAAAAAAATGTAATTTTGTGCTTTGCAAAAGTCCTTTTTGGTTCAAATTGGAAACCAACCAATGTGAGAATGAATCATGTTTCCATTCAGGAATTAATGGAACAAGTATCATCAGCAGTAAATATGAGTAAATGACTTATGGCAAACACTCACCGGCCACTTACGTTTGACACAGTTGCTCAAGTGCTTCTTTAATATAAATGACTTTTCCTCCAAACACGTGGCAGCTACTTATTACATTTAGTCATGTAGACATGCTCAAGACCACTTGCTAGAGTTTAAAACGGCTGTCAGAATGGGAAAGAAAGAGGAATTTATATGATAATGAACATGACATGGCGTATAGTATCAGGCTGAATATTAAAATGCTGATCTACTGGGATTTCCAGAGAATGGTTTTAAAAAATAAAAGAGAAAATAACCAGTGAACAGCAGTTATCCAGACCAAAATGTCTTGTTGATGTTAGAGAATGGGCAGACAGGTTGAAGATGAGAGAAAATAAACATGAACTCAAATAAATGCTGGTTTCAACCAAGGTATGCAGAATAATAATAACACAACATGCTTATGAAGCAGGTGGGTTACAGCACAATGCCCCACTGGGAGTCACTGGCAGCTGATAACAATAAACTGAGGCTCACCAAAACTGGACAATAAGAGATGGAAACATGGCCTGTTGGGCCAAATATCCAGCTGCAACATGCAGTTGGTAGAAGCAGAGTTAAAGTGTCTGTGACGAGACGTTTGAACTTCGAATAAATAGAATAAATATCATTTTCAACTACATAGTCATTTCTATCCAAAGCAAATTTTAATATAGTGAAATAAAATTAAGCGAGCTCAAATTGTGCGGCCTCCTGCAGCGAGGCGAAATTGTGGGCTGTGGGATTTGACTCCGGTGTATTCGGAGCTTAAATATCTTTGTTTTTTCGTGGATTTGTTACAAGATACTGAAGCGTTGCGTGGCTGCTGGATGTTCAGACTCCCACAGTTAAAGTGGAAGCCTCTCCAAATTCCCAAAAGATGCAGATCTATGTAAAAAATGGACTAAACAGGTACAAAGAACAAGGGACAAGTGGCAGCCATCGTGCTCTGCAGTAAACACAGCCGAGTACTTTGAGGAAACCCCTCTTTGCAGGAATCTTTTGGCCTGAAACAGGTGTCGCCAACTCCATACCAAGGAGGTGAAGCCCCCCCGGGTGCTGGGGGTTTCCCCGCCGCAGTTCAGCTGGCACACATCAAAACCAACCAGACTTCAACTCCGCACCTCGAAGTATACAGATGATATATACCCTGAATTAAGACAGGCGATTTCAAGCTTTGCGCCAGTCTGTTGGTTGGTTCTGATGCGCGTCACCCGCGCCACGGCGGGGGGGCTACCAACACCCGTGGGAGTGTGGCTCTGTAGTATCGGAGTTGCCGACCCCTGTCCTAAAAGTATGTTTTAAACATGTCCTGAAACCTGCTGCCCTCCCCACAATATTTACAATTATTAACATGAACATGAAATTAGCATTCGTCGTTTTAGAGGCGACCGATGTCCAGCTCTAACTCGTTACCATTACTCCTCTTCAGACCCACTCGTGTCATCGTCGCTTCCAGACCGATGGGGCTCAAATAAATATAGTTGCACACGGTCGTTTGAACCAGCACTCCCATTGTCTTCACTGGGTGTACCCTCGTCCACCAGAACTATTTATATATGGCTCAAATCTTCACTAAAATCACTCACAACTTCCTCAGCTTCACTATACTCAGCCACCTGCGGGTTCCTCTCGTTGCGTCACAACACGGCGCCGGCTTTGGACCCGAATACAACCAGCAAGCATCGCATACTGAGGTATTTTTAGGTTGTGTTGAAATGATGCATTCTTATTTTTTGTGCCTATAGAGAATAAATACACAGTACTTATTCTTTCATTCTTTCCACGCCACAGACACTTTAAAGTTAAAACAACATAAAAGCACGAATCCCTCCAACAGTTAGTCAAATGAAGTGGGCAATACTAAAGTATTGCACCTGACCACCTCCATTCCTTTATGAGCATGATGCACCATCTGTCATGGATCCTTCCAAAAGGAACGGGAGATTCTCATATGCAGCAACTGTGTGATGTTATCATAGTTAGCAAAATGTTTCCAACACCTCACTACATCTATCCACCACTTTCTTGGCGGACCCTGTTCCCATAATCCATTGTGCCAGATTGGTTTCGTTCTTCTGGCTACATTAACAGTAATGATAAAGTAGTACTGTTTTAAAAGGTAATACCGCTTTAGAAAAAACAACATTTTCATTACTCAAACAATGGCCAAATCTCAAAGATGGATACACGGGTCGCATTTTAATCAAGTCGTCAGAACAGAGAGATTATTGTCCCATCATCGACTCTAACAGAATGGCTTGATGACAGTTCAGGGCTCCGGTTGTTTAGCTCCGTTCACCGCGATCAGGATTCAAGATGTTAAAAATGTGGGTTTCTTTTGGGTCTATTGTTGCTGCCATGTCCCTGCTTCCTTTTCTGTTTCACTGAAATATTTTTAAACTTCATTAAATTTGATTAGCTTATCAATGTGACAGCTAGCTACAGCCTCCGCTTCTGCCTGCAGCAGCTCGATATTTACTTTGGCAAGCTGTCAAAAAGTCCGTGTTTCTGGCAGGGATCCAATGTAAATAGGATCCTGTTGCAGAGTATTTATGGTTTTATAGTCAATTTCTTCCTTTTTATTAAGCTGTTGGTCCGTTTTAATTTACTTCACTTCACTGTGGCCATACCTCTCTCTACTCGGTTCTCATCCTGTCCTTTCTGACAGCCGCTTTTAAAAAGTCACAAAACAACACATTAAACTTTTAAGTCCACCTTATGGTCATGAAAATACGGTACAAAATAAAAGATACTTCATGAACTAACCTGCACTAATAATCAGAGAATCCTTACGAGGCTTTTTGTGCTGCAGGTGAAAGCAGGTTTCTGATCAGCTGTGTCATGCTATCTAGCTAGCCTTCGCCTCTAATTTGCTGCTGATCGTTCGTAGCTCAGATATAATTCTCAATCTGAATGCAGTTCTGTCGGTTTATGATCAACGAAATAATAAGAGCAGAAGAAGATCCTCTCCGTGGGTGTTTTAACTTCAGTGCTGCGACTCATTGTTGTGAAATCACCTCATCTCTCTGCATCATCTTGCGAGTGACTTTATGGTCGTAGCAAGCTCCATTCATAACATCTGGAGGTTTCCTTGAGTTTTAATGTATCCAACAACAGCACAAGTTGTCCCAGAAGACATTTCCGTGAATATATCGAATTAAATCGCCTTCTAAAATATGCGTTTTTTTTTCATTCATTTAGCGAGGGATGCAATAGTTTATCCGTTGTTGTTTGACAATGTATAGTCAAAGTATAATCTATTATTTTCTTTATAAATATTCCGCGCACTTCTTTCAGGGTGGGACAAACAAAATTATCTTTTTGTTTTAAAACTGTCAGCTTTGTCATTTAAAAAGGGATAAAACTATTTAGCTTATCCTACAATAAACACAGGACAAATTGCTAAAGTAGAATAAAATAGATCCATATCCTTTTTTTTTTTTTTTACTTCGCATGCCGCACTGTTGAGACAACATGCAACACTGCGGTGGTGTATGAAGTGCGTCATTTCCCTTCTCCTGTGCTGGTTGGCTGTAGGCCACGCAGTCCTCAGTAATATATCACTACTGCCCTATTTCACATCAAAAGTCTTTCCAATGTTGAATTTGTGCAGAACTAGTTCAAGTGAATCCCACCTCCTGTCATAAATGCAACCAAATGGGAATGTAAATGTAACACACACACACACACACACACTTAATTTCAGAACAACTAATTAACAGTTAGTTACTATTTTGTAACATAATACTGAAAGCAGAGTACCTGTAACTTGGCCTACGATTGCCTGAGAGATCCTGCGATTGTTGAGGAATGTTTTGATTTCTTCCTTCACCAGGTTGCTGTCTCTCCTGCAAAAGCAACACCACGCCATAAGTACCATTACACGGTGGTTAACACATCCGCCCTTGCCCTGACTAACCTTATTCACTGATGCATCTCTTTTTTCAGCCATCCCTACACACCTGACCTGAATTAGCTCAACTGGAGAATAAGCCTGCAGCTCTGGGGACGCTAGCCGTCATTATCGAATGTTACAAAAGTCTCTTTCACTCTCTTTCCAACTCCTCCTTCATCTCTGCTAACACTCGCCATCCTCCTCTTCTCACCTCATGTACTCCTCCACCTTTTCCTCCAGGTCCCACTCCTCCTCCCCCATCATATCATAGCTAAACGACCGCTGAACTGGCACGCTGGGGGGGTAGAGAGGCGGTGGCGAGGCCTCATAGCTGTTGCTGGGCGACAGCGCGGCGCCATCCAGGCCAGAGGTCTGCGTGGTGGCCGAAGCCAGGGAGAGCGAGG
Organism: Pseudomugil tenellus; assembly: GCA_037177515.1. Taxonomy (NCBI): domain Eukaryota; kingdom Metazoa; phylum Chordata; class Actinopteri; order Atheriniformes; family Pseudomugilidae; genus Pseudomugil; species Pseudomugil tenellus. The sequence continues at coordinate 4,577,265 of JBAMHX010000019.1, read as the reverse complement.
AGGAGGATGAAGAAGATGATGACGATGGCGCCGGGGCGGCCGTGGTGGGGGCGTTATTTGACGGGGCAGGGTGAGAGTCACAGTGCGAAGGGCGGTGCTCGGGGTCAAGCCTCTCCAGGGACTCCAAAGCGTGGATGATCTGAGGTTTGGTCATGCCGGAGAGACGCAGGCGCTGCAGGAGGTCGATCTGTTCGATCGTGTACCGCGGCTCCACCTCGCAGCACTCCATCCTCGCATCTGCGGAAGAGTTTGTCACACACGCAATCAGAAAATCTGCTCGTCTGAGATGATTTCCTCTTAGATAATCAGCATAAAGACTCACAATGTGTTACCAAGACACACACACACACAGCTATATTTATCTCTATTCAACATTAAATTTAGATAAGAATCTCCCTCTGAAGCAGCAAACTGATAAATTATAAAAGGATTATTAATAGATGAAATACATTTTTAAACCGAAATCAAACACAGCTCTTTCTTTGTAGATTTTCATTTATCAGGAATGCTTTATATGCAAATCTGACTTCAGCATTTAACTCGGAGTAAACAAGACCAGTTTACAGAAATGCACCTAATAAAAAAGCGGTCTGCATTCTCCTCTGAAGAATCTGTGGGTCATTCAAACTTCTGGCAACCTTTCAAACATTTGGCTCACACAGTTGAGGCTAACCTTGGTCCGTATGTCTAAAGTGGAATTAACGTAAGATCACATCAACACAAATTTAAACCGCAGGGTAATATCCATCCTGTCTCTTGTCCCATTTGTCTGTCCTCCAAAGTTGCAGATTTATGAAGGAATTCATGACCTCGCATGCTTCATAACGCCAAAAAAAGCAAATTTATTTGTATGGCACAATCCAACACAGGGTGATTCAAAGTGCTTTATAGAGCATTAAAACAATATAACAAAGAAAAAAAGAAATGAAAATGACAATTAACAAAGATTAAAATCGTGTAAATAAAAAAGATAAAAATTAAAATAATGAAATGAAATAAAATTATTAAAATCATGATTAATTTAAGATTACAAAACATAAAAGCTGAAGGTAAAATACATTTTAAAAAATTATTGAAAAGCAGCTGAGAACAGGTACAAGAGGTACGTTTTACTGAGAAATTAAAGCCTGAAAAACGCAGACGTTTCAAAACACAGAGATACACACAGAGTCCAGCTTTATTACTGTGTAATTAAGTTAATTTAAAGTGCATAAATATACCATTTATTACTGTGTAATTAAGTTAATTTAAAGTGCATAAATATACCATGAATACTGGAGCTCATATGGATTGCAGTGATTAAAGTCAAACACTTTTATCCTTCTGCTAGTTACTGATCTCTCTGCGTAAAGCTATGAGATTCACAACCACCCAATGTGTTGACTTTGGCTTAAAAAGTACAACGGTGTCCCATCCTTGATTTACCTGATGGAGGGGGTGACGCGGACAAGCGCCCCGGGAGTGGTTCAGCGCGTGGGGTCGCAGTGGGGACACACCACTGTCGCATGGCTCAGCTCGGCCGGACCTCAGCGGAGTCAGAGAGGAGACTTACTGCAGTGTGTTGCGGTTAAACTGACCCCATTAGCATGCTGGCAACCCTTCAACGACAAATGACTCGCTAGCAGGCAATGTTGGCTAAGCTAGCAACGTGAACTCTGGTTGGTTCCCCTGAGCAAAAACCTCCCATCGACATTTGCCTCGCTATCTTGTTAGCCAGTTTGGAATTAAAAAGCGGAACAATTGAATGCACTTTTCAAAATAAATGCACTCTTAAGCTGTTCATAATCAAAGTTTTTATTATCTATTAATATAATATTTATTATCAGTTAGAAGAGATGCACGTTAAAAAATATATCCATGGATATTTTAATTGTAATTTAAAGCAATATCAACCCACACATTCTGCTGTTATTTTGAAGTACACCGGAAACAATATTGCATCTACGCAACTTGACATCGCTTTGTTTCTGCTAACTACTTACCTAAAACTTACACCTTGTGGTTTAAGTGTAAATACAGAAATATTTTAAATTACCTACACATTAGAAATACATCTGTTTTTCTCTATCACCCCAAGCCAAACATGCGCTGTGTTATCTTGAGGAACCGACACTCAACTAGCACCCAACGACTCGCTAGTTAGCTAACTTAGCTAGGGGCTAACACAGGGTTGTCCCACAGCGGAGCACCTCTTACCTCTCGTTGCTGTGGAGAGACAACTGCAGCCGACTGAACTGACCGAGGACACAGTTAGAACAGTACAAAAAGTCCCTGTCCACACCCAAACTCTGCTACAGAAAGTAGTTTCCCCCTGGCCTGAAGATAACGGTTGACTAACGCCCAGGGGGCGAGCTTCGCGGGGTCATATTGTCAGCTATGCAGTGGGAGAATAGTGTATGCAAATTCATGTGGAGTGTGGTTCTGGTTCAGTTTGTAACCCCTCACTCGACAGTAAGGAGTTATGATTTCCGTCTGTACTGCTCAATGGAAACACATTATTCGTCAACTAATATAGTAATTAATTGTCCAACTTATTACATTAAATATTTATTGTAGAAAGTTTGAGAACTATGTTTATTTGCCCATTTATAATCTTTTATATTTGCACGTATTCATTTAAACATTTTTTAAGTCAGTTTGGTGATTGACTTACATAGTTTTTCCTTATTCGTTTTAATCATTTCGCCCGTTTTTCTTTTACTTATTCCGTCACTGTTTCATATGTTATATTATTTTCTATCAAGTTTTTTTTGTTGTTTTGTTTTGCTAAATGAAATAACTAAATAAAGATATACTTCATGCTAATACATGTACATTTTATGCGCTGAAAAATTTTGGCAGAAACATGTTATAATATTGATTAACCAGGAAATGTTAGGACTCAATTTTATTGTAAATATATTTGTATTAAAAGAAGAAAGGGTTAACAATTTAGCGTATCACAATAGGACACAGACATTTAGATGGAAAAAATCACATATATAGTCTTTGGTTTTGAATCCTTCCCATTTTAGAGGAATTTCTCTTTTGTGATGCTTTAATACCTTCAGCTGCCTTCATGTTCTGTAAGGATTAGATCAAATGATTGACATGACCACTACATGCACTAAACTAACTGATGCTTTCTTGTCTAATATTATTTCCAAATGCCTCTGTAGCATCTGATATAATATCAGCTAAGTAATCTAATATGTGTAGTTTTGATTATCCAGCCACATGTAGACAGTAGCAGATGATATTACACTCTACGATCTAAACCCAGAGGAATACTTGATTTGGGGTGATGTGGTATATTCGTGCACTCTCCATTTGTTATCCAATGACAGTTTGACTGGAATTATTAGTTGAAACATCTTCATAGAGAATCAGTAATCTGAAGCCATAACAACTTAAAGGGATACAATGTAACTTTTGACTCGAACATTAGCCTAATGTGAGTAATAATAGCTCATTTTTGGGGTTAATGTATAGTGTTTGACACGTGTTCATGTTCTGAGGTAGGACAAACCTTCAGAAACCAGACATGTAACTTTGCAGGAGTGGTCCCTCTCTCATGGGATCATGTGACCTGGAGTGCTTTGCTTTATGAATCCCTCTTCGTAAATATAGAGGGAGCTACTTTGTGCTAGTTTTTTCTCCTTTTCGAATAAATGTTTGTCATGGTTGAACAAAGTAAGAAAGCAAAGCTATTGTCTAAAGAAGCCAGAAAGAGAAAACTGCGATGATATTGCTCCAGAGGAGAATGAGGGTTGACCTTGGGAAAGAATTAGCTTGTTGGAGTCTTTCTGGGCTTTAGGCTGCTATTATTATTTCTTCGTAAAAAAATTATGCTGCTAGTTTGTAGATCCTTTCTGGCAAATGAATCATTTTGTGCTTCACACACACACCCTCATCACGGAAAACACATGGAGAAATCCATACGATCCAACCTTAAACATGTGATTGATGTGGCTATTGAAGAAGAGAATAGAGCTCCTTCATGCTTGAAGGCTTATATTCAGACTCACTCATTAGCCCGGAAATTACAGTAAATATTCAGAAAAACAACAAAGTGATTAGCAACTGACCTGTTTTAATTTGATGGTTTTCATACGCTGCTCATTGGGAAGCAGTACTACTGTATGTCCCTTAAGCTAAAAGCTAATGCTGACAATTTTACAACAAGTTAATAACTTAAACTATCCCAAAGTTATTACTTTATTTGATTCTCAAAACTATAATGATATCCCTGCATTTTCAGGGATATCTAACCACCGCCGCGTCCGCCGCAGATCTTTTGTGTCAACACAATAACTAGATTTCTTATATTTTGCATATGCATTGATTTCATAGAGATGATTTTGATCCATTTACAATTTTCTGGTTGGTCAGTAGGGGCGCTCAAATCTGAAAACAACTTTGGCTATATCTCTGAAACTGTTCATCTGATTGCCCTCAAATCAAGTGCAAATGAGAGGCCATGACCTGAAGATGTGTCACATAATAATGTTATACCTGAATGTTTCAATATCTCTATATGTACTTGAGGATTGGGGAATTTGAAAATTGGGGTTTTTGAGGATGTTCGCATCAGACAGCGTCATTTCTAGTTTATAGTAATGTTTTTTGAGGCAGTTTTTGCTTTGGGCAAGGGTTTTCTCCTGTTTGTTTGTCTTTTTTGAGTGTCACAGGTGGAAGTTGTTTGTGTTTGCATAGTTTCGTGTGGCCCTTTGGATATTACAAGTTTTGCCCCCCTAACGGCCAAAAGTTACACAATAAATGGAAGTTCTTGTTACATGTTTGTGCTTAATACAGCTTATAAATTATCTTCTGATTGCATGTTTATAATCACATAACTGGAACTTCAACACATTTGTGCTCTTGTGGGGGTGCTCCCATTATCAGTGCCTCAGATTATAGAAACTTGAATCAAGTCAGATCTACTGGTCCAACTTCAAAGCAGATGGACGATAGCAGCAGTAGACCATAATGGGTGCAACTCCTGTCAGCTAACAATAGGAAACTGAGGGTTTTAGCAGGTTTCTTTTCTCCATGCAGACAGCCAAAACAACCCCATAAACTGGTCATTCTTTGAGAGCCTCCTCAGTCAGCCAGGATGACACCAAAGCTGGTAAACCAGTACTGGAACTCCTCCTCCCTTTAGTTTTTCCACTGAGTTGTTTATTTCGGTCTACACAGAGCGCATTGAAGCTGTGTATAGATGCATTACAGTCTGGGATATGTTCAGTTAGCACCTGGAGCTCATCAATTTTGTTAGCTAGTGAGCTAACGTTACCCATCACAACAGTTGGCAGAAATTGTTTAAATCTTCTGCCTCACTCCTGCCATGCATCCTCTTCTCCTTCTTTTCAACTCCATTGGGAGACTCTCCATAACAAGTCTTAAAATAGCAGCAAAAATATGCTGAAAATCTCCCGTGCAGCACAGCTTTTTACCAGTGTGAAAAAGTATTCTTGGACAACCTAAATTGACAGCTCATGTCTTTAAAAAAATGTACAAATACACAAAAGTTAAGATGGAGCTACAACAGTTTGCAGCCACCTAGCAGCACATTTCAAAATACAATGGATTTTCAGCTGACAAATCTGCAGCAGCTGTGTGTCTCTATCATTTAAACAGGGAGAAAAATCTTGAATAATGTTTCAATATGACACTTAGAACGAGAAATGCAGGTGACACTTAGCCACAACATCAATATAATACATGTTCATTACTTTTTATGCTTGTGCACCTTGGTTAACTTTAGCAAACAATCTATAGCTAACCCAGCTTCATTTTACAAACCAAGCTATAGCTAACCCTCAGCTAGCTTGGTTGTTGCTTAGCTCAACAAATTAGCTATTTTTAGTGTCATATCATAATCAAATTCTCTAGCAGAGTAAATAAGACATTACTCTCAAAAACAAGGTGTAGTTTATTATTGAGCTTGAAGCTGTGTTGAAGGAAATTAGCATCTCACAGCAATCTCTATTTGTCTCCACTGTTTGTTAAAGTGTTTGCTGTCAGCACTACTACTCACTTTAATCAAAGAAGGAGTTTCTGTTTGCTTTGCTTAATATCACTCCTCCTTTCCTCTCACTTTGTGCCGAGAAGGGTGCAGTATTTACTAGAATATTAAAGAGCCTCTACATGCAATTCAAGAGTTCAGGCTAATCTTTTTCAGCACACAGCAGAGTGTGTGCTACATTTCCTCTCTCCAAGCAGACACCGCAAACAACACCATGAACTGGTCATTCCTCGAGGGGCTCCTCAGTGGAGTTAACAAATATTCCACAGCGTTTGGTCGCATCTGGCTTGCCATCGTTTTCATCTTTAGGTTGTTGATTGTTTTAGTGGCCTGTGAAAAGGTTTGGGGTGAAGAGCAGAAGGACTTTGACTACAACACTTGTCAACCTAGTTGTCACAATGTCTGCTACGATCACTACTTCCCAGTCTCACATACCAGACTGTGGGTTCTCCAGCTGATCTTTGTGACTTGTCCCTCCCTTCTTGTAACTCTCCACGTGTTCTACAGAAAAGACAAAGAGCGCAAGCATCGTCTGAAGCAAGGAGAGGACTTCTCACTGCTGTACAGTAACACAGGAAAGAAAAGAGGGGGTCTCTGGTGGACATACCTCTTCAGCCTGCTTTTCAAGATCACAGTGGATGCTGTGTTTGTCTTTCTGCTGTTCTACATTTATGAGGCTGCTTTCTTTCCTCCACTGGTAAAATGTCGTGAAGAGCCTTGTCCAAATATCGTGGACTGCTACATTGCGGTAAGGCAGTTCCTCAAAATCCTGAATTCTAAGATACAAAAGAAATCCAAGCATGTTTTGTCTTTACTGATGTGTTTTTCAGACCAACAGAGAAGAAAATATTCACCATCTTCATGGTGGTGACAAGCTTCGTGTGCATTCTCTCGAGGTTATGTACTTGTGTAGGAAAAAGTTATGCGAGAGTTGTAGAGGAGCACCTCGTCCCTTGAGAGAAAACTCCTTCACAATGACCAGAATTTCTCTGACTGAAAAAGAAAAGTCTTCATACAAGAAGCAGACGATGGAAGATATGATCATCAATGGCAATGGAGAAGTGGACAAACCAAGTTCAGCTCCACCATGCAGCGTAGTAGTTTCCTGCATACTTAACGCTCTGCATAAATTGGCTTTAAACAGCGGAGCAGATTCACTGGAGATTTTGTTTATCAATGTTTTTTTTAAGCATTTTTTAATTTAAAAATTGAAGCTCCTTATTGGAATTTATATTCATATGATAACGTTTTGATTGCAAATGACTGGTATGAGGAAAAAAAAATGGTATTTTAAAAAATAATTTCTGTAATCACTTTATATATCTTCACCATAAAGTTTTATCAAGCAACATAATAATGTGAAAACCCAATACGGTTGTTGCTGAACTCTACCAAAATGGTCATTTTGGAAAACATTCCTGAACTATCTCTAATAAAACCTCTAATTTTGCCTTGTTTCATGTTGATAAGAGTTGGTATTTTTGTCATTTGATAGAAAGTTAGAGCTACAACTGCATTATTCCAAAGAGATATTTAATAAACCCCCCATTTACTTTAAAAGTGTTACATTCGACCTTACAGATAGACAGTGTGTTCCAAATTATTATGCAAATGGTGTTAAGTATGTCAAAAATTCATATTTGTGTTTTTTTAATAAAACTTCTGGCTGGTATTGTTTCATAGGCTCTTTGGATCCCTGAAATCAATCTCAGACATCTGTAATAATCAGTTTACAAGGCGGGCTCAATAAATGAAAAACTACTTAGAAACAATGTTCCACATTATGAAGAACACCATTATTTTCAAGCAGTATGGGAAAGAAAAAGATTACTTTTCTGTGCCTGACAAGCATGAAATAGTTGAATGCCTTGGACGAGATATGAAAACCTTTAGATATTTTAAGTGTGATCATTGTTGCAAGAGATTGGTGGCTGATTCAGCGCATGTGGGTTTGTGAGGAAGATAAAAGATAAATGTGTAATGAGGAGGGTTTCTGCCCAACAAATAATCATAATAAACATTTTATTATTACTTATTAATAATAATAGACATAATACAGCTGGTAAAATGCCATTACAAAGCAGCAAACAGGTACTTGAAACAGCTGAAATCCCACAAACATCAAGGTTTAGGATTCTCCAGAGGTTTGAAGTGATGCAAAAGGCCTCATGGTTTGGGCCAGAATCATGGTGACAGAGCTGGTCGGGAACTTTATGGTCCCTGAACGTGTGAACATGACCTCTGAAGAGCATCTGGAGTTTCTGATTGACCACATTCTTCCATGCTACAAAAGAAAAAATGTGTTTTCCATAAAAAATCACCTTTATCTAATGCTGCAAGGAATTCGTCTGTTTTGCTCACAGCTGGGCATAAAAGGAAACAAACTCTTCTGGCCCCCGTTCCTCCCCTGACCTCAACCATATTGAGAACCTTTTGGAGCATTCTCAAGCAACAGATCTATGAGGGTGGGAGGCAGTTTACATCCAAACAGCAGCTCTGGGAAGGTGTTCAGAAATACCCCAAAGAAATTCAGGCAGAAACTCCCAAAAAAACGTAAATTATTTAAAAGTTCAACAGATGCAGCAACTGTGAAGCTGCTGTCCGATAAGGATAAGATGTCAAAAAGTAACTTGACCTGTTAAGATGCTTTTGACTGGAATAGATTTTGGCTTCAATAATCATGAGCTCTTTATCCTGCAAATTCAGCAAATGACTTTTTTTCAGTTGTCACAACTGATCAAATATTTTGAAACTCTGTTGTGCATAATGTAAAATAAAGTTACACTCATTTCATTGTGCAATTTTCAAACAGAGGTCTAAAAGTTAAGGACTCAAAAGATTAAGTAACCTTTTCATTCTTTAAAAACAAAGACAAACCTATGAAAGGTTAAGTAAATGATTGATATAGTGCTGTATTTAAACCTGGATCATATGTGATGCTGTACAGAGAAAACTAAACCAGGAGAACTGAACTACACATCTTTTCCTCTCATTCGGACAGGATTATGATTGTCACGTAATACACCAGAAGTCTAACTCCTAAAAATCGAAAGCATGTTTGTTTTACCTGTGAGAATCAGGGGACGGACTTTGAGTATTAAAATGGAAACTTCTACAAGTTTCAAACCACCTCAGTAGTAAATAACCACATCATGTACTCTTTCAGAATCAGAAGAAAGGCTCAAGCTCAGATTTTTAAAGGACACATTTCAAAAACTGGCTTTAAAAACAAGAAAAAACCTACAAAAATTACATTAATTTTCATTGAAATAAGATAAAATACCTTGTTCAGTTAGTCAAGAATTCCTAAAACAAGTACAATTTTTTTAAAAAACCTACTAAGTAAGAATAAATACCTTACGTTTAAAAAAAATAAGCATATGTTTCCTTGATTTCACATGTTTTATCATAATTAGATTTTAGTTTTTGCAGTGCAGCTTCATAAAACGGAGTCTAATGATAAGGCAGGGACTGTTACACCAGTTCTCGCATATCAGAGATGCATTTTAAACCAGCAAACAAATTCAAGGTGTTGGCCTGTTGAATTATAATAACATTTGACACGGCTGCAGTGGGCTTACATCCACATCACAGTTTCCTAAAGGAACTGATAAGAAACATGGCAATTAGAGCAAACAAACATTAATATAAAAGTTGAGCAAATTAATTGCACAGACACACCTAGCAACCAAATTCCTTCAAATCACTAATGTGTTTATGGTTTTTATTACTTTTTATTTGCTGTTATTGTCACTTTTATTGGGGATGCCTCATTATAATACTGTGGTGATGAAAAGTATGTTTATCAGAAAAAGCTGAATGTTTAACGTACATTTGTAGTGGAAGCCAGTGGAGACACACCTCTAGATGTTTGGCCAATTGTATCAGTATCCGATGAGAGAAGTAAAGCAAAGCTGCCTGGGGAACTCAGACCAAATGTAAGTCTTTTTCTCACAAAACAGACATGACTAACTGAGCTGAAGAACAGAATTTGCAGGATAAGGATGTTTTATCCTGAAATAAAACACCAGGCAGTATTACACAAGATTTAAAGGAAATAGTTAATGTGCGTTTAGGAGCAGTTGTGATTTTTCTAAGGTTAAAACTCAGGAGGACGTTAGCTTGCTGGCAGGATTTTATAAGCGGAAATTAGTAATTGTTCCATATTTAAATGAATAGATCTGTTTACTAGAAATACTAGACTTTGTGCAAATCATAGTTGTAGGAAGAGAATAAATGATAAAACCTTTCCCAGACAGAAAGCTGGGGAAATCAAAGCTAGGTTTACACTTTTCTTAAACTTTTGTTTTTCTAATCTGTTCTAGCTTCTTATTCTCTAGTTAAAGTACGTCTGCGGTGATCTCATGGATTGGAAGTTTCTCCAAGGTCTTCTTAGTGGAGTCAACAAGCACTCCACTGCATTTGAACGGATCTGGCTATCAGTGGTGTTTGTCTTCCGGGTGCTGGTCTTTGTGGTGGCCGTTTAAAAAGTGTGTAGTGACGATCAGGGACACTTTGAGTGCAACACTCGCCAACCAGGTTTCACGAACATTTGCTACGACTACTTTTTCCCCATTTCTCACGTCCGCCTCTGGGCCCTTCAGCTCATCTTTGTCACCTGCCCTTCCTTCATGGTGGTGCTTCATGTGGCTTATCGGGAAGAGCGGGAGCGTAAGTACCAGGCCAAGCATGGAGACAACACTCGACTGTTCAGCAACCCAGGCCAAAAGCACGGCGGCTTGTGGTGGACCTACCTGACCCTGAGTCTCTTCATGAAAACAGGATTCGAGATCACTTTGCTTTACTTGCTTCACTACATCTACGACAGCTTTAAGCTGCCCAGGAAAGTCCAATGTTACATCAGTCCCTGTCCAAACTTGGTGGACTGCTACATATCCCGCCCAACTGAGAAAACAGTTTTCACCTACTTTATGGTGGGTGCGTCTGTCCTGTGTGTGGTGCTCAACGTTTGTGAGATTTTCTATCTGATAGCTTCCAGAGTGGCGAATCTGAAGCATAAAGGCAGGATTTCTACCAGATCTAGGAAGGGTCACTATGATATGGACTGTGATGGCTGCAAACCCTCTCTTAGATCATAGATGGACACTTGATGATCAAATGTCTTATAATTGATAAACTGTAAGATAGGGTTAACTTTTTTCTTTCAAATCCATCTCAAACACACATAAGGCTGTAGTATTTACCTGTACCCAAGTCATTACACCTGAAGCCCCTGGACCAACTCACATGAAAACATGTTTTTTTGTCTGGAACAATTCTGGTCACTGATGGCCACCATCCATTCACTACTGGAATTAGCATATAAAGTAATTTATACACTTATTTTTAAAACTGGATGCTAGTAATCAATCATTAAACGCTGTAACTGCAAAGACAAACTTTCAAGTATATTGAGTTTTGTCAGTTTAGTCAGATGATTTTGTGTTGCAATTATGTTTCACATGTGAAATAAACAATTTTATTGCAGAATATACATTATTTATGTATCATTTATATAGAATTTAGCAGCTGAATGTAAATTGATGATTGCTATCAGCATAACAACAGACAAAATGGACTCTTTCTACTTTTTTCTATCGCCCTGAATGTCCAAATTAAGCATTTGTCTTATTGTAATATTACCAGAATAAACAGTTCACTCATGAGTATATCTGTCCTCAGCAGCATTATTTCTCCACTTGGTGGCAGAAAAGTCCCAGTCACTGAGGCCTGAAACACTGCAGCGATTTCAGATTTATAATAATTTGTGGTTAATTGGTTTAGAGCAATATTTCCCAACCTATTTCCATGAGGACCCCATCATGCAACTACCAAAAAGTTGTGGACCCCCTGTCTGCCCCTCATTAAAACCATGCTTTTATTAGCTGCTTCTCAGCAAAAATTTTGGAGTCTAGCTGACTTCTTTCCTTTGATTAAACCAAAGCTAAGGCAATTATCAACATGTGGTCTAACTTTTCTTCTGTTTTTTTCAAAATAAGGATGAATCATCTGCACTGTGACATTTATCAGGCATGCCTCATTAATTAAATGGTGCAATTTTAGTGCTTTCTTGCTCACAAAATACTAGTTCCATGTGATTGAAACACTTTAATGTTAAAACAAGTTATGCAACGACACCTAAACTCGTCTCTGTGTGGACATTGCCTTCAATAAAACAATCTGCCTCTGAACAGTGTCTGTCTCTGAGACCTCGTTAGGGGACACGTTTGAGTGTCCGGGGTTCCTGGTAAGGGACCACTAGAGGAATGGTTTTAAATGGAGATTATTTAAAACATTTGTACAGTGTTGTTCAAAACTTTGGGCCCACTTATTTTGCTTCACAACTGCCAGGCATTCTTGAAATGTTTAGTCTATATGTCTCCAGGCTTTTTTGAATGGTTTCTTTTTCTCTGTCTAAATAATAATAATAATATCATCATATACTTTATTAATCCCTGGAGGGAAATTCAAGTTTCCAGTACAGCCAAAAATCAAACACCCAGTAGACATATACATACATACATGTACATACATATACAGACATATATAT
>JBAMHX010000019.1:4548703-4564608 GCA_037177515.1 Pseudomugil tenellus | reverse complement strand
TAATGACTGATCTGAGGTGCAACGCCTTTGAAATGGTAGATATATGGTTAAAAAGTATTATTTTCCAACTATTTAAATTTATCTAAACTTTAAAATAAGATGTGTGAAAAGTTTTAATTCGTTACAAAGTGCGACCACTTTGAGCAGTTTATAGAATTGCCCGTCAACAAGCGGTGCGCTGGACATATAAGTTCAGTTTGGCGCATGCGCACAGTTATAGTTGTGCGTGCTACGCATGCGCAATAATCAAGAATAACCCATTCTAATGGGTGTACCAAATTGTGGAAACACCTGACTGACGTTTTGCTTTGAGCAGAGCCGAAAACGGTTTGGTGACTGAACAAAGAGGAGTCTGCGTTATTAAAACGAATGGTGACCTAACAGAGATGGACAGTTCAGGTAATTAAAGGCTATAACCTGGAAAGTTTTCGCTGAAATGTTGCGTTTAAAACGTATACGACATTTATATCATTCTGATAAATGAAAAAGTTTCAGAAAAATAATTGCTAAAGTGTTTCATGCGAACATTTTTAAACAATGAAATGTGGCTTTGATTTGAAAATGCTTTCTGGCTGTCACACCTCGACCAGCAGCTTTGAAAAGTGGAAGTTTCTTGTTCTGCATGTGACATGTGTCAGAAACACGCAGGAATGTGTGACAGTGAGATTTGCCCAGGGATTATAGTAGTAAAGTTGTTTTGACGTGTTAGGATCCAATTTCATTAAACACTGCTCTAGTAGGCAAAGTGTTCACAAAATAGGTCACAAAATGGAAAATAAAAATTAAAAAAAAGAATAGGAAAAACATCAGCAGGCGTTAAAAGTGATGAAATGTTGACATAAATAAAGTCTGATCATACTGCACATACACCACTCATTGCACGAGCTTCTACTTTTCAGAAGGAAACAAACTGAATCCATGTTAAACATGAGAGCAAAATGGGATCTTTTCCATGTGGTCTTTATCCTCCAACTATTTCACTCAGTTTAGAATCTACTAATCACTTGTAAGAAAATATAATAGTCAGTTTCAGCATGAAATTTCTCAGAAACATTTCTGGTTTTATTTAGTTTATTGTCAGATACGTTTCTGTACTTTGCCACACGACAGTCTCCCTTCCAACAGCCTGTACTGTAGCTGATCTGCAGACAATCATTAACACCGGTGACATCTCCTCTTTGCTTTTGACCTGGACGCTGTTTTTCTGATCAATAATTCATGATGCAGCAGGATTTAAAGCCACTTGTGCTTCTCCTCCTCTCTCCCTCCTCAGGGGTGTGTTGTGCTAACTTGGAGGACCCCAAAGCCCTGATGAAAATGGGCCTGAGTGCGATCCTCATCGGTCACGTTAACTTCCTGCTGGGAGCGCTTGTGCACGGCGTGGTCCTCAGACACATAAACCTTCACAAGCAGGCCCGGGCCATGGAGTATGCCATCTCCAACGTGATTGCTCTCACAACGGGCTTGCTGGTAAGTCCTAAAAACGGCCAGTATGAGAAGCATTTCTGCTGTGTCAAGGTGGGAGTTGGATCTGCGTCGAGAAGGTATGGAAAGAATGTCGCAGCATTCTTCTTTTCCCGCTTGAGCAGCTCATTAATGGTAGAAACAAACGATATATCCCGTTTCCACTGCTTCTCCTTATTATATTTATCTTTTGTTGATGCTTTTATCCTGTAGACAAATGATGAAACACAACATGATGATTAGATTGACCGCACCTGTATATAAGATCATTTTTTGCTATGTTGTTGTAACTTTTTCTCCATTTACAGCTTAAAGGAGAAATGTGTGTTTTCTCAAAACAATGTTAAAGTTCAGAAGGGTGTGTGAAAGTTGTGTGTAATCATATCATACCATTTGTGTTTCCCTTTACCCAGAACTAGAGCAGTTGATTGTGTACTCACATGTGTTGCATGTGCTAAAACATGTGCTTCTGTGTTATGTTAGCAAAGGTTACTTATAAACTACCAACATACTCATGGAAGAACATTTAAATATTGGGCTTATTTGGTATTAATCTTGTAAAAAATTGTAAAGTGAATTAATCCTGAGCAGAAGGGTGTTTTTTCTTTTTCTTAATATATTTCTTTTCTTAATATATTTCATTCTTTCTATTTTAAGTTTCCCTGTCCTCTTTTGCAGGGCGCTATCGTTGGCATTCTGGCTATTGTCTTGTCCAAAAACAAGAAGAGCAAAGGCCTGGTTAGTATCCCTTTTAACTATTTTTTTAAACTGGTTGATTCACCCAAGTTGCACCAAATCAATGTTTCCATAACCTCAGATGTTCAGCCCTGCAGGGCTGGAATAGTTTTGTTTTTTTCCATCCTCTCTGTCTGCAGTCTGTAAAGCACAGCCTCTGTGTTTAATCAGACTCGCCTGTCAGGCTGCTCAGACGAGACTGACGAGGGAGACGGCTGAAATGAAAGCTTAAGCTCAATAAACCACACCCTGTTTGTGAGCTAGTTATTGTGAGGCAGGCATGACAGGGCTAACAAGAACCCCAACCGTCTTATCTTATTCATTCATCGAGAATCTTAAGGCATGATTGAAAACACTCATTTTCTCATCTGTTGATACAAACATTTGTCACATACATGTACCTGCTACCAGGGCCTCTTATCTCTTTGACAAGGGTTTTTGTTCTTATCAGGTACTGATTTGATATCTTGAAGTGACTCTTTTAATGTCTAATTATTGTCAGTGCTTTTGTCTTATCTTTTGTGAAGTCAAACTATATCTTGTGCATCTTTTGTTAACGCACATTGGGTACAGCATAAACACAAGTCCAATAGAGTCAGAATGCGGTGTAGAATATCAGTAAAGATGGAATACACTGAATTGCAAGTCTCATAAACCCATGTTTTATTCCCAATACAACATAAACAACATATCGGATACTGAAACTGCTATAGAACCATGTCATGGAAATAATTAGCTCACTTTGAACTTGATGGTTGTTGTGTAGCATCCTCTTTTATTTAACAACTGTATGTCAACATCTAGGATGACACCAGAGGCCTGTACTACGAAGCTGGCTTATTTTTTATCCAGCTGTATCACCGCAGCAACAGATGCTGAACAGCTAACCTGCCTCGGAGCAGGTTAGGTTCTGGGATAAGAGATAGGCGAGTATAAAAGCACCACCTCCTGACCAGTTAGATCTAATAAAATAAATGTCCTGCACATTTTTAGAGGATCCTGATGATGTTGCTGCACGGATAGTGAGGCTAGCGCTTAGGAGAGGAAGAGTCTTCAGGGACAGATCCAACCCGTTAGACTGTCTTGAAGACATACTTTATGAAGAGTAGGCTACAGATTTTCATCAGATAGGCTGAGATATGTATGTCAGCTGTTGGACAGTCTGTATCAAATGTGACCCATCATAGTCGGGCGCTTACTGTCCCGCAGACAGGGTGTAATTAGCTTTCATCCACACAACAGATACAGTAATAAATCCTTGTTTCTCTGAATTATGTTTGTTCTTGATTAGCTCCCAAATCCTTTTAGCTCCACTGGGGTTGCTTCTGAAACAGAGGTTCATAATGGTGGGTAATTATTTCCACACATGACTTAAATAGAGTCAATTGAGTTATGGAACAACTATCATGGTTCATGGTGGAATTGATAAATATAACATGCTCACATGGGAGCAGATCATTTAAAGAACTGGGAAATAAGATGCAGATAAAGCATTTCCAGATATGTTGGCGCAGTAATACACTGGTCTGAGAGCTGTCAGTTTATATTGTCCCATTAATTGATATCAGATGATGATCTGATTCCTTCCTGCTTTTGCTGCAGGAACGATGTTACTTTTTGCCACAATTATATTTTAAGTTTCTCATATTTTGGGGGAATGATATTCTGCTCCTCCATGGTAGAATACGCTGCTCTGGGTTTGTCCATGTTTCTGATTGGTCAGAATCTCTGATCACCACCTCTTTATGTGAATTCACACTCATGGGAAAAGATCTGGGTTGATAACCAGCTTTGTAGTACAGGTTATCCCAATTCCTCAATGTTCGGCTAGAACATTTCAGAGAAGGGAGATAAATGAAAGCTGAGTTAATCACACTTCGTAGTATCCACCACTTTCCGAGAGAAACAATGGAGGTCGCCTTGACACCTTTTCTCCCCGGAAGCTGTTATTCCACTTCTGTTCCTCGCTAAATGCATGGAAAACAGTATATTTTAGAAGGGCGATTTGATTCGATATATTCACAAAAATGTCTTCTGGGACGACATGTGCTGTTCTTGGATACATACAAAACTGAGGATTTTCTGAATGGAGCATTTTACTATAATAAGGCCACTTGCAAGATGATGGAGAGAGATGAGGTGATTTCACAACAATGATTCACAACCCCCCCACCCCCCCAACTCACACACAGCAGCAACAAGTGACCCAAAAGAAACCCACATTTTTCACATCATGAATCCTGATCGCGGTGAACGGAGCTAAGCAACCGGAGCCCTAAACTGTCATCTCACCATTCTATTAGAGTAGACGATGGAACACTAGTCTCTCTGTTCTGTCTTCTTTTGATTAAAATGCAACCCGTGTATCAATCTTTGAGATTTGGCCATTGTTTGAGTAATGTAAATGTTATTTTTAAGTTTTTTTCTCAAGCAGTATTACCTTTTTAAATCTGTTCTAGTAAATCATTATTGCTAATGTAACCGGAATGGCGAAACCGACTTTGGCATAATTTTATGCAATGGATTATGGGAACAGGGGTCTGCCAAAAAAAGTGGTGGATAGGCCGCAGATGTTGGAGATTTAGGAGAGAAGTATTGTCTCATTGTGGTCTGCGGCAGGAGTAATGCTTCCTGTACAGCCTCCCTGACTCTTTTGTTGTGAAGCCACGCAGCTTGTGGTTTAGCATCATCATGCTCTAATCTACAAGACTTTCCCTGAAAAAGATATTATAAATGAATGAAAAATAATTTTATTAATCTCAGAGGCAAATTCAAATTCTGTAGTCATTTGGTGCAACTGGTTGGAGTGTTTCAGGCACTGGAACAAGGCAGGATGTTTCCCACATCAATGGTATTCTTTTCTGACTCAGACTGGTGTTGGACTGGTGAATCAGACATAGTTGTTATGAGCAGGAAACTCTGGTACTGACACCATCTGGACTTGACACCAGGAGATGTGGAGGGAGATGAGGTTGTGTTCAGGTCTTTGACTGAGCTGCAGGGTGACAGAGTGGAGGTGTGACAGGAAAGCTGTAGGCTCATGGAGCTAGCATGTAGCTCATTTCAGCTGCAGATCTTCTCTTAAACAGTAATATGTCCAGGAGGACCCCAAAGTTGGTTAACCAGTACTGCAACTCCTCCTCCCTTTAGTTTTCCGCTGAGTTGCTTATTGCGGTCTGCACGGACTGCCTTGAAGCCGCGTACAGATGCATTACAATCCAGAATATGTTCCGTTAGCACCAGGAGCACTTCAGTTTTCTTAGCTAGCGAGCTAACGTTACCCATCACATCAGTTGGAAGAAACGGTTTAAATCTCCATCGTTTTCTCTCTGCCTTACAACTGTTGCTGTAAATCCTTCATGTCTTTTTCAGCATTGACTTGAGTTCACAGATGTGGAAGATGCCCACGTCATGGCCACTAATGCAAGATGCAAGCTTTTGAACTGTGTCCACATATTGATTGTTCCTGAGCCCATGCAGTCATTTTTGGATTGATGGTAGCAGCATCATCATTTACTGTATCTTTGGATTATATACTGCTGATGGTTGGATCTTCAAAGTCTTCACTATTTTGGGGTGAGAAACAAAATTGTGCAAATTAAAAAATTGTTCCACATTTGTTTTGAAACAATTTTTGAGATTGGAGAGCCTCTGCGTATTTGTTCATCTGAGAGTTTCTGCCTCTGAAATTCTCATTTTATATTCTGCCACTCAGTTAGATGTTTCTGATTACCTCTTATTTATTTTTAATGTAACTTGCAATGTTTCTTGTTGTTGTGGGTTTATTTCACATAGGGGGAAAAAAAAGTGCACCTAGCACTGCAGGCAACACCTGTGCCCAAATACACTACAGCAGTTCGACTGCACTTATATATGATGTCCTCTACTGTTTGATTTAGTGCTTGTGTTGTTCTTATTCTCAGATGTAAGTCGCTTTGGAGAAAAGCGTGTAAATGACTGTAATGTAATTTCATACAGATAAACATGCCATGTTTTGAGTTAAGATGGTCATCCGCCCCTGTCCGAGGGTAGTCCTTTTAAATCTACATTCTGCCTTCTGGCTCCAGGGTGCAACTGGGAGTCAGATTGTATGGAAGTCCAATACCTGGTTTGGACAGTACTGGCTTTATACTGTCCTGGAGGCATACAGTCTCAGAAAATTTACTTTTATTCTGAGCAGGTAAAGCCCTGATAATTTACCACCGAAAATACTGAATTGAAACAATCTTGAAAGCTGCACTTGTGAACGTTGGCAGATTTTCTCAGGTGTGTTCTAACGACAGCTCATGCACATCTATCTTGTATCCTTTCTCTTCTCTGAGCTCTTCCCAGCTAGTAAAAGTCAGCCTGATGCTACTTTGCTCTGTCCCATTTGGTCGGTCTTTTCCTTTCTTTCTCTGATAAGGTCCTCCTGTATTTGAGACACAAATTGGCTATAGTTTACATTTGAAACATTTTGATATCAAGTTGCTGGTAAGCAAAAAAACACTTGTGGTTTTTCAGCTTTGGGATCCTGCAAAGTAATGATGGTCTCCTTAAAGTACATAATGTCACTGTACAATCAAAACACACATTTTAAAGTCAGAAAATTACATAGTGCTTCTTTGTCACAAACGCCTTTTATTGCAACGCTGAAAGTAATTTTGAATAAACATTTCACTAGATTTCCGAGACCTTGTAATTAACATGACTATAAACTGATGTCTCATTTAAATACAAGGTGCAGAACGCGAGTACGCCCAACATGGTTAGTATTTTGTTGTTAGTATTGCAGAAAGGGACAAAAGAGGAATTGTAGATTGTATTTAAAACCCCTGGGTTTAAAAAATTATCTGATTTGCAGCTACACTGCCTCTGCTGGTCACTTGTAGTAGTGCATCTTTCACTTGCAACATTCATTAACATTAATTTCAGAAGGGGCACACAAGCAGTTAAAAAAAAAAAAGGCAAGATAAAAGTAAAATCTGCTCAAACTCTCCATAAATCCTTCTGCCAATAAATCATTAGAATATAATATCTTCAAACTCCAACATAATTTTTCTGAACTTTTTCAAGTTATATGACATGAGTTTTTTTTCCTGCTTCTGTGTTTTAGTGTTTGCCTAAAATTTCTGTTGGTGCAAACAATCCTCTTTCACTGCAACTATGTCTGAGATGATGAATGAATGTTCTGTTCCATATAATGCCCAGAACTCCAATAAGTGTGCCAGCATGGACAGTGACAGGATGAAATTAAAAGCAGATTCCATTAATACACCTGTCCTCTTGTTGCTATGACATGTCTAAACATCTGAGGTTGTTTACTCTTTGTTGCCTTTTTATCTATTTACTGCAGCAGGCGCCCCAGTTTCCCAACAGGGCCCTTTAAAGCCTCATCACAGTAGCGATCAAGACTTTCTTTCATGATTATTTCAAGAAATGTGTGTCGTTATTTTCCCCAGATGTGGTCTCTGTTCATCATCAGTCTGGTTTCAGCGCTCATGGCTGCAGCCTCATCCATCGGCCTCATTGTATCCATGGTGAGGGCCATAAAGCATGGTGGGAAGAGTCTCCTGACTCACTGCCGCTTTCCAGATGCCATTGGTTACTCCAGTGTCACAAATGAATGCCCTTTTGACCCCACACGCATCTACGTGAGTATATTGTGATGCTGAGATTAATGGAATTGCTGGTTTATTAGCTGGCTAACAGCTGTAGCTTATCATTTACATTCTGTAATGCTCAAAAACAAATATCTGTTCATGTTCATCTTTTTTATGATGAATTAAGGGAAAAATATTACTAAAACCTTCTTTCCTTTCCAAGAAAAATCCAAACCCAGTTGACCTTACCATAGTTTAATTTATAATCTAGACTACTCTCACCAGCCATTTTAGTAGTATTTGGTTGCACCCATCCTCTGTCTAAGAACTGTAATAATTATTCATGGCAGAGATTCAGCAAGATGTTGGAAACACTACTTAGATTTTGCTCAATATTTATATGATGGCATCACACAGTTACTGCAGGTTTGTCTGCTGGACATCCATGGTGCATTATCCTGCTGGAGGTATCCATCAGAAGATGCTAAGCTGTGCCCATAAAGGACATAGTTGGCAACAATACTCAGGCAGACTGTTTTTTTAGCCATAATATGTTTCTACTAATGGATGAGTGTGAGTATCCTTGACACGTTGATACAAGACAGGATGTCAATGTCTGCTAATGCCAGACAAGTGCGAAACTCTGAATTTTTTTTCTTTCAGAACAAGTCAAGTCAATCTTTATTCATATTCAATTGAGCTTTATTTGTATATCACCACTTCACAATGTCATCTTTGAACCAATTCATAATAAATAGCCTAGCTTAAAGAAACCAAAAGACAGCATCAAATCTAGTCTTCGATCCAATCTCCCAAAGACAGTGACCTCAGTTCTGTCTTTGAAAGGAGAAAACTCAGTCATCCAGGTCTTTATACTATTAGGACATCTTTGTTATCTAACAAAATGATTGGTTTCATCGAGCTTCACGGAGAAGTAAATCTCAGTATCATATCACACTTTTAAAGCCAACCTTAGTTGACCAAAATGATTCTGGATGCATAAAGACTAAACAATTCAAGGGACTCATCAAAATGTTGAACCATTGACTAAAAAAAAAAAAAAATCTGATAAAACCAGAATAATCAGGCTTTAACATGAAACTAAAGGTTTCATGTTAAAAAGAAAAGCAGGATGAGCTGGGTCTAAAAGCCGAAAGGACATTAAATGTGCTTTCAGTACTTTAAAATGGTCGAACATGAAAAAATGAGCTATTTGGACTTTTTAACAAAATGTAAAAAGTGTATATTTACAGTATATGTCAAAATGATTGTAGTGCAAACGTGTCTACTACAGGGCAGAAACAAGTATCTGATTGACTACAACAGGGTTATGAGCCTAGTTTTTACCATAAAATGATGCAAATGGTCTCACATTAGGATATTTCTGATTAAAGGGTTAATGAACATCCTGGAAAAGTCTAGATTTTTTCCTAAGCTGGTGTGAAGGAGGCATATGTAAGTATTATCTGTAGAACCGTTATGGTACATTTCTTTGAGTCATCTCTTTCACAAAGCTAAACATGTTCTCACCATTAAACTCCTGGTCACAGCTTTTTGAGAACATCATTGCTGCAGCCAATAGCAGGTAAACATCTTAATGACATATATGGGAAGTTCTTTGTTTGATGGGAACATGGTATTAATGGGCAGCTTAGAAGCATCTTTTGTTACACTGTCGTGTATGAGACGGAGTACACTTTGTTTGGCAGGTCTGTCTACTCTGCCACTGTGTCGGTCACGCTTTCCAGCTGATGGGCTGGTAGCAGAAACGCTGACCTGACCCTGTTGGTCCTCTGCAGGCTGTGTCCTGCTCCAGTGTGCTGCAGATGAGCTGTCAGACCTGCTCAACCTCACAGCTGCAGCCACATATCAGAAAGCACCGTGGCATTTTAACGTGTAGTTGACAGTTTGTCAGTTAAGCGTCCTTAAGCTGGAATTATGCTTTATACAAGGGGTTAATGGAGGAGCAGATGTAGATGCACAGAGGATTTTATAGCTCAAAGTCGGATTTCAGCTGTAAATAGCACAAACCCAGTACTAGACAGACGCATGTTCCCCCCAGCTGTTCCTTTTCTTTCAATCAGTATGTGATGTAATACTGATCTTACCTCATTACTACAATTTTGCTGTCCAATCTGTTGTCAAGTGGTGGCAGATTTAAAATTACAGCGAGGTGAGAGCTTTGTGTTGAAAATTTAAATGAACATTATTTTTATTGTTACTATTGTAGCAAACAAGTGAAGATAAGTCTTACTTATCTTGTGCCAGTGTTGCAGCATTCAGCATTTTACATTCATGAGTCTTGCTGCAAGTCTGGAGCGGATTAACTTGTGATAGAACTACAAGCTGCTTGATTGTGTGCAAGTTAGTTGGGGAAAGCAGTGTTTTTTTTTTCCTCTGCCAAGCCAGAGATCATGTATTTATATTTGTCTGTTTATTAGCAACATAACTGTAAAAAGAGTAGATGGGTTTTATGAGATAAATCTCAGAAATAGAAAAAGGGTCAATGGGTTGGATTTTGGAGGTGATCTGGATCACTGCTTGGATCCAAGAATTTTTCTAAAGGATTCTTTGCTATTTAGATAGGAATAAGACTTAATTATACGGATAATTTAGAGTTTCTAACTTAAGATTAGAGATGTACAATGTTACTGGCACAACATTGGTATCAGCAGATATTGGTTTTGAAATTAGGCGTTGGTTTCCCACCATTCAACCAATATAACCATCCATCCATGCATTATCTACCACTTATTCCCTGAATGGGGTCGCAGGGGGCTGGAACCAATCCCATTTGACAATGGGATTGGTTCCTGTAAGGTTGCCAGTCCATCACAGGGCCAACACATAGGCTAAAAACCACACACACACTCACTCCTATGGGCAGTTTAGAGTCTCCAATCAGGCTATCCCCAAGCTGCATGTCTTTGGACTGTGGGAGGAAGCCGGAGAACCAAGAGAGAACCCACACTAACACGGGGAGAACATACAGAAACCATCCTGAGAGTTCCAACCTGCTCGAGGCTTAAACCGCAACCTTCTAGCTGTGAGGCCATAGTACTAACCAACTGCACCACTGTGCAGCCCCCGATATAACTGACCGATAAATAAAACAAACGGGTACTGTTTAACCTCTAGGCCCAAGGTTACACCTCATGAACTAGTGTTCTCATGTAAAGCTAATAATGGTTTCCCTGAAAAAAAAACACTGTTCCATGCAATACTTAATGTCAGCTGAGGACCCTCGATTTACTATAAAACCTTTTAAAATAATTATATAATTTTCATGTTAAATGTATATTCGTCTCTTTTGTTACTTTTTTCAGGAATCTGAGTGTAGCTAATGGTTACCAGCATGGCTGTCTGCTGCATTAGATAAACCCTCAGCAACATTAATCATGTTATTGTACAACCCCAATTCCAAAAAAGTAGGGATACTTTGTAAAACATCAATAAAATATGGAATCTAGTTATTCAGACCTACATGAGCAAGAATACACCCCTAGTTGTTCTATTTGTGGTCTAAAAGTAAGCATACACATACAAAGTAGCTCCTGTATTTGAAAGTTTCTATACACACTGTTTAGCTCTGTATGCTTCATTCATAGTCTGTAAAGTGCCCTGAGATGATATTGTTGTGAAGTGCTATACAAATAAAGCTGAATTGAAGTGAATTACAGCCTTGCTTGCTTTATTTTTCTTACATTTTTTGCAATTGTCTGAGAAGCAAAAAGATTCTTCATTTCATCATTTATCAGCCGTGTATTTAGATCCAGCTGGTGTGTTCTACCCACTTTCCTCCCCAGAGTACCACTCTGATCCTGTGGGTGCCTTTGATTGTGACATGTATCATTCAGCTAGCGTTCTCTGCCCGTTGCTTCGCTGTCTGTGCTTCCTTCCTGGGTCTGCCCTGCTGTCAAACCAGGAAGAGACCGGCACACTACATGAGAGCTGTGAGTTTTTAATTCAGATACAAATTGTGTTGCCTTGACGATGTACATCTCATGGTGGTGAAATCGTGCATAAGATTTATTTTGACATTATTAATTTTTCATTAATTTTATTATTTTTTGTCTAGATTAAAGCTGAGAGGCCGGTGCAGGAGTTGTCTTGCCATGGCCATACCGAACCTCCAAGAAGACATGAAGAACCTGTGGAAATTTACACAGAACCTCCAAAAAGCTACAGTAAACCCCCAAGACGGGCTACCGCACCTCCAAAACGGCACCAGGCTGCACCACCTCCACATCTTTCCCGTCAGCATCACAGTCTTCCTCCCGTGGAGAGGCAGCCTCTTCGCCAGCCACACAGAGAGAGGTCGAGCAGAGAAAGGTCAGAAATAAGAGTTGGCAGCGAACAACGGACACGAGAGCAGCAACAGCTTCTGCAGAGGGGTACACAGGAAAGGTCCAGTTTCTGGATTTAGGCTTATTTGACTTTTCAATTCTTCTTCTTGAATAACGGGGAGTGCTGTAGTTCTCGCTACAGCGCAGGGACTCACATATCACACAGCACTCATCCTGTCTGTACAGGTTTAATTGAAACTTGTGCCCTGAGACGCTGGACATGTTTTCTTTAGTGAACGCAACCTGAATTTTCTGAGGTTTATTATGTTTGCACATTGTTAAAGATGTAAGTTGTGAGTGTTTTTTTCTGTTCTTTTTCTACTTGTGTGAAACAAAACATTCAAATCAAGGAAGTAAACAGAGAACTTCTTTCAAGTGCAGGTGTAGACTGTGGGAAAGGGTTTGCCACTTAATACCAAGAACTGAAGATTGATACTGTTCTGTCTCTGCATAGTAGGCCCACAGAACTGTCCAACATATTTAGCTTACAATAGCTTTGGTGTTTTTTAACTAGAGGTTTCGGGGGGGACACCAAAGTCATTCGGCTATTAGTTGTCTATTTCTAATTGAATATTACTAGTTGTTTGATAGCAAGTTAATCCATCTTCAAAACTGACTTTTAGCATAAAATTGCTAATACAAACAGTGATATTTGGGTTTAGTTTGCATGAATATGTCTTTAAGAGTTAGTTTAAACCTAACATAGCACAAGCATTAAAATTAAAGCTCCTAAAATGTATTTATGAATGCCGAAAGCCCTTTACCCCCACAGTTTTCTCATAAAGTTAAACAGTTACGTTAGCAGTGCTCCTCCTTTGCTAGGCTAAGCTAAAAATTTACAGAGTAGTTTGGACATTTTTTTTTGCTTCATTTGCCCCCAAAATCCATATTTTCTAAAACTGTTAGATTATATCTCTCTGAGTGGTTTTACATATTATTAAGCTGTGACACAGCAGGGCAAAAGTGTGTGAATGTGCTGTAAACTGAGAAACCAGAGGATGGAGCCCCTGGTTAATGTTGTCACTGACCAAAGCAACATAAGTGGGGTTTTCTTCCTGCTCTTAGGTCAAGATGAACTAATAGTTTTCATATTTATTTCCTACAAAAATAAAGTTTTTACTGAAATGATTCATCTATCTTGTGTATTTTGTGCCTCACCTTTTTAAAAGAAAAAAGAAAACATTTCAGCATGTGGTAATGACCGTAGATGGTGGCCTGACAGGTAAGACTGGTTAAGACTGAGACACACAGGTTAATTCTAACAGGCATGTGTTAACAAAGACCTGTCGTGTGATACACAATAAAGGTGTCATGGTAATGTTTAGCTGTTAGGTCATCATTCCAATCATTTTGCACATAAAGAATGACAGTCAACAGGCTGCTTTGAAACACATAGGTATATTTAGATATCAGGTCCAACAGAACAAACATGGCATCCTTGCTTGAGGTTATCATGCAACAGAAAAATAGTAAGGGGAGCAAGGCTAGGGATAAGAGGAAGAAAGGGGCCTATTTATCCAACACAAGATACCGGTTTCTCAAGAGGCAGTGAGAATAGAAAAAGGATTGAAACGGTAAATCAAGGAGATGAAACTGTTGTTTCTTATTCTACCAGCAGAAGGCAGTGACACTCAAGGATTCCCAAAGCAGAGGTGCTCCTGGACAAATGTTTGGTACTGATGAACTTTAAATCTCTTTTAATGTCTACAGACCAGCTGTCATTCTCTCAGTAGTTCTCCACTTGTTGTTCAGTGTGGGAGAAAATGACATTGGCCAATAACAACCATTGCACTGTTAAGTGCAACGTACAATATACATTTCCCTTTTATTTATTCAGTTTAATAAAAATGTATAATCTGTGGAAAGGTAGGATTAAATGTAGATATTCTAAATGTGCACCATGTTTCCCAATGCTTTCCCACTTCAGACTGAATTTGTAAGATTCTGTTCACATCCAAAAGAGAGGAAATGGCAATATGGGAATTTAACATGAGACATAATAGAAAGATTCTGCCTGTGCTTATATACGCAGTACTTCAGGTTAAATTTAACACCATACAATTAAATTCTGACATTGCCAAAAGTGCCTAATTAATGAATACAATCAACATTTAAGATGCAGGTCTAATAGAACTTTAAAGCACTGAACCTCATTATCGTACTTGTCTGGCGTCTGGACACCATTAAACAAACTGTCTTTTCACGTGAAACATGTCCCTTCATCTTACTGCTCTGCATACAGACTGATCCAGGAATTCAGAAAAGCATTCAGCTATAGAGAGAAGCCCTTAAGTGATTCCTGTCAGAAGAAATAAGAACCGGGGAGATGGTGGAAAGAGGATGGTGTTCCCCCAAAAGTAGACAAAGATCCAAACATTTCCGAGGAGGCTGCCGAGCTACAAAAAGATAATCACTGTGCATAAACTGGTGTGAGCTTTCGTCACCGTCTGGTTTGTAGGATCATGCACTATAGTGACAGGATACAACTATCTTAAGTTTACTGCTCGAGTAAAGAAATTTGAAAATACTTGCAAATTAAGAAACAACACGACATGATAACACTGTAAAACTTATCCTCAAGCATACGGTCTATATTCACATGCACGCACTCGGACCAAATGGACAGCCGCGCTTTTAAAAACACATAGCGGCTGAAACGATATGTGCTATTGGTGTCACTGATCAAAATGCATTAATGGGCTCCGCACCGTCTCATGTTCTTCATCCTGAACAAATTCATATACCAAAATATATCCCACTCCATCGTTGTAAACTGGAATACAGTCATCTGGAACAACTTATCAAACCACAATATGAAGAATAAAAATGAATAAATAAAATGACATGAAACAGGAAAAGTGTATGTACAAAAAAAAAAAAACCAATTAAAATCCATTCAAAATTAGAAAAAAATGTCAGTAGATATTAACAAAAACCTAATAGGATCTTAGGCCCTCAGTTATCTCAACAAAACAGTTATCTCATATAACTGTAAAATCCCAAAACTCCTTCCCCCCCACCGACCCACCCGTTCACATCAGACCAGGAAGCTATGCTACATAATACTGCCTTTCAATGCAAAAAGCTGTGCGCCATACAGTAAATGAAGATAAATGTACTTCATCTTATAACATACATTAATGTACTTTAGTATATACATGATATACACAAGTGTTGGAGGAGAAACTGAGCCATCTCTGGAAATAGGTGAGGATCCGGCGCTCCTTTGGACCAATCATTGTATGTATGCATGTCCATTTATTTTCTTATATATAAAAGCAAAATGAAAATGATTTCTTCTTATTTTCCTTCTCAATCTCTCCACAAAACAACAACAACAAAATAGATGAGATGAAATGTGAAACATCATGCATTGATTAGAGCGACTGAAAAGAAACAGAGAAAAGGTAAAGGGGGAAAAAAGATGCTCGCGGCAGGATGTTTCAGAACTGAGAGGCCGAGCTGGGGTCGCACTGGAGTAGACGAACAATGGAGGGGTCACTTTTGGCACCTTTGATAAACTCCTCCAGGGATAATTTACCTGCAGAAAAATAGAAAAATCACTAAACTGAGATCATGTTGCAGCATTCTGTGCAATAAGTTAAATGATTCAGTAGAGCTTCCATTATGAAGAAGTAAACCGTCTGAGGCTTCAATACTAGTGCTGAATTAGCATCCTAATGGAATAAGAAAAACTAAATAAACAAAAAATAAAATAAAATAAAATAAAATAAAATAAAATAAAATAAAATAAAATAAAATAAAATAAAATAAAATA
>JBAMHX010000019.1:4532741-4545480 GCA_037177515.1 Pseudomugil tenellus | reverse complement strand
TATATTATTACTTATTACAATCATTAATTTGTGGTGTCTTATAAGCACTATGAGGGCTGGGCATAGAATTTATGGATGAATGTATGCATGACACAATAAAACAATAAAAGATATGAAATGAAATGAAAAAAAGTTTTCATCTGAGGCAAATGATGCCTCAGATGAACTGCTAAAGATCAGGCAATTGTTTTATGTGCTGAAATTACTAACCTAAGAGATGCACTTCCTTTGTCATGACTAAGTTAATACATTTCATGAAAATACATTATTCAGTCAACACAAACACAAAGATATAGATAATAGTTTTTTTTCTTTATTCCACCATACCTCTTACATACCTCTTACAATCCTTCAATCAATTTTTCCTTATTAGAGTTTTTTTTTGGATAATAGACTCGTGGATCAGCTTGTTTCCTGGAGCCTTGCTGATGTAACAGGACCGTTTTTGTTTGCAGCATTATCTGCTGCTGAGGGACAAAATGTCTTTTTAGATTAATTCAGGAAGAACTTACTGAATCTATAGTTATTATTATAGCCTGGAATGGTATTTATCTGGAGTTAACTCTGGTCTACGAGAGCAACTGTGATGCAAGACTTGTGAAGAACTTCCCGTCAGACTTAACACAAGTCAGAAAATTGTCCTTTGATTTGAGTCAGGTGTGATGCAGCAGGGAAACTCACAATACTTTGGAGGACAGTGTCATTTGAGGGCAGGGCTGGACTACCCCTGGTATATATCAATCAAATCAAAAGAACCTTATCTTTCCAATGGTGTATCATGTGTAAGAGCAAGAATGGGAGACCAAGTAAAATACAGATTTATTTGTGTTATCATGCCTACAGGACATCAGTTATCACCAGGTTAAAACATCTAACGTGAGATATTTCAGATATTGAATCTTAAACCATTAACAATTTTTTGCCATAAAAGCTTTTTTGAAGCAGATTTATTCCTGATTTAATAGAAACATATCCCCTCATTACTCTATTTTCAGTCAAGCATAAAAAAAGCAAATTCCACGTTTGGCTTGCTGTTTTGCAGGCGTAGCCATTTAACTGAATGAAATAAGTAAAGGTGTGGTCTGATAACAAGGTGCGCAACAGATTTGACATCAGCCACCATAAAAATCTCTTCCCGCCCGTCTTCAGCGCACAATTACACAATGATGCCCTCATCTCTCTTCTCAATAATGTAAGCTCAATGAGCTTGGGGATAATCCGGGCATTCTGCATACACAGGGATAAACTCTGGTTAAATTTAACTTGCTAATCCACAACAACCATGAAGCACACACACACACACAACATATAGAATGATCCTCAGCCCTATGACTACACATGACAGTCCCTCCATTTCTTATCTTCAGAAGTATTTACTCAAGAGTGTACTTTAACGGTCTACCTGTAAGTTGTTGAAACGTGATTCTTTAAGTACATTGCTCCCTCGCAGTACACAAGAAAACATATTTCAACTCCTTATTGGGGCCACGCTTGTTTTTCACCTGCAGCCTTTGTATGATGCTAAAATATTTATATCATTTTGGGACAAACTGAATCCCTCATATTAGCTCTGCTGAGTAAGGGACTTCTGGTCACACAGAGGGAGCTAAAACTTCACGCCAACCTTTTACAAGTCAACTTAAAGGCTACATCGCATTTCTGATGTGTGATGTGGGCAACGTGGCAGCAATCTGTTGATGGATAAATAATGAGAAATGTGCGAGACAAGTGATATTTGACTTACACTAGACATCCACAACATAACATTAGTTACCAAATGAAAAAAAGAACAAATAATAATTTAAAAAAAATTCTCTATGTTGGTCCTGCAATGGACTGCAATGTACACTGCATTTTCTTGATTGAATTAAAATCACGGTTGAACTATAACTGAATTGAATAATGCTTTTAAACTTTTGAAATTTGATGTCTCTAAGTTGCCGATGGTGCCAAAATGGTTATCTTGCCTGAACGGTTTCCTGTAAAACCTCTTTAACTTTGCTCTCTTATTTCACTAGTTAGCCTTCGCAGATATAATGTTCAAATACTGTACTATGTTCTTATTGAGGGACAGAGTCGCAGATGCATCATTCCATGTTCTTGAAAGCACTTAAAATATATGTGAAGGGTTTGAAGCCAAGCAAAGTGCAGTTTGGACGTTTGGGTTAATCCCCACAACAGGGAAGCAAAAAGGATTATACAAAGTCATCTGGAATAAGTAATTTTGTAGTTACAGCTGCAGTCAGGAAAAAGTGGCTTTGACATTCTTTATTGCAGCGGAACTGAAGAAGCCTCTGACTGAACATGCTACTTGGCGGAGGGAAAATATTTTTCTGCATTATGTTGAAAATATTCTTATTTAGTTTCTGTGAACTTCTATTCATAATGCTGCTGCTCTTAGATTGGTGGGAAGTCAAACTACTGCTGTATGAATACATTCATTTAACCTTAAACTGACCTGGTCTTGGCGCTTTGCAAAAATTCCCATTCTGGACTTTCACTCGGAAATAATAGATTAATCAGAAGATGGAAAAAGATATCAGAAATATTAAAGTATCCAATGGCACAGGATATATCTGGATAGTAGAAAAGAAACTAAATCATTCAGCATTTTGAAACTACTAAGAGCTGTAAATACTCTGCACAGTGTGGCAGTCACCACTAGCTTCACTTACGTTGCTTGTTTTGGTTTTAAAGACAGGATTTTCCATTATTTCTGGAAAATTCCGTTTTTATTCTATTTGTGAAAATTCTCTTGAACAAGTTGTTTCTTTTCGTGACTTTTGCTTAGTTTCTTTGACATACATCAAGCTCCATGGGGGTGTGGTGGTTAGCAGTGTTAGCTACTTACAGTTAGCTAGTGTTAGCGCATGGAGAGTGTCAATGATTGTTTGTTTTGTTTGCATTCGTGATTGATTAGAAACCGGTTCTATGACAGACTATAAATTGGTGAGGCTAATTGTACTAGCCAACATGAGTCAATATAAGCTAAGAATGTGAAATATGTAAATGAGAAAAGCAAGCTGTGTAAGAGGTTGTTTCACAGTTAATCAACTAGATTACTGACCTTTTAAGTTAAATTAAAGGAATCTGTTGAAGATGTCTTTGTTTTGATTTGTGTAAAGATGTATTAAATACAAGTAATTTTTATAAGTGCTAATAAAGGTACAATATGGATCAAAATAAGTTAATTTCTGTTGTGAATAAATGTGAATAAATGACAAGATGCCAGATGATTTTGACCAATTTTATAAGTTCAAAATACCATCTGAGACTCTCCACCTCCTGCTTACCTGTACGATTTCCAGCATCTCCTCACGGCTGATGTATCCATTTCCATCCAGATCGTACATACTGAAGGCCCATTTCAGCTTCTGCTCCAGCTTTCCTCGCGATGTCACGCTCAAGGCGATGATGAACTCCCGGAAGTCTATCGTTCCGTCACCGTTGGTGTCAAAAGTACGGAAAACATGCTCAGCAAACTTGGAAGCGTCCCCATAAGGAAAGAAGTTGGCATAGATCTTCTTGAACTCCTCCACATTCAAGGTCCCACTGGGGCAATCCTTCAGGAAACCCTGCGATAAAGAAAAGAGCATGTGAAGCTTAGCATGATAGAAAAGTTTTGTATAAGCACTCACTCCATCTACTGACCCAAATAAAATGATATGAATAATCAGGGATTAGAAGAAAGAAGTAAATGATAGTCTAAAGAGACTGCAGAAGAAAGTAGCTGAACGTGGAGGCTATGGCTTCTTTTCAGATAATCATATTAGCTAAAGGGGCTTTGTACCCTGGAGACAAAGGTGGGTAAAAGTCATGTCAGTCTTCTGCATTGTTAGCACAAGTGAAACGCTTTGTACAGACCAGGAAGACAGAGGCAGTGAGGTGACACTGCCATTGTCTCCCGGCGAAGGCTGGAGTTATGTTTTGAAGATCATAGATGATATTCTTACAAGTGAGAGATGGGAGTTTGCTCCGCTGTGCTCCTCATAAAATGTTTTTATTGCTTATGTCTGTGACATTTTCTGGGCTTTGAGAGAGCATCACAGTGTTTAGCCAGGCTTCCTGACTTTATAGCCAATAAATCCCATCCCCACCTAAAATAAAACAAAAAACAGACGAGCGGGATAAATTCTCAGAGACCTCGAGTTTCTCAACATCCTGTGGAATATATGTGGCATCTCCAGCTGTTAATCTGGGACAGCCATTGTGAGGAGACCTGAGGTCACGGGTTGTGGAGAATGAGTACTATACTATCTAATCCACGCAAAGAGCCATTCAGTTCCTATGTGCACACAGTTGAGGATTACAATGATTAAACCTCATGCAAAAGCTTCCACAGCGTAGAGAACGCAAACATATACTTCCTTTCCTGGATTGTCCATTTTTGTTCTGTGTGTTTGTGTTTCTTGATTAGATCTCTTTAACTTTAGTATTTTTTATGTACGGTCCGTACACAGGATCTGACTATAATCCCAAAGACAAAGAATTTCTGAAGGGAACAATAGAGGAAGTTATCTGTGTGCACAAGAAAGGATAATTAATGCAGTCGGGTCACTGTGGTCCTTCATCATGCCAAGTTCTAATCGGATAATGACTAACGGACTGGGTGTGGACGCTGCTCCGACCATGACAAAGACAAACCACTCAAGGCTGCTGCAACATCATGGATGGAAAATGTATCATCGGGAAAAAGCAAGGTCACTCTGGCAGACTCCTTTTAGTGCACTTCATATAATTTAAACCATAAATACACTAAATGACATATTACAAGCCAGGATGTTTGCTCGTCTTTGCAGAAGTTTATAGTTGATGTTTGGTGCAGTCAGATGTTGATGTAAGTGTGAACATCATACAGTCTATAAGAATTTATTGTTTTTCTTAATAATTTGACCTAATAACATGAAATATGGTCTTCAACTCTGAAAATACAAATACACTGTGCAAAGGGAATGTAATGATTTGCAAAGCTCTTAAGGCAACCTTCTGTTCACAATGGAAAAAATAAAGCAGATTAAAGTAAAATGTTTTATCATTCTGTTGGGAAATTTCATGTATTAGCTTAATTACTTTGCTCTTAATTAATGTCTAGCTGAAATTTCCGACCATAAGGCTCCTAAACTGATATCATTCTGACTTTAGTAAACCATCTGCAAGGCCGGCGTCCTTCCATCAGGGAAATGTTGAGGCTAAGACCTCGGTTTTGTTGTCATAGCTTAATTACAGGCCCTAGATTGACGCACGTGACCAAAGACTCAGATAGGTGACCAAAGCTTTCCTATCTGACTGGGGCAGAATAGTTTCAGACTTCTGTGTGACCACAGATCTCTGGAGATCTTCTCCCCAGGTTATAACCTTGTACCATGTCTGTATGTCTGAATATGTTTTGTCTCTTCCTGTTTTAATGTTTAATGTATGTTCAACTTCTTTTATTATTCAATATTAAATTTATATTCTTCTCAATCTAAAGAAACCAGTGTCCTCATCCTTGACAGGAATAATGGTCATGTACAATTTCACGAAAAATAAAAGCTCATTTTGAGGTACTAACAGCAACATGACCATGTTCACCACTCGGTAGCACCCCTGCTTCTTCTATTAACAGTCCACAAAACCTCTAAAATGAATGAGAGGAGTTTTGCTGGTTTGAAATAGGTTGTATTTAGCAATTTGATGATATAGCAAATCTGCAAGTAAGCCCAACACTGCTGCTACTACTCATATAACATCTGCCATGTTATATTCAGCATTGATGGCCCATTTTCCAGATGTGTAAATTACTAGTTAGGAGCTTATTCTACACCATTATATTAAGTAATAACCTGAACAATGATAAAAAAACAGATGGTCCTTCTATTTTCTAGTGTGTCATTTACAAAAAGAATGAAGGATTTCCGTCCACCTAGTTACTGACAGCAATTTTCCACTTTTCCTCAATTCATTTGGAATTAGTTTGGACCCAGAGGAGTTTCTGGATCGGGTATCAAACAGCTGGTTTATTACCCTGCTCACCATGGCACAGTGCGCTGTCTTCACACACTGTGATTTTCTCCAAGTCATTTCCATGATCGTCAGATTTTTATGTAGTATTGTTGTTTTCATAGTCAAATATCACTGACATCCAATATTAATGTTCTGGATCTTTTGATGATGAGTTCTGTGGATTATGCTTTTAGCAATTTTACTTTGAGGTAAATGATACTTTTTGCAGATTTATCTGTCTGTGCGTTTCATTCCTACATGTGCACAGCCTGATGTAACTAGGTAGAGATATTTGTACAACATTTTATTGAAATTTTACTGAAAGAAAATAAAAAGAAATCTGACCACGCAGTGTGTTAGTGCCGCAGTGAAGTGACGAGGTGGATGATAGACTAATGTATATATTTTTTATGCCATGTGATCGACTGACACCACCTTTGCGATCGACCGGTAGATCGCGATCGACGTATTGAGCAACCCTGCTGTAGAACAATGGGAGACAAATCCTTCTCTTAAAGAAACAACTCCCAATTTAAGTTCAGAGCAGACATAAAACTATGTTTAATTTTTTTCCTTTCATACAAAAATTTACCTCCACTTTTTCTCTTTTCGGTTATTATTTCTATGTATAATGTGAAATATTATTGCCACTAACTGGTGCTTCTTTTTTCTTCCCCAGATTGGCTATGTTTTCTTGTAAATGGACTCATATGAACACATAAAGCAGACAGTGGACTATTATATATCTTATATTTAGTTAGTTATATCTTGCATTTGTTATAATACACTATAACGAACTAAAATTTGATATAAAGTGCTTGAGATGACTGTCACGAATTGGACTATAACCAAAAGTTTAAATTGAACTAAACCAATAAAAAAAAAATCAAAGAACTAATACTACTAATTTCACTAATGATACATTCATTAATTGTACCTAACAAACCTAACAAAATGCAAAGAGCAACACAAGAACAGCAGGAAATGATCATAATAAAAACAAAACAACCCAAATCCACTCCATGTCAAGTACATGTTGAACCCTCTGTCCTTATTTGTGCTCATAGTCACTGAAATAAGCTTTTCCACATTATACCATTAACACAATCACCAAGGTAGAGGTCATGTGCCTCCAAGTGGAGATCTGTCTGTCTATCTGTCTGTCTGTCTGTCTGTCTGTCTGTCTGTCTGTCTGTCTGTCCCCCTGTCTGTCCATCTGTCCATCTGTCTGCCTGCATGTCTGTCTATCTGTCTGTCTGTCTGCCTGTCTATCTGTCCGCCTGCCTGTCTGTCTATCTGTCTGCCTGCCTGTCTATCTGTCTGTCTGTCTGCATGTCTGTCTATCTGTCTGTCTGTCTGCCTGTCTATCTGTCTGTCTGTCTGTCCATCTGTCCGCCTGCCTGTCTGTCTGTCTGCCTGCCTGCCTGTCTGTCTGCCTGTCTATCTGTCTGTCTGTCTATCTGTCCATCTGTCTGCCTGCCTGTCTGTCTATCTGTCTGCCTGCCTGTCTATCTGTCTGCATGTCTGTCTATATGTCTGTCTGTCTGTCTGTCCATCTGTCCGCCTGCCTGTCTGTCTGTCTGTCTGTCTGCCTGCCTGTACATCTGTCTGCCTGCATGTCTGTCTATCTGTCTGTCTGTCTGTCTGTCTGCCTGTCTATATGTCTGTCTGTCTGTCCATTTGTCCGCCTGCCTGTCTGTCTATCTGTCCATCTGTCTGCCTGCCTGTCTGTCTGCCTGTCTGCCTGCTTGCCTGTCTATCTGTCTGCCTGTCTATCTGTCTGCCTGCCTGTCTGTCTGCCTGTCTGCCTGCCTATACATCTGTCTGCCTGCATGTCTGTCTATCTGTCTGTCTGTCTGCCTGTCTGTCTGTCTGCCTGTCTATATGTCTGTCTGTCTGTCCATTTGTCCGCCTGCCTGTCTGTCTATCTGTCCATCTGTCTGCCTGCCTGCCTGTCTGTCTGCCTGTCTGCCTGCTTGCCTGTCTATCTGTCTGCCTGTCTATCTGTTTGCCTGCCTGTCTGTCTGCCTGTCTGCTTGCCTGTCTATCTGTCTGCCTGTCCATCTGTCCGCCTGCCTGTCTGTCTATCTGTCTGCATGTCTGTCTGTCTATCTGTCTATGTGTCTGCCTGTCTGCTTGCCTGTCTATCTGTCTGCCTGTCTATCTGTCTGCCTGCCTGTCTGTCTTCCTGTCTATGTGTCTGCCTGTCTATCTGTCTGCCTGTCCATCTGTCTGCCTGCCTGTCTGTCTGTCTGCCTGTCCATCTGTCCGCCTGCCTGTCTGTCTGTCTGTCTGCCTGTCTGTCTGCCTGCCTGTCCAGCTGTCTGCCTGCCTGTCTGTCTGTCTGCCTGTCTATCTGTCTGCATGTCTGTCTGTCTATCTGTCTATCTGTCTGTCTGTCTGTCTGTCTGTCTGCCTGTCTGTCTGTCTGCCTGTCTGCCTGTCTATCTGTCTGCATGTCTGTCTGTCTATCTGTCTATCTGTCTGTCTGTCTGCCTGTCTATCTGTCTGGCTGCCCGTCTGTCTGTCAACAATACAACTGAAAAAGTTGTGGGTGGATTTTAATGACATTTTTAGGAAATCTCCGAAGTGGAAAAAGGAACAAGTGATTACATTTTGGAAGAGATGTGTTTCTCCGCCTGGATACAGTTCTTTTTTAAATGAAATTTCACTACAGGGAGATGAGGATCATTTTAACACGAGAGCTTCTAACTAAAAAATAATGAACACAATCATTGTTAAAAAAAAGATTATAAACCTGCGCTCTCTGAGTGCCCCCACTTCATTATTACTAGTAGTAGCTGTAACACTTGTATTCAGAGTGTTTATATATTCACACAAAGCCAATGACATCTTGTTTCAGTTCATGTTTTATCTCATTCTGTTTTATGTTCATACATTGTGTTCAATAAATTGTGACATTCTGCTATGATTTGATCTGATGACTTTCCACCTGTGTTTGTGTTCGCCATGTGCAGCATGTTACCTTGTACCATTCCTGCAACTCGTGGTCGGAGAACTCTGTATTCTCTCGGAGGTCCTGCAACATCTCTGGCCGCAGCTTGCTGTTCTGTTTCCCCATGGCAACGGGACAGGTTTTTTGGTTTCCTTGACAACAAAGGTGTCTGTCGTACTAGCCAGGCTGCTTTTCACACCTGTCAGTCAGAGATAAAGATACAAGAGGTCAGCAAAAACCAAGCAGGACGGAGGATGAGGAATGGGAGGCTGGTGGTGTTGGTCACAGAGGCAAGTCAGCAAACAGATAGAAGATATGAAGGGAAGGAAAGGTTTTAAGGTGGAAGAGTTATTTTTAGGTGTGAAAATCTCAAATATAAAACGATTCCCTAAGTGTCACGAACAGATCTGTGCAGTGGCTACAACCCGAGCTGTGTCATAGGTCCATGTCCCAACCCGCATGACACAAGATATTATGCAAGTCAGCAAGTCCTGAAGAGTCGCATCACAGGCACAAAACATAATCCTGAACGCAGCCTGGTGACGTCAAGCACAAGCCTGTTGATCACATTTGGATGGGGTTTATCTGGCCAGCTGTGTGTTTGTGTGTTAAATCAGCTGTCTGGTGCGATTGTTGGTGTGTTCCCATTCCTTAATCTTCATCTCGGCTCTAACCTGCCGGAGAAAATGCAATTTCAGTTGATTCAATTATGTAACGATGCCCTTGCAATGAAATAGATTACTTTATTTCTGCATTTTACTCTCTGCAGTCAGATTTTTTTAAAGTATTTTAGGAATACACATGTATTTTTCTGATAACTTAGTTACACAAATTTAAAACAAAGCTGAAGAACTTTAAATGAATGTTTTCATATAACAACAAAGGATATTAACTATAAAAAATAGTAATTGAAGTGACTGCATAGTTTAACTACTCCTGACAAAAAGTGGAAAAAATTTGCACTTGTTAACTTGCAACCTCGCTCTAGACAGCTAATTAGTGGGTGTACAACCACCAAAGCCTCTGCTTTTGTGTGGATGTGTGTGCGTGTTTGTGCATATGGTCATTGTAATTACAGGATCGGTGAGCCAGCGAGGATCTCTGACCTCCAGTCTCTCCTCGGGGTAATTCCACAGCTTTGCATAAATGTGTGTGCAGATGTATGAACAAGAATTCAAGCTAGAAGTCAAAGAGTATTTGTGATGCATATGAGGTGCAAAGTGTAGGTGTTACAGGTGTTTATTGTTGCCTGGCAAGCTTCATGAACAGAAAAACAAAACCCACATTACCCGTCCGCCTCTTCGCTCAGCTAATAAAATTAGATTTATATTAAATCTCATGTCCCGGAGGCATTAGAGTAAATGCTGGTGCATTGACAGCAATGCTTGTAGCCAATTTCCAGGCTACTGCGACGAGAACTGTAGACGCCAGCTATGATTTCTTCTGCTCTGTTTAGGGACTGGTGAAAAACTTGCAGGCGGAAGATTACTGGCTATTTGCCATTTGGCATTGAAGAGCTGCTTATATTCAAACGGGATCTTTATGCGTGGTAAGATTCACTGAACTTTCTTTTAAAGCCAGAATGAAATGTTAGCTTAATATTACAGTTCACCTGTTTATTTGACTGTATTGACATTATTGTCATTCATCATGTCACACATATTTTAACCTGCTGTATGTAAATAGACAGAAGCACAGGCCACAATTCATTAATCTTCTACCATTTAATCCAATCCTCGCACAGAAAGGCTACTAGAATCAGACTTTAAGGCCACATAGCAAACCACTAGCATGACTTCAAAAATTACTATGGTAAATTGGACATAACTGAATTGGGTTTTTATTGCTATGGGGACTTAAACAGCTTTTTAATTATAAGAAACTGAAGCATCTACGCAACTATTGTCTTGTGTGTTGTACCAGTTTATTAAGCAGTTAGCTAACTGCTAGGAAAACAAGGCTTTGGCATAAAATTTCTGGAACTGTGAGGTTCTATGCTAATGGAGTAGCTCTAGCTTAAGACAAGCTAGCCCTTAGTTTTGTTTAAGTTTTTTTTTAAGTTTGATGGAATTTGTTGATCCTGAGTCGACATTTCCATTAAGCCATATCAACCTTAGACTGAAGAAACTATGTGGTAAGTGAGTTGAGTCTCACAACAGATCCTTGTAGACCAGCTGTATTTTCTAAGGAACTGGCGGCTACAATGATAGCTACATGGTGTTAGCAGACATCAGAATCAGAGTGTTTTCATCCTTCAGAGATGGCAGTGTGTCAGCTAGATTTACTGCAAGAAGGCAACGGCAAGTTTTATTTAAGCCATTACGCACTTTTTTCTGTATCATTATTAGTTTGTTTTTTAACCCTTTTTGTCCTCACTCTATAACGCTTACAACTCAAATTGCTGCTTTGATTTAAAAGGATGTGTCATGTGTTCAAATGTTTCAATGATATCTGGTTTTGTGGCATGCCTACATCCTAGTGGGGTCTGAGTATGACTTGTTCCCATGAGAGTAAACGGGGCAAAACTAGAAGTATCTATCCGAACAGGAAACAAAGACAACTTCCAGACTGAAAACACTGGAATTACAGCAACAGAAGTCCAGGAAAGGGAGACAAATGGCAACAAAAGACCTGTTGTTGCCATCATGTTGCTTTGACAATAAACCAAAAGGCAAATGTTTGACAATCTAACTATCTGCACAAAAGTATGGACTAATTAGTAGCACAGAACACAGTTCAGCAACTTCCGCTGAAAAAAACTCACTTTTTATTAGTAGCATATATTAACAATTAGCACATACATTATGCTATTTTCATTTGAATGCAGATACACAAAATAAAGTGAGAAACTCACCCTGTTTATGTGTAAAAGTGTCAACTATACTTATGTTTTTTATTTTATTCTTTTAATTAGAATTTTCCAAGCAAAAGACAATGATAATAAAGGCTTTATTGATAAGGACTTAATTAAAAAGTATAATTCTAAACATCAAATGTGGTGGTTGTGAATGCAACCCAAAGATTTGCAATGCATTTTTAAGCTTATTAACAGGCAGTATTGTTACCTATTAGGGTTTATTTTTACTGCAGTATCAGAGCTGTAAATTAAAAAATGTGTTTACTTAAGTCCACCACTTTGCGATATTACTTGTTTGTCAAACAACAAACGCCGTCATCACACAAAACTCAATTAAAATCAAGCATCTTCTAAAGTTAATCACAATTAATTAAAAATGTTCTAAGCTATTCGGTACAAATATTTGTTGCAAGCAAACAAACACTACAACGTGTTTAAGAGGACGAAAATCTTTGATGTGTTACAACAGTGTTAAAACTACACCGTTTTTCCCTCATTTATTTTGAAGAGATTAGGTGGAAATAATGTTTAATCATGCAGCTTATTATTGTAATTAAAAAAATGGACTGTGATGGACTGGCAAACAGTCCGGGGTGAACTCTGCTTCCGACTTGTTAACTGCTGGGATAGTATCCTGCTTTCATACCACATGGAAGTTGAACCAGTGGTATAGAAAATAAATGAATAAAACTTTAGAAGTATTGAAACTAAGTTAAAAGATATATGTACATGTTCTTAAGCACAACAAGTGGAAACTATTGCAAAATGCCTACAGGAGGATGTTTACACACGAGACCACTTCCAGATTAAAGCTTGTTACATACTCCACGAAATTTGTTCTTGTTCTTGAGGTCGCAAGAACAAAACAAAAGTTCTTGTTCGGCATGGCATTTATACTCCACAAGAAGTCACCCTGCCGAAGTGTTCATACGGCCCCCCCACTC
>JBAMHX010000019.1:4518616-4532170 GCA_037177515.1 Pseudomugil tenellus | reverse complement strand
CCGAGCCGGGGATCGAACCGGCAACCTGCTTGCTGTGAGGCTGCAGTGCTAACCACCTCGCCACCGTGCAGCCCCCAAATTGAAACACAAATTCCTTTTTTTTTTTTTTTACAAAAAATAATAGGTTGATTTATTTAAAGCTTTCCATAAGATCCTTGAAATCCTTCAAGTGTTATTTTGCAAATCAACTGGCTATGCAGAGAGCTGTACACAAGTCTTCCGGCATGGAGAGCAGCTTGTTTGGATTAAAACATGATTGTAGATGCAATCTACCTTGATGTCTGTGCAGTGAGGTGTTTGTTTCATAGAACCAACGTTTTATTCATACGTTATTGAAGCAGTGGATCTCTTTCTTACTTACTTACCAACGTCACTCCAAACATCACCGTCCCCACTGCTTCCTGTGAATTACATCTTAATCCCATTTATTGCTCTGATCTATTGCAACACAGTCTCCTCATTAATAAACTGTTATGGCTTATAGTCCACCTTTTAATTGTATATTATTATTATTATCATTATTATTATTTACAATAAACTTATGACGTCATAACGTGACAAGGTCCCAATTTTCATTTAATAGGAATGACAGCTATATGCTTCCGTACCTTAACCAAGGGGCAGAGCATCAGTTTGTGTACAAATGGTTTTGAGTAAAGTTTTTACC
Source organism: Pseudomugil tenellus (assembly GCA_037177515.1). Taxonomy (NCBI): domain Eukaryota; kingdom Metazoa; phylum Chordata; class Actinopteri; order Atheriniformes; family Pseudomugilidae; genus Pseudomugil; species Pseudomugil tenellus. The sequence continues at coordinate 4,531,503 of JBAMHX010000019.1, read as the reverse complement.
TTGAAATTATGCAAAAGGTCTGCAAAACTGATAGATATGACACATATAGCAACCAACATATTACATGTGGAAGAACTGAACTTGTTTTGCATTTGCATAAATATCTAGAACGGATAGATTTGTGTGTGTTCATTTAATTTTTACTCTTTTTATTTTTTCCAAACTGAAATATTCTATTTAGTACAAAACCTGAGTGGCATTTCACAAACACCATTATGTGGAAATAAAATGTTATCTAAGACTTTTATCTTAAAAAAACAGTCCTTAGCATCATTTTAATCAATTATACCAACACTGAAAAAAAGAATCACAAACACTGACATTTATGTACAATTTCATCTTTCACTCCATCAAGATTTAACATTTTATAATGGAACTTAGAGAAAAGGCACAAAATTTGTAGAACACTACAATAAATCTCCAGTAGACATAGAGATACACTACATCCACAGATATAGTTCAGCATGAACATGCATTTGGAAGTCACATTTTCTATGTATTTTGTAGCATCAGAAAACAATTCTTACTATCTACATGAAGCAATTAAGATGATGCATCATATTAGTGAGAAAAAGATAGTTGTATGCATATTCATATTCATACAAACAAGCAAGTAATTATGTTCATCTGTAATGCTTTAGCTGTTGAACTATATAAGCCTTTTTTGGTATCTAAGTAAAACACTGTACAGACACTCTGTTTAAAAAAAAACATTGGGAAACATCCAGGAACAGAAGCACCAGGGCTCTGATATAAACGGTGAACTTCAGAGAACATGGTTTCTGCCTGAATGACACGGATTGCGAGCCCAAAAACTCCAGTCAACCCGGAAGAGTTTTCAATAAAGTCCATGCGATTAATAAAACTGTTAGCGCTATCACAACCACCCTGGATAGCATGCTATCAGACAGAAGTATTTCATCTGATGCTCATGTCTTTGGGTTTTTGTACAACAACCATAAACATATCAACACAAATACACCCCTGACTGCACGTGTTCATGGGGAGACATCAGAAACATCATACCTAATCAAATGGTTCATATAGTGCCAATCCGTCACAGACCTGTGGACCCAAAAATTACCATCTGCTGCCTCTATCCCACCATGGGATTCTTTCTTTCCTGTCCATCAAATCTTTCCCTGTGACAGTCCCCCATAAAGACTCAACAAAGACAAAAACTCAAAGAGTGACTGAGTGTGAACTGACTCGGCAGCCTGCTAGCCTGAGACCTTTCTCAAGCCAGCTGTGACCTGTTGATGGTATTTGAGTGTAGGGACCACATCCCTGTGTAAGTGCTTCTTTATGTCCTCACCAGCCACAGTTGCTTTATTGTCAGTGTGAACCCCACCCCCTCCCAAAACCCTGTTTCCTTTTTCTACAGGCTCCATCCTGCAGCATTAAACATTAATCCATCTTCCCCGTTTGAGTGCCCTCTGCTTGCTAGCTGTTGTTCTGCCTCACAAGTAGAAACACACACACACACACAGACAAAGAACATCTGTTTCAGTGTTCCAGAACTGATAAGCAGGTCATCCACCTTTGGACTGATGATTCTTGCAAAGAGGAGCAAAAACAGAGAGACAAAGTGAGGACAGACATATAGATGAATAATGCAGGAACAAGGAGAAGATATGTCAGGGTTGCAGAACGTAAGGAACCAAAATGCTGGATGGAGAGCCAGATAAGAGGCATATGGAATACTGGAACAACGGTTTTATTCCCAAATATAATCTGTCAAAGTACAGAGACAGAACAGAAGTCTGGACAGAGAATCTGTCTGACAAAGAAAACTGAAGAGTAAAAATACACCAAAGGACTGATAAGAAATAGGTGAAGTAAATAAGGAATTTAAACCAGGTGAGCTATGAACAGGAAGCAACACAGGATACAACAGAAAGGGAAATAACCTACATAATGAAACAGGAAACCAAAACTAAACATGACCGAACTACACGACCAAAAACCAAAATCATGACAGGAAAACACAAGGCTGCTAAATGGTGTAAACCTGCATTTTTCCTAATTCAAAGAAAAAAGATAGCCAGAGACAATGCTGCTGAAGTGAATAACTTAGTGACAAGTCACTATTTAAAATGCAACAACTTTCAAATCATCATGAGGCCTTAATTCTCAATCAGCCAAGTGTGTTTTCTGCTGTAGTTGCTGCGGCTAGCCATGCTAACATTCACCTTCAGGGAAGAAAAACTATTTTAATTCAGACATGGACCCCGCAGCGCCTTAGGGTTCCACTCTTAGGTTATTCATCAGCGTTAACATCATCCTCTACTGTTTGATTTCGTGCTGGTGTTGTTCTGATTCTCAGATGAAAGTAGCTTTAGAGAAAAGCATCTGCTAAATGACTGTAGTGTAATGTAACCTCTTCATCGCACAAGCAACTCTACTCTATGGACATGGGATAAAAATACGAGAACAACACTGCGTCTATTGTATTCCCTCTGATCCTTTCACCACACAAATAATACGTCACGTGAGTCTCATAAGACATCTGTCTCCTCATTATGGGACAGGAACTCAGTAAGCTGGCAGCTAAAGTAGCAAAAAAAAAAAAAAAAACTTCACAAAAACTGTTTACTGTGTTTCAGGATATTCTCCTCAGACATAGTCACACATATCTTTGTTAGCTTTATTTTGAGAGTCGTTCAATGAACAATGGTTATGAAACGATAAGAAATTAAATCAAGTTTCAGTCCTGACAGAAAAGAAAAAAAAACAGCATTTTTGTGCACCATGTTTGGACAATAAAGTTAAAAATATGATTAAATCTAAAACATGGAAAGACATTATGTTGTTAAATGATAACTTTTGATATTGAATGCAGAAAAAGACTTTAAAGGGCCATTGTATATGTATTTTGTTTAGGCTACAATATTCTGCACTATAATTATAATAGTATTTTTACTTTATTATTGTTTATTCTGGCATTTTATTTTCTAGAAATCCTTTGGCAGAGCTTTAAAGCCCAGACGTAGATACAAAAAGTAATTTAGTTCTTTGAATTGTGTAAGCTGCCCCTTAAGGAGGATTGATGCAGGTTTCGCTGAAGGTTTTACGGGTTTGTGGATTGAAAATTCTCCCGCATCAGACTGAAATCATTTCTCTGTGTGGCTCTGTGAAATGGAATATTATTGAAAGCATATTGACTAATGGTGAGTAGGGTGTGACTGACAATATAAATAAAATGAATGGGAGTTGTTGGGTAATATTACATTGCTAATAAAAAAAAGACTGTTGCATGGCCCCTCCCCATTTAAAATGAGAAAAAAAGGCGGGGGTGGGGGTGGGGGGGTTGTCGATCAGGACAGCTTCAGAGCAGATACAGCTATATAGTCTATTTCGCGTTTTAGAAACCTGATCTCTTTCTCGCCTCTTTGATGCGCCTATAAGATGAGAAAATGACGCCTTCCTTTTGTCTGCCAACAACTCAGTCATTAGGGACGACAGAGGGATGGTGAGAAGATAGATCTTGAAGGGAGGGGGCACTGGAGAGATATGCAGCACTAAAATAAAGTGCACAGCTCCAGTGCCATGTGAAGAAAGGGACAGATCAAAAAACTGACAGGCGCCATTGATTTTTTTCCTCCTATTTCTCCATTTGAGCCTTTTCAGCCTACCGTCTCCCGTTGCTACAACTCCAAGACCAGCAATTTGAGAGGCCACCTGAGAAAGGGCCCAGCTCATACCTTTCAACCATTTTAATCCTCTTTTCTTCTTTCTCTCCTTTTCACTTTATCTCTCTTAGAAATTCCCATAATTTTTGAGCAGCGACTTGCTTTTTTGTACCTGCAGCCTCTCTGTGACCTGCTGTTTCTCTCTCTCACACGGGGGAAGTAATGGGGCTTTGGCTCACTTAAATTGGTTCCACAGGAGAATTGTGGATAGTTTTGTGGTATTTTGGTGGCTCTGTGTTTAGGCCAATTCCAGATCATCCTCTACACGCCTCGGTATGCTTGTAATATTGTCACAACTTCTACTTCCATTGTTACTTTGGTTGTGTCCACCTTTCAGTATCCTTTAAATCTATTATCACTACCTTCCGCTCTGCCCTGACCAACTGGAGCACAAAGCTGATGGCATAGATGCTGCTAGCTCAGTCTCGGAACGACTAGACTAGCACAAACTATCCATCCAATTTAGAGTCCACAATCAGCCTATGCCCAAGGTGCAGTCTTTGGACTGTGGGAGGAGGCCAGAGGACCTGGAGGGAACCCACACTAATATGAGGAGAACATGCAAACTCCACACAGAAAGGCCACCGTCGAGCCAGGAAACAAACCGGCAACCTTCTTGCTGTGAGGCTACAGCGCTAATCAACTGTGCCACTGTGCAGCCCACAATATAATTAACCAAAAAAAAAAAAAAAAAAACAGGTACTGTTTAACATCACACGGCAGGCTAGTCACCTACCGGTAGAACTTCATATGCCAGCAGTGTAAAATTTTTCTAACTTTGGAGTTCCCTCTAGGCCCAAGTTTACACCCCATCAATTAGTGTTCACCGCGACACTGTGCAGTAGCACAAACTACAGTATGCCTAAAAAAATATTTTAATTGTTTTATTGACAGAAATGAATATTTGCTTTATGCTATTTAGGGGAAAAAAAATCCAAAATCACAGTGCTTTTGGTTTTTGATTAATCTGTTAAGTGGAATGCTTTCATTTTTCGTACACTAATGTGGGGAAGAGTGTTGTTGTGTTCATTACCAAGGAAAATTACTGTCAACATCTGCCTCGCCATCTGCAGGGCTTTTTCTCCTTGTCTCTATGCTCATGTGAACAGATTTGAAGCGTACCCAACTCTCCCTTTCAATGCTGCTGAAGCTCTACTCATCCAGACACCAGCACTGCAATAAAATTCTTCTTAATAGAGTTAGCTTTCACCAACTCCTCTGGCTAAATGCTAGCTCCTGGTTACTCGTCATTTATTAGCTAGCGGCTAACTCTGCCTGCTTGTATCATACAGCCACTTAATCTGAGCATTTCCAACAGGCTTTTCCAGAAAAAGAAATTAGATGAGAGAAACTCACCCAAAATGGTATGTAGAGGTTCATACATTAAAAACCTGGAAGCTAAAAATACTTTAGTGCTGGTGAAGCTGTCGATCCCTTTGTTTTTCTCACATCTAAATAACATTATTAAAGTGATAATACTATTAGGTTAGAGGACAGTCTGTAAAAGGAACAATAGGTAAATTATTAAGCTGTTTAAATAATTAACTGAAATAATAAAAAAAAAAATAGCAGAAAATCATACTTTCAAAAGTAGCTTTACAAACCCTGTCAGTAAAACACAATAAATAGTGCTTTAAGTGCTTTGTTTTTCTGTTTAATCAATATATTTGTGATTGTTTGTGACAGTTAGGACACCCTATTCACATTTTAAAGGCATAACAAGTTTTTTAAACAAAAGACTGTACGTCTGAGAAATAAACTGCCCAGCTCACCGGCATACTGAAAGAAGAATTTTATTCAGATTGTGGATGTTATGGATGGAGAAAATTGCATAATCTAGTGCTGTTTTGGCTTTTTTCTAATCCCTTCAGTAAAATGTTGCAGTAAAGATGCTTAGGTTGCACTCAGAGATGATTAGTTAGTCGTATCTTAAATTATTTTGAAAAATTCCTCTTTGACTTTAAATTAGGTATACTAAAATAACCGAGAGAATTCTTAACAAACTAAACCTACTGAATCACATCCTGGGACATGATTTTTCTTTTTTCTTACTTGCTGACAGGGGGTTAGGGTTAGAAAAATAATTGAGTGAGAGTCCAGCCTGATGGCAGTTTGTGAAGTTGTCGGTTAATGGTTACATGATGCTTTTAATTCCAAATTAACTAATTCCGAATTAAATTCTTCCTGGCTTCGAGTTTACACGGAAATGTTAATTCCTAATATAGGTTAACATTGCATCACGTTTATCCTCATTCTCTTAATTCTGACGTGATGGTGGAAGTGACATAATCACGCAGCAAATTTCTTCCTGTTTTTAGCCTTAGCGGCTAAATTTGAAATGCTCTAACAAGGTAACCATGTGCAGAACGACCACAATTAACCACAAGAAGAATTAAAAGTTTACATGAGTCAATAATTATTTAATTTGGCTTTAAAATGAGAATAAACCAGAATTATTCAGAATTAAGTTTAATTCTGAATTAACGATTCCACTCGGAAGTGGTGTTTACATGGTTACTTTTCATTTGTTTGAAGCAGAATTAACTTTTATTCGGAATTAAAGAGGAATTAAAAGTCCAGTGTAAACGGGGCCAATGACTGATTAAAGGGACAAAGAAGTAATGTTTGGAGGAATATAGTTACCGTTTTAAATGCAACTGTTAACAAGAGCTATAATAATTTATCTGTCTTCATCAATTACATGATCAATGAGCCAACAGCATTCATCCCAGTTGAAAGTATTGAAAAAGAAACATTGGAGGATTATTCATTTGTGACACATATCTTCGAAAGAACATGAAGAATTATTTACATTCTATCTGATTATAAAAATAGCTTTTTTAAAACTATTGATTAGAAAATTCCAGATAAAGCTGTGGTGTGTAGATGGAATTACTTTTACTATCATATACGACACCTTTAAGGCAAAATTAAGCTTAACGCAGGAGGGAAGATAGTTGCATACACGGAAGTCCAGTTTCATCTGTCTTCTGAACGTGGCAACATATTTGAAACATTTTCATACATAAAGGAGCATAAATAAGTTTTTACAGCGATGTTAAGTTTTAAATGTAGAAAGTCAACTCACAATCATTATGGGTCTCTGGAAAACTCAATAGGACCCAAATATGAAGTGTATTTCTTTCTGTTTCTTATGTTCTTTTCATTTTAAACCCAACGTGCTGCAAGGTGGGGCGGTTCTGGTTCCTCCCACCATCCTAAGACATGCATGTTAGGTTGATCATTCTACAGTGTCCTTACGAATAAATGTCTTTGTGTTTGGTTGTTTGTCTGCATGTTTAGGGTGTACCCCGTCTCTCACCCAATGATTGCTGGGAAAGGCTCCAGCTACCCACCACCTGTCAAACAGTACAGATAATGGATAGGTGGGCATTTTAAACTCCTTTGAGTTTAACATCTGGAAATCTCTCTTACCTCCGTGACCTCTGTAGACTGTTTTAAAAAGCATCTTGAGATCCAGTTACTGAAACTGTCTTTGATAGTTTTAAATGCATTGTTCATATCTGTTTATATGTTCTTGGTTTTTATGAGGCTTTAAATGATTAAATCTGCAGTCTGTTGGTGTCTTTATTTCTAATTATTATCAAACTGTTTGTTACACCTGAGGCCTGTTATATATATGTAGGAATCAGATATCCCGGATAAATGATTACGCTTGGTTACTCAACTCCAAAACAAGCGTGGCAAGATAATTAATTAGTTAGACAAAAAGCACGTCAGAATGAGCAGACAAGGAGTCATCAAGCCAGCTAAAAACCAACGGGACTTTTTTGATTAGACCCTTGTGATCTATCACAGAATCTCAGATCTAGTGTAGCAAGGAAAACGGTGCACATCTGTTCGAAGCAGGAGATCTTCCTAAAGGATAAAGAAGTCAAGAACCAAATCTAAAAAAAGGGGAAAACACTGCTATGGCTAACTACTAAATATTACAGATCAGTAATGGTGAACCGGGTGTAAATATTATACATAAATATGATAATAAATATTGGTTTCTATTTGTGGTGACTGCTGACTGTAATAAGGGATGAGATTAAATTATTCCTGGAACTTGGCCTGGACTGGAGCAAGATAGCTGCACAGAATAAATCTCCATGGTAACGTATCATATCATACTTTACATTATCCTGCTTTTGTGCAACTGGATCACGAGGACTTGAGCCAGGATGACCAACGTATTCCAGAGTAATCCCTCATCCCTCAAATGCTCCACATAAATACAATTTCCTTACACCCTCAGCTCAGAAAAATAGCTACAATATACCTACAGGTGAGTTTCAAAAAGCAAGAATGCAACTAAAAAATAGATTTTTGCACTAAATAGTCCAAACTAAAAATTGAAACTCATTGCTATAATGAATATAATAACTGTCTTTCCTTTTTGCCACAGTCAAACATACATGTATCATTAGCAACATCCCTTTTTGAGCCTTCACTGTCACAGCAAAACCAAATTCACCTACTAGGTTTTCTTAACCATAAATAGGGAGCGTGAGCTTAGAACGGTAAGTTGATGTGTTGTTGCATTAGTAAACTCACAACATAAGGAAGAAAGTTCCCTCGGTATCTCGGCTATTTAGCAGACTTGCGTTAAAGCAAGTCTGCGTCTCCATTTTGAAGAAATTACACTTCTAGAGTAATTTTCCTGTCAACCCTTCATTTCCAACCTGACCCTCATTGCTGGCCGATCAATACGAGTCAAACTATCAAGACTCACCTAAAAAAGAGAGAGAGCAAAAAAAAAAAAAAACAGACGCAGAGAAGCAAAGGGAGAGAAAAGAGATGAGGAGGATTGATGAAGACATGGGGAGTTAGTGAAAGAAAAGGCATTAATGGAGTGGATAAAAATAAGAACGAGGGCTGGTCCTCAGTGTGGAGCTCTGCTGAAGAGTTTTCAGAGCAATCCTGATTATAACTCGTTATCAAAGAGGAAGAGCACACATACAAGGTGTCACGGAAATCTGCGCTAGCACACACACACACACACGGTCACACGCTTTAGTAGAACTGTGTATTCTTTCTCTGAGTAATTCCTTGGTTCACTGGATACCAGTATCTGCTTTCTAAATGCAACTGGTAGAGGATTGCGATTTTATGATACAGGCCACAGCACATTTTGTGTTTCAGACTAATAAGTGCCACGTTTTCGTTGTGTGGTGGCAGTTTTATCAGGGTATCGATGGAAGAATTAGCTTCCATATAATTTGTGTCCTAAAACAATTCGTCCAGGTGAACTTTTTTTGTCACTCATAGAAAAAAAGTCCTGGCTTTTTTTTTTTTTTATCTACGACCATCTCCCCCCCACAATACACACTTGAATGAAATGCGGAACAGAACATTTTAAAGGGGAAAAAAAAGAAATGGAGTCTTCATCTCTATTAAATTGAATAAACTTTATCATGGTAGCTTTTTGCACTTGTAAGACAAATGCTGTTTGATACCTTATGCATCTTTCTAACACAGGACTCCTCAACCCTTGTCTTCGAGGACTGGTGTCCTGCAAGTTTTCAAAGGGTCCCCGCTGGAATACACTTGATTTAAATCAGTGTGTATTTAGCAGACATGTGCAGAGCTTGTTTGAGTCTGAGTCAGGTATGTTCCAGCAGGGACACTGGGAAAACATGCAGGACACCGGCCATCAGGGAGAAGCCCTGTTCTAAAAGTTTATATTAACACAAAATAAATAAAAGCTAGCTGTAGAAAATAACAATTTTATAAGAAAGAAAACACCAAGAGTCAAAAACATTAAAGAAGTACAGTTAAAACGCTCTGAAACTAGCTGTACAGGATGTTATCACTTAACACCAAAGGCAAAAGACAGATCTGTAGACAGACAAGCAGTTTCAGCTGTTTCCTGCGTCGGCATGTAATTTGGTCCGTTTTCAGCGGGCTTAGCTGTCTGTCGCTCGATGCCAAAAACAAAGCCACCAGGTTTTATTCTACTCTTAGTTCTTCAGAGAGTTGAGAACAACTTTAGTGGGAAGAAGCTGAAGGAATAAAGAAGATCATTTCATTTTTTCTATGAAGAAAAAGAAAGAAAGAAAAAAACAGCTTTGGGAATTTAATTTGGAATAGCTTATACAAAGAAGGAAAAAAGTTCAATGCAACAAAACTAATTAAAAATAAGTCAAAGAATATATGTAATACCAAAATAAGTTTTTCCAAAATGGGATTAAACAGCAAAAAATGCAAAAAGGATTTTCTTGATTTGGATGGAAGAGAAAAATCTGTTGCAGGCAAAGATGTTATGGAAGAAAAAAAGAACCAAAGTGAACTTTGTGTTCAGAAACTTTGACCTCTATCAGAGAACACGCTGAACTCATAAATAAATCTATTGAGGGGTAATTCCTTTCCAGCTGGATCACATAAGAAAACCTGTCCTCTATGCAGAAGTCTTGATTATATGACTGTAAACTGAGAACTGCCCAAATGCTTACATTTCCCCAGGTTCTCCACAAACAAAAGATCAATTCTCTGCCAGGAATTCTCGGAATATTTAAAGACCTTAAAGTAATCCATATAGACTGCTTCCAACAAGCAACAATGACTCCATTTGCTCAGTTTAGCTTGAAACAAAGATATTAACAATCTTTTCAGAGAAAAGATTGTTAATATATCACAGCTGTCCGGTCAACGTGAGAACTAAACTCTCCTCTCAAGATTCCCTGGTAAAGATGCAGAATAAATGCATAGATGTTGCTTTACTTGCAGGGTAGATATGAGCCAGCTGTTCCCACAAAGAAGCACCATCTATGTCATATTCATATAATATCTAACAAGACTTTGAGAATGCTTTTTTAGTTGTGGAGAGCCGTCTCGCTGCGGCTCCTTATGAAATATTTACACAGAAAAGCTCATCTTCACAGCCGGTAACAAAAAAATGTTAGAGTGTCCCCTGCACGCATTTATTAACCAGCTCCTCCTTGTAGCTGCTCCACTCTGTACATGCAGGAGAGATTGCATATAAAAGCTAAATTACACTTGACATTTGCATGCAATAACAGCACTGCACGCTGTCAATTCGTATGTAAATGACATTTGTCCCGCTGAGTCGAAGACAAAAGCAATATGTGTTCAAACAGCGTTGTAAGCGCACAATTTGGACACTTTTAAGTGCCCACTTACAGCAGTATATCAGCTTAAAACGGCCCTTTAACCACCCCCCTCCTACTGTTTACGCCAGCGATTTGTGCGAAAGCAGTGATAGAGTAAGGTGAGTGTGCAAAAACAGGAACGTGTGGGCAGATATTACTCCTTTTTTAGGTTTGTTTATTTCACTTAATGGCTAATGCATGACAACTTTTTACTCAGCTGAAAGCGTTTTTGATGGATTCAGTAGAGCATTTGGTTTGAGTGTTGTGAAGACTCAAAGCTGTGGTAGTGAGAAAAATGTGTTCGCCGGCATACGGCTCAGGGCCGATCTGCATCTGTCCCTGCATTCACAGCAGGAGAGCTGTTCTAGCGAGCTTTTGCCGACTGTAGCGCTCCATGTGTTTGTGTAGGAAGGGCCGTGTTTGAAGAATCCAGGAATGAGTGCCTGCGCAGTTGGTGTATCACAAAGACTTGAACTTATCCTGTTCCCAATTTCACCATATGTGAGAGTCTTCAACAATATGAGTGGAAACTGAGTGTGCGGTCAGATTTCATTTTCTCACTGTGGAGTATTAAAGAAGAGGGGAAAAGGAGAGCTATTAAAGCAGAGATTAAATCAAACAAGGAGTGCTGATGGATAATTAATGCCATTTTTTCCTCTTCCTCCCTTCCGTTCTCTCCTCTTGTGTCAGTATCTGCTCCATGCAGCGCTATGACCTTTAACGTGTGTAATTCTAGCGCAAAGCCTGAGCATATTTAATATATGAAAATCCATAGGGTCTACTGCACACTGTGCAAACTGAAGACACAAGGCTGTGATGCTGACATGCTGAATCGTGGCCTTACACTCAGACTGTTATATCAGGCATACTCCCATGGGCTGTGAATATGGCCACAGGTTTGCTCATCATTCAGCTGGAGACATTTTGACCTCAGCAACTGAGCTTAGCGCACAAAAACATTAAAGCTACCCTAATTCAATGATTCGACTCATTTTCAGGAGCCATATGTATTTATATCCGGCCCAATGCAACTCTAATGCACTAACAGAAAAACCATCATGTTGAAGCAAGTTCGGGGACAATCAGTCCCCAAAGCTCTGAAACCAACCAAATAAGATTAGAAGATAGAATGAACAACATATTTTTTTTTACCCATATCATAATCTGAGGTGGTTAGTTGCTTACCAACAAGTTAAAGTGTTGCAGCTATTAGAGTAATCCTGTGACTAAATTGAGGATTATAAACAGATTATCGCCAGTGATATGTCTTGCACTATGGCATCACTTTCTTCAGTGGTTAGTGTCAAAATTCCAATATCACCCACAATCAAATACGAAGCCAGTGTCAATGGACAGAGCGACTTGATGTCTCCTGACAGCTATTATGACCACATCAGTGGTCTTTTTTGTGTAGGACTTAACTCCTGATAAAAGGGACACATATTCTGCCCCTTTTCCCCTGTGGTTGGAGTGAAATGTCTTTTTCAGACATGAATCTGCAACTCTATTGGGATTGGTTTTAGAACAGACCCACTTGACTCCATTCTTGCACTCCACGTTCTTTAAAGTCCTTAACATGGTGAATTCCACAAGGTTCAGTCCTGGGTCCATTATAGTTTCTAAACAGATGTTTCCATAAAGTTTCTACGCTGATGATATTCTAGTTGGTATCTTCTTTTAGTGACAACAAGCCTAAGACCTTTACTATAGTGAATCATAAAAGTCCAATCATCAAAATGTTAGTATATTATTCTGATTCTACTCTGTGCTTCAGCATAAATGTGAAATCAAGCAACATTTCTAATTTGGGACGTATAGTCTCTTTAGCTGACCTGGAAAATTCTTCATTCCTAATGCCCTGTGTTTAATTTATTACCTGTTTATTGCCTTGGAGAAATCAACTATTTCATGCTTCTAAATGACACAAAATCATGTGACAGACTATTAACACATTCTACCAAGCAATTAATGAATAAACCATGCTTATTTACTTACTCATATTACCATCCATCCATTTTCTACCGCTTATTCCCGAACGGGGTTGCGGGGGGGCTGGAGCCAATCCCAGCTACACAGGGCG
>JBAMHX010000019.1:4496999-4508846 GCA_037177515.1 Pseudomugil tenellus | reverse complement strand
AACAATCACTGCAGCCATGTCTGCGCAATTACGCATTGCCCCCGTTTGCACGTCCTTTTGAAACGTGCTAAATATAGGCGCAGTTTCTAACAGCAGAATTACTTTCAGGTTTAATAAATCGTTTTGCGTGTGCTAAAATCATATATTTACATGTTCTCCTCCCACTCCACGCAAAGGAGGACGCGCAATTTTGCACCTTTGGAAGATCCAAACCCTTTTACTCACTGTTAGTAGATCAGTTTGTACTTTTTTTTAGCGTATGCAATGTGTTTGCGTGTGTTTTAGTACACACAAACCTTTAGTAAATCTGGCCGTTAGGTAGGATGCTGTTTGAATCATGTCATGTTGGTAATAAGTGAGTCAGGTGAATATCCCCCACACCGCTACACCAGCAGCTGCCTGAATGATTAAATTAAGGTTGACTTTATTCCATACTGAGATTGGGTTCGCGCAGAACTTCCCAAAAGAATCTGAACTTTTAGCAAAGCTCAGCAACCTGTACATTGAAGAAAAGTTATTCTTTTCAATCTGGACATCTTGAATAAATATGCTGTGCAATTTTTTTTAAGTTTCCTAAATTAACTTATTTTCTCAGAGTTGATGGTTGTTATTTAAAGTAGTTCTTTTTTAAGTACCGTAACTTAAATACAGTGTGTAGATTTTTGCCATGCTGTGCAGCAATGTTCTCATCATCTTTGTAAATTTAATCCATTGTTATAGAACAGGGGTCGGCAACTACAGTCCTAAAGAGCAGTACTCCTGCAGGTGTTAGAGGTTTCCATGCCCCTGGTACAGGGGAGAAACATCAGAATTAATTAGCAGACATGTGCAGAGAATGACGTCAACTATATCTCATTTCAGGGTCAGGATACTTTGAAGTATGGATTCGACGTGCACATACGTGATACTGGCGCACCAAGTGCTGTAAATTGAAGGATACTCTCTCTAGGACCGGAGTTTCCGACTCCTGTTAGAGAAGGTTCCATTTCTGCAGCAGGGAACCAATATGTTGCATTGTCCCCCAAAAAGTGGCCCAATCTGTTTTCCCCCTCATTTTTAAGTTCATGAACAACATTTCCTGAGTCTAGAACAAATTAAGACAACTGAAGACATCGCTTTGGAGTTTGAAATGGAAATTTATCACATAAAGATTCACATTGCACATTAATTCATCTGGCGAAAAGATAAAGAGGATGAAAGAGAATGAATCAAACAGAGACAAAGAGAAGTTTTTTTTTTAAACTCTCCATCGCAAAATTTCTTTGAGGGAAAGATGTGAATTTAACTTTGTCAGATGTTAAGGATGATGTCTTTGATCAGAAAAAAATGAGCAGTTAAGCAACCTATTCAGATGATGTGACCCACGAAGCTCCACTAGGCAGGTGATGCTCATGCTGGATCCAATCCACATCAACATGAGAGCGGCTGCAAATTAAACTCCATGAGAAAAGAGTAATGTGGGTAATATCTGGTATTTCAGGCCTGACCCTCATCGATCACCCCACCCAAAGACGTCCCTGATGACTACTCATTCAGAGCAACAGCAAAGAACATCAGCATAGTCAATGACTGCTCATTAGTCAGACTGATATCTAATCAGTTTGTACAAATAAGGACACACGGTGCAAAGTTATAATTAGGAGTAACAAATAAAAGAACAAAACTTCACATTATGAGTGTGATGCTGTAAGCGTAGAGGCCAGGAGCACATTTACAGTAATTAAACAGACTACAGAGTAGTACTGCTCTTTTCACTCACGGCTCCAAAGCTCGCTGTGTGATTGCACCATCAGTCCGAAAAATGACTCTGCAGTCATTACAGCTGCTTGTAAATGCATCCAAGCTAGCCGACGCCAGATCGATTTTGCTATTTCTGATTGGCTCTCAGTTATTGCTGGGAGAGGCCGGCAAAGCGGCGGGTGGAAAATCACAGAGTCTAATTGATGCTGTCACCTTTTAAATTTTTTAACCCAGAACATTTAGTCTTGTCCTTCTCAATCTCATAAGAACTACATAAATAAACAACAAAGAAAAGAACCAGATTCAACTTTATGCATGTATTTTATGGCCGAGACTGAGACACAGCTGAGGGTTATTGTTCTAAAAAAATTCCTCACATTCTGCTCAGGTGTAAAAAAATAGAGATGTGAGATGGAAAAGGAACCCCAAGAAGAGTGAAAAATAAAGGGGTTACACTTTATTTGTGCTGCCTATTCGCCTAAAGAGACTAATTAAATTCCTGTTTTCTGTCTTGAGCAGCCTTTGTTGATGGTCAGATAGGCAAAGTGATGATGAAAAAGAAAGTAAAAAGGATGTTGTTGAGGGAAAGGAAGAGATGCAACAATCAAGTGGAGGGTAGATAAAGAAAATAGGATATGTTGCTTTGAGATATAATCTCAGCAGAGATATTGGTGTAAGTATGTTGCAGGTGTGTGTGTGTGTCGTCCATCAGGTCTTATCAGTGAAGAAGTGTTGGCCATTTCATGCAGGAGAACAAACACACACACACACACCTCCCTGAACCCCACCCGCCCCCCAGCATCATTAGCCAAACCGCATGCCGAGCTCTGGGAGTAATTGCCTGCCCTTTCAGCCTCCTAAAGGCTGAAGGAGAGAGAAGGGGAGGAGAGAACAGGAGGCCAACTAGTGGGATTACTGCTGTCAGAATAGCAGCTCAAAACTTTCTTATTACTTTATTTTTATGTGATTGCTTTGTGTTGTTTAAACTCTGTTTGATTTAAAAGATAGAAGGTGGAATTATTGCTGGTAGGCAATCACAAGACTTTTGCAAGATGACAGTGTTTCCGCTACACCAATCAGTCATGGTGGCTATATTATTTGTGCCACACCTTTAAAATGCAGAATTTCATGGTTTCACTCGAACAGTCTCAAAATCTTTTAATTGTACCTGCATTGCTGCCTCCACAGGAGCGAGAAGCGGGGTTTAAACTTCATTAGTTAGGTCCAAATGTCAGGTAATCTTCAAGAGGATCCGACAATTTTATTACATGTGGAGTTCGGAGAGAGGAAATGTGGCAACTGATAGAGAGCCCTAGTCTAGACAAATGCCAGCCAGCCCAGAACATGGACCCCAGCCACCCCATCCTAGAGCTAACTCTCCATGCACCCAGGACGTGGCACCCATCCACAGACACTCATTCCCTTCTTCCTTATATCCACCCACTCACAACTCTTCCCATCCACATACCCACCCCATCCTTCGACTCACCCCATCCTTTACTCCCTTAAATGTTTCCCCCTTTCCTCTACCTTCTCACTGACAATCTCCTCCTGCAAACATTGCCTCTCCAATCTTTCATCTTTCACTTGCAGTTCCACACTCTCATACACCCACATCACTCCATCTGTGCCTTGTGAGAAGGTCCCAAGCCGGATCCCCACCACTGCCACCAGCCCACCTTCAGCAATCCCATCATGACCCACCAAGTGTCCCTGCTGGAACAAACCTAACTCAGAATCAGATAAGCTCTGCACATGTTTGTTAAATACACATTGGTTTGAATTGGGTGTGTTACAACAGGGGACACTTGGAAAACTCACAGAACACCAGCCCTCGAGGACCAGGAGGATCCCAGCTTTGGAAGATGAGCCTCTAGTGGCAGTAGGCACCTCTTCTTCCCTGTGGCCCAAAATCGCCACTGGCCCCAGAAGTCACCCACCCACCACATGGAAAATAAGGCAGGAGATGAGTGACCTGACCCCCCCACCGAACACCCCTCATCCAGATGTGCCACTTACACCATCCACACAAACACCCCCTCAACATACTTACTCACTCATACCTGTAACCCCCCACAAACACACTCAACCACACATATAAGCAAACATGGCAATCGCGCCTCCTCCACATATTTGTACACTCCCCCACTCACACAAACACACACATACACCTATGCACCTGTGCATCCACATACATAACACCCCAACTACCTTGGTCCCAGGGCCAAAACTAAACACCAGGGCATGAAACAGCCCACCATCACAGCAGTAGATCCAGGTTACAACAGCCCCACGACACTGGCCAACCTCCCCACCACCTGACAGAGGGGTGGTACCTCTGGGAACCCCCACCCAGAGCACACTGGCCGTAACCACCAACCAAGCCTCCACTGGCGGCCTCCCCCAACCACTGCTAGGTGACCCCATCTATCGACCCACTCATGCCCCCTCAAGTGCAGACTCCCAGTCGCCCCAGAGCGACGAGGTCACACCCCTTCATTGAGACTAAGTGATGGAGCTAATCACAAGGGACCAGAGTGAAATGGTCCCTATGAAGAGACAGACACTGATTGAATACTTATGAGATCTAATAAGAGGATCTGAACTGCTGTATTCACAGATTTTGTTTGGTTTTCCAATTCAAAAGTGAGGATTAATTTTGCAGAGATATGAACTCATTTTAAACGGAGCAAGAAGACCTCCCTACAGCAGAAAAAATGAAAGAAAACACACTGCATTGTCATACTAATACACCCAGACGCTCCTCTCTAACAGGGACCAACCTTACCGCTTTGAACTCAGCTCTAATCCGATCACTACCTCGGACTGATTGGTAAAAATGTTTGGCTTTCAACTTGTTGGTTTGAGCTCTCTGCCTCCAGCAGAGCAGCAGCTCTCTCTGTGTTATCGCAGGCATCATCAGCCTGGAAGTCTGACCGACCAGGAGACATCCCTCCAGAGTAGGATCAGGGCAGATTACGGGGCCAGTGGCACACGTGGGAAACAGACCTCATGCAAACCCACATATACCAAATCAGCCACATAGAGGAAAAGTTTACAAATCCCGAAGACATGTCTCTAAGCTGCTAAACTGGATATATAGTCCATGTCCACATGAGACAGGTTTAGGTGTCCATTTGGTCTTTTCATTGACATGGAACGGTCAAATTGAAACTCAGAAGATCTTGTGACTTGTGAAAACAAGTCACAAGGTGAATAATTAAAACCTACATCAATATTCGTCAAACACCCCCCCCCCCCACCACAACCCCTTCAAAAATGTGGAAATCTGCACCAAAATCACCAGCTATGAAGGACAACAGTGTTGCTGGTTTTTACACTGACTGCTTCTAGGACACAAGCTGCAAAGATCATCTTTGCTTCATCTTGTTCAAATCATTCAATAAAAACTAATGCATTTTTCTCTGATGAGGAAGTGTTTTCTCCATTAATGTCCAAAAGGGAACATCATCAGAACTGTAATGGCAATAATGGCAGGAAAGTATCTACTTTTTATTCACTAATTAGAGTATAACATAAATCTCATGAAGGAAAACAAGACTATTGTCCATTTCCCCTCCATTACTGCTACAGACCCACTTTACACAGAGCCTTTGACTTTATTTCTTTGCTGTTTTTTGCAACAATAGATACATTTTCTCTTTTTCCCTTCAGAAAGGCCTCAGAGAGCCTGAGGCTGTTCAAAGTGCAACAAAGTTTCTGAGCATCCATAACACTCCAAGGTTGTACTTTTCTCCAAAAGAAAAAAAAAAAACAGCCACAAACAGTTCACGTGACCGGGCACAAACCTTAACTCAAAGTGACTTTCTCACCGTGTATTTAGCATACGTGCAATCGGGGCCTCTTGTCAAGAATTTCTGACGACGTCATGTGACCAAGGTCACCTACATGAGAGGAGCCTGAATTATTTAACATAGAGGGGATGAGAGGAAACTGTTTCCCTTCATTCTTCCTTCTGCAAGCAAACATCAACAACACACCTCACCTATCATCTGCAAGGTGCTTAATGCCTTGGTGTTAAAACCTCTTCGGATGTGTAGCAGGAGTGTGTGTGAGGCTTATGAATCTAAGTGACATACAGAGTAGCGCTCCAACACACATTTATCCTCTTATGTAACAACTAGACTAGCATAAGCACACGCAGGCTAAATGCTGCCTTGACCCAACACAACACACGAGTACATCAGCCCAGAACGCGGATCAGTCTGTTGAGGACTGCTCCTCCACATTCTCATGAACCTGAGGTCAGTAAACACCTCACGGTCGCCATCTTTCCTTCCTGTCCTTTTCATCACCACCTGCCTAAAACAGCAACAAAATCTTTTGACCCTGTGGTTCTTTTCCCAAATTCCCAAACAGATGACTTTGTGACAGAAATTCCAATCTCCAGCCTGACTGAAACTTGTTTAATCTGAGGGGATTAGGTCCGTACAGAAGGCGTGCAACAGCTGGGACTGGGTGGCATTTAGGAGACAAGGCGCACAAGCAAATACATCATGCAGAGAGCGTAGCACAAGCAGAGGTCCCGAACACCTTGAATGAGAGAGGATAATTTAAGATGGCATGCCATTTGCCCCTGAGGGCCACGGGGCCCCTGCCTTGTACTTAATTTGCTTAGTTCCCAATGCTACCGCCAATCAGCGAGAGATGCTGCACTCTCACTATCCAAATGGATAAAATGGTTTATTAATGGGTGCGCAGAGAAGGGATCCAAGTGGGTGAGGGGTTTTTGTGTAGACTCCGGGCTGCTTTGTGAGCTGACTGTAACATATTAGACAGCAGCAGTCAGAAGAAAGAAAGAAAGGAACACTAAAAAGGCAAAACTCAACATCTGAGGCTTCATTTTTAAAAAAAAGCAGGCATAACACAGAGACTTTTAAAAAGCTGGTAAGCATATTTCCACAGTCCCTGCTTTAAAAATACAACACAAGATATTCTTTTTAGGAGGCAGTTCAGGCCACTTGAAGCCTGCTGCAGCACAAGAGAAAAGGTTGGAGAAGCAAAGCAGCCCAGCGTCCCACGTTAAGATCATTCATAAAAAAATGGCACGCGCTGCTTTATCGTTTCCACCTGTACAAACATGTTTTTATCCACCTTTTTATGGGGACTAAACTGTTCTGAGAGCTGCAGAAAAAAGGCAAAGCACACGTGTTGTAGTGAAATAAAGCAAAGAGGATGTGCGGGAATGTTACGCTGCTCTTTTTGTCACCACGTCCCGCGTGTAACCAAAAGCCTCGCGCTGCCAGAGTCCTGTTTGGACAAAGAAGCATTAAAAAAAACTGTTCAAACGCCTTTTATAAAGGGAGAAGACACATATGGGGGGGAGGAGGGGGAGGTTTTCCCCTTACCCGTTGTAGCGATGGGGGAACGGAGAGTATCCCTGCAGCCGGTGGAGATGCACTGATGCTCGGCTCGCTCTGGACGCCTTCCCCCCCCCTTTCGGAGCTCCGGATGAATAACCTTGTTGGAGAGATCAAGATCTCCTTTTTTAAAATAAAATATTTAGGCTATGCTGCTGTTTCTTTGACATCACGCGCAGACATCCACCACTTTGCCGGCTTCTCTAAGCTAAACTGGCCCTGAGCTGCAGCAGCCCGCAGACCATGCTACCCTGCAGGCTGAGGCAGCCGTGGCGGTGCTGCTGTGGCCGAGGCTCGGTCTTCCTCTGGAGGCAGGAACGGGACAGCAGCGGAGGACTGTGGCTTTAAAGCGATGAGAGCCGGTGGAGTGGTTTTAAATGGGGGGGATGGTGTCGTTGGGATTACGTGGTAGGGGTTTAATTAGATAGCGCTGCGCCTATTGGCACCGACGATGCGCACAGCCCTCCTCCTCTTCCTCCTCATCACTTGCCTTTCTCCTTCTCTGCTAGCTGAAGAGATGGATGTCACAACACAGAATGATGGCGAACCACGCTGTGTGTAATATTTACTGTTTTATTGCTGGAGATGAGTGAAACATAAACAAGCAGCCACTTTAAACTGTCACGTGCGTCATGTTAGGCTACAGTATGTTAGTAATAAAACATTGTGCTCATTCTACAGTTATCTACAGCAGACCATAAAATTGCTTCCTAACCAATAAGGGGAAAAAACAAACAAAAACAATCTTTAAAATATAGATTTATTGTTGAAAAGCAGCAAGAAAGTGAAAAAAAGAATTATTGCTTGTAATAATGCATCTCAACCAGACACAACACTGTACAAGTAATCTGTTACAAGTAATCTGTTACAGTATCCATCAAAGAGAAGAATTGATGCTGAAAAACACATTCAGTATAGACACTGAAGATTCACTTTGGACTTCAGAACTGTCTTTGTTCATGGCTTGGATTCAGTAAAGTGTAGGGCTGTGTTGAAAAGATCGATTAATCAGTTCTGAATCGATTCTCATATCAATTCATAAAGATCGAGCCATAAGTTTAAAGATCGATTTTCATTTCCCTTAGTGAACTTTGACCTTTCACAAGCATTAGGCATAACACGCTACGTAGACTAAGACATGAATCTCATCACATGTACAAACCACAGAAGTCATCTTTAACTTCTGACATTTCATTCATTTTTTGTTGCATGTCAATATAATACTAGTATTAATATGTTTCATAACTATACGTACATATAATTTAACAAAAAAAAAACTAAGATTTCAATAACACTGAATAAAATGCACATCTGATCAGAACAGATCCGATTGAATAATAAATTTTTTACGGTTGTTTTCTCTGAAAATAATCGTGAAAAATCGTGGAGACATCCAGGGATAATTTGCCCCATTTTGATAAAAGTAGAGTTGCTGCAGATTTGTTCTCTGCATATCCATGATGAGAATCTCCCGTTCCACCACATCCCAAAGCTGTTCCATCGGACTGAGATGTGGTGACTGTAGAGGTCATTGCTGTACACTCATTGTCATGTTCAAGAAACCAGTTGACAGTAATTTGAGCTTCGTGACACTAGCCTGGCGGAAGTGTCCATCAGAAGATGGACGCTGGTTATAAAAAGTTGGACATGGTCAGCAACAATACTTGGGAAAGCTGTGGTGGTTGAACCATGTGGTACCAATAGGAAAAAGATGTGAACATATGCCCCACAAAATCCCAAGCCTGAAGTCTTGATACCAGGATGGATTCATCCTTTCAATTTGTTTGCACCAAATTCTGATCCTACCACCTGAATCTGGAGTTAAATTCAACATTTTTTAATCTTCTATTGGTCCAGTCCCTTAGTTGGAACCAGTGATTTAGTTCCTGATGCCAATCTGTTCTTTCTCCCCCGACCTTCGACACCAACAACACAACCCCTGCTGGCTGGAAATTTACTCTTTTTTTCCAGACAATTTTCCGTAAACTCTAGAGATGGTTGTGTGTGAAAATCCTACAAGATCTCAAAACTTTCTTAAGTCGGCCACTCTGACCAACAACCATGCCATGTCCAAATACACTTTTCCACTTCATTCTGATGTTTAGTTCAAACTTCAGCAAGTCGTCTTAACCGCATCAACATGACGCAGTCAAGACAACTTGCAACTCAAATGCATGGAGCTGCTTCAAGTGAGTGGCTGTTTGCCTTCTTGTGTTAACAAGCAATTGAACAGGTGGATCTAATAGACAATTTTCAACATTTACTTGAAGAATTTTAGGAAATAAGAGTTTGATGATGGGTCTGTAAACGACCAACACTCTGAAAACATGAGTAGGTATATTTTGTAGTGTATAATTGAGATGATTGGATCCTTTATTGGAGTCTTATTTAGGGTGGGCGTTTCTTTGAACAAACTTATTGGAAAAATATATAAAAGATAAGCGGGTCGTTGACATAAAGCCATTACTATTGTTAACTTAGAGCACATGTGTCAAACTCAAGGCCCACGGACCATATCTGGCCCGATGTGCAATTATGTCTGGTCCACAAGATCATTTTGGATCATCATTATTAATGAAGCACTGATAACATAATAAACTATTTATCCCACAATGCAGTGCTTCAGTTATGCTGCTGATCGCTTTTCACGTCAATCAAGTCCAGCTACTGCAGCTGCAGGTTATCGCAAAGCTTGTCCCTCACGACGTGCAACGTCTTTATGTTATCTGCTAAATGTAAGCCTGAGTAGTACTACGGCTGCTGATCGGGATAATGAGATATTGGTTACAGTTACAGGAGATACAGTTCTATCTGGCCCAGTGAAAATGAGTTTCATACCCCTGACTTAGAGTATTTAAAAGTACAGATTCATGGCACTGTTTGGTCTGCTTAAAACAAACTCTGGTCTCCACAGATAGTCCAGTTCATTCAGTGTGAACTGTTGTAACCAACCCCTGCTGCTTTTCACCAGCAGTGAAAAAGCAAACAGAGCATTAAGTTACCAAACCAAAGCAACATTTTCCCGTTGCTTATACTGGAATGATTTTGTTAAAAAACTGTATTAAGTTTGAACACCAAAGTAAAAACGGGAACCCCCGAAGAGCGTTTTCACAGTGTTGCTCCACCGTTTACCTGTAAACAGGCCATTTTCAGTTCTGACCAATCAATGAGCAGCATAGTCTTCTTTGTTCTTCTTGTGTAGTGCTCACTTGTTCAAAAGTCTTTTTAAAGTTTATCTTCATGACACATCAGCAGCTAAACAGGGAAGAATGAGGTGAATTCTCTCTTATAGAGAACTATCATGACTGTGATGTAAAGGAACACACACAACATCAGTTCTCAGAAATAAACAAGTTCTAGCTTTGGACTTTTGGTAACGTTAGATGTTTTTTAAAGTAATTACAATATACTTTCCGTCTAAGTGAGATTTTTCAAATCAGCAGAATGTGTCCTGTCCAGCTTTATCCAAGTCAGCTTTACAACTACACTGATCTGACACCCTCCTCTGACCTTTTTTTCACAGGGACAGATTCGTCAGGTGTTCTTTGCGTTAAGGCTCCATAAATGTCAATGAGTTTTTCTCTTCATAATTTTGCAAGGGTATCGAATAAAGTTCCCTTTAGGTTTAATCTCTATTGGATAAAACAACAACGTTGATTGTAAACCTCTCAGTCAAACTTGTCATGTGATATTCATTGGCTCTCTTATGTGTGATCAGTTAAACTATCCCAGAAGGTAAAGTCAATGAAAGACTTTCTCCACAGAAAAGACAACACATCAATCTGTTTTTGTCAGTAATGAGAACAGCACATGAAAAATGAATCAAATTACCATAATAGCACCTTGTGTGTGATGTGTGTTAAACCATTGTCAATTAAATATGCATAGATTTGTGCATAATTAATGAGACAAGTGTACAACTAAGCTATTTTAGGTATAAATAAATCATTTCATGTTGAATAAAATGTTCAAAATATATCATTTATATGAAAAAAAATTAAATCAGTGCCAGGAGAGAAACTTTAAATTGACCTGCAAATTCACTGTGTGGGAGGTCAGCGTTTTGCAACATATAAGATATTTCTAGATTATACAGCACAGATTCAGCCCTAGGTGGACAGTATGACAGGTCATTACTGGTTTTGGGTTGACCTGTTGCTACTCAGCTATGTGATCCTTCCTCTATCTGATGCAACCAAACCTGAACAAATGTTGTAATGCGCATCCATGTACATAATGCTTGTGGGTGCAACTTATAAATGGAATAAATGACAAGTCTGCTCAGATTTTTCTGACATACATTCATTCAGTTTTCACTTAACTTGTCATATTTAATTAAAAGTTTTAGTAACATTCACTATATATTTTAAGCAACCAAGCACATGCAGGCAACAGCAGATGCATGTATGTGGATCAGAAAGTCGTGTTTCAATTATGTTAAAATGTTTTAAGGAATAAAAACATAAAAAGAAAATGTGGCAATAAACTATTTGGTCTTAAAATTTGGCAAGTTTAGCCTGAGATGAAGTGGCCCAAGGCCAGGAAGTGCAAAACAATATCATATTAAGTGAAACACATTTACATTTTTGCAATGCACAATTGCATCATAAGGGGAGTTTCCATTAGGTAAGGTAAGGCAAGTTTATTTTTACAGCACCTTTCATGTACACAACAGTTCAAAGTGCTTTACATAAAAACATTAAAAGCATTACAGATGTTGAAACAG
>JBAMHX010000019.1:4476834-4496899 GCA_037177515.1 Pseudomugil tenellus | reverse complement strand
CTTTTTGGGAAGTCCTGTTAAAAGACCATTACAGTAATCCAGTCTACTGGAGATGAAAGCATGGATGAGTTTCTCCTAAAAGATTTTTTAGTCACAGCTTTGATGTGGCTGCTGAAAGTCAGATCTGAGTCCATCAGCACTCCAAGGTTACAGAGTTGATTGGTAGTTTTAAGACCCCGAGTCTCCCGGTGTTTACTGAGGCTGGCCACTACCCCTAGATTTGCACCAAACCTAAATATCGAATAGAAATTCCACAATGGAAACACCAACATTTAAAAAATACTGTCAGTAATTGCTAAACTGTAAAAACACTTTTTATAAAGGGAGGAGACACATTCTCTGAGAGCTATTTATGCTCTTATGGTGGTTTTTCAGACAATTCGATATAGAAGTTCATCGCAAAGGTTAAGGGGAAACCATTTTTTCACATATACATATCCCAGGACATGATGTAGACGGTCATGTGACCTGTTAAGATGGCGCGGTACAGAGTAAACAAACAGGAATAGCAGATTTACAATGAATTATGGGCTCTACACACGCTCCATTGCTCCATTCATTACCTATGGAACCTCTGCAATGAGGCGAAAATCGCTGTTGTTTTCAGCCAAGCGACATTCGTGCATGGGAAATTTTGCTCTCGACAAAAGAAAGTTGAAAAATTTTGAACTTTTGTCCCTATTACGTGTTACTACAACCGATCGGCAAGGGGTTGAGTTACTGGCCAATGAGATGAGTGCAGACTGGGCAGTGCCAGCACTGTCTACAGTATGACTGGTTTCAACAATGCTAGAGAAGATCATTTTAGCAGTGCCCAACTTTTTTTTATACTTTACGGGTTGTAGGGTTGTCATCTTCTTTTGTAGATTAAAGTTAGAAGCAATATTTCTGTCAATTCCTGCAAAATCTCCCAACAGAATCTGGAGAATCTTTATCTGTGATGCCTAAATCATGGTTTTGCTTTGAAAATCCTGAAATTCCCTTAAATATAATAACCAATCAAACTTCTTGGAGACCAACAGCGTGATACGCAAAACTGCTGTCCCATCCCGTGTGTCGAGCCCATTAGAAAGGGAAATGAGTGCGAAAGCTTTAAAAAGCTATAGCAAATTTGCCAGAGCAAGTAGAAAATCCCAGAATAATACTTAGTGGTAACATTGTGTGCGCACAATTCTTGTAAAATCTCATCAGCTTGATGAGATTTTACGAGATCTGTGGCTTATGTGCTAAGCACTGTTCAATGGAAACACTTGCATATACAAATTATAATTTCAAAACTTAAATAATATCTCTTTTTTTTTGTGAAAACCCGTAATGGAAATGCGGCTACAGAAACATTTTTTTTACATGTACAAAACAAAAATACAGCTTAATTCCCCTGTAAAATGTTAAACAAAGCCAGTTTAATGTAGATTCTATATTTTATTGACAAATGTACTATAATCAGTTTTTAAAAAAATAAATCCTAAAAAATCACTGTAAATTAATTTTTTTTCAGCAAATAATCATTAAATAAAAAAAAACTTTGCATTTTAAAGAGAGGCGATCACAAGGCAAACAAATGTGTGAAGCCAAAATAGTGATGCAGCAACATGCAAATCTCCTCATTCACACTAATCCGTTTAAAGCTAAAATGTCCCAAAAACATACTTTTTTTGTTAATATACAGGCAAGTATATTAATTAGTAAGTAATTATTAGGCATGTTGTATTTTTGAGGATTAATTTTATTATTGAACAACAACTATGTTCCCAATGAACATAAAAGACTTGCAGGTCTTGTGCTTCTTGGCACTCTAGTGATGTTGCAGTTCTGAAATATGCCAAATTTGGTGAGAAATGAAATCTTCGCAGCTTCACGCTTGTTATCATCAGTTGATGGGCAGTTATTTTGCGCCTTGTTTTTTCAACACGCTTCTTGCGACCCTGTTAACTATTTTGAATTAAACACTTGATTGTTCAATGATCACGCCTCAAAAACTTGGCAATTTTAAAATATATCCCTCTGCAAGACATCTCACTATTTCTGGCTTTTTAGAGTCAGTCAAGTCTCTCTTCTGACCCATTTAGCCAAAGAAATGGAAGTTGCCTGATAATTATCTACACCTGTTACAGGGTGTTGATGTAATTAGACCACACCCCTTCTAATTATAGAGATGCACATAATCTGATATGCTTAACTAGTAGTAGGCTTCAAGCCTGTACCGCTCCGAGTAGGACAACATGTATAAAGAGCATGATGTGGTCAAAATGCTCATTTGCCTAAAAATTCTGCACACTGTGTAGACATGCACATGTTTTTTTCTTTTTAGGTCAGTTTTATGTTATGTGGAACAGCTGCAGACCAAACACACAGAGAGTAAGTGTGTGACACTGTGTTATTTACCATCTAATCAGATTTGGGAGATGATTATTTGTGATACAAGGCAGTCGAGTGGATTCCTGTTGGCGCTTTAACCTACGTAGCCCCTCACCGTGTCACCTCGGGGTCATGTCTTTGTTAAATTTAAATTAAATTTCCAGAACTTGTAAAAATGTTTTGGAATATGTGTAAACTTGTTTTGCAAGCTGTAACACTGTCCTGAAGAAAGAGTGAAAGTGTTTGGTGTCCATATAAAGTTTCTTTGTTGTTGATAAAAGTGCTTCATGCATTCAGAACTTTGTAAAGGTTTTTCGCAGTTGCACACGTAAGTTGGTGTGGCGCACCTGAATAGGATGACCACATTTATGTTATATTTTATTTGTAATTATTTGATGATAATTTTGCTTCTAGAATTTTTTTTTTATGTACAATAGGGAGGGCGGAACATTTGTTCTCTCTCGCTGCCCTGGGAGCAGAAAAGGGGTCGGACGCTAAAGCAGAAGAGATCTGAGCGAGAGAGGAAGAAGTGCTGACTCTTCGTGTTTTTTTCATTTATCTGATTAAATCCAGGAAACATTTCTCTTGCTGTGGTCTCCTGCCTTGAGACATGTAACATTGGCATTAAGGTTGTTAAGTTGTTTTCTCTGAAAATAAAACAGTCTTGCCCTTGATAAAAGCGTTTCGGCATTTCACTTTTGCTTTATACATGTAAACATGTCTTCTATTATGTATATGTGTATCGCAACAATGTAAGATATTTCACTTAGTATAATATTGTTCTGTACACTCAGACCATGTATACACGCAACTTGTCATAATTCAGGTTATAACGAAGCTGTAACATGCAGAATCAACATTAGCTGCAGTGAGGTGAGAAAAATTTTGTGAAATACCAAACTGCAAAAATCCAAAATAAATACAGAAACATAAAAATATGTCCATAAACAAGTCATATTTCAATAAATTATGCATGTGTTGGGTGTGGATTATTGTATATTGATAGATCTGCACTAAATTATATAACATAAATTTAGCAGATGCTTTTCTTCAAAGCGACTTACATTTTTGGATCAATAGGGTTCATTGTCTTGCTCAAGGACACTTTAGCATGTAGTCAGGGGAAGGCTGGAATTGAACCACCAACTTTCATGTTGGTGGAAAACTTCTCTTACTCCTAAGCTAAAGCTTAGGCCCAATCCAGTTTCTAACCCTTAGCCCTAACCCTTCCTTTTGCGTCTTCATGGAGACGAAGGGTTATCCCACTTCTCTTTTTCCAGTGATGGGAAGGGCTGTACACCACTTCAAATGGAGGGATTTCAGATGCGCGGTCAAAATGGAGGAGTACAAAGGAAGCTTTCAAACTCAAGCATTTTGCAAAAATAATCATATGATTATGACGTTTATAAAGACTGCTGTGTCATGGTTTCTCTGTAATTTGCCGACAACAGCTGTAGGACGTTTTCGTGTTTATTACTAATGATATTGTAAAGTAAGGAAAATTTTAGCAACGTGTACATGGCTTACTTGTTATAATTCCCATTTCTGATGTATCATAAGCTTTTTTAAAACGTCTTTTAATCTTGAGACAGCATAGTGCTTGAAATCAAACTGAGCACTAGCCGCGGCTGGCAACAGTTTTAGCGAAGCTAGATGATGATGTCATAGTCATGAGACGAAACGAGGGGTGTCCCATTTAGTATGGTTGAAAAGTTAGCTCTACGTCTTAACCCTCGTTTTCAAGGCGTAGACTCGAGCTAGAGGTAGGGGGAAGGCGTGGGGGTAAAAAATGAGAAATTGGATTTGGCCTTAAAGTGCCATAGAGACTGAGTTTGCCTGGGTCTGCGTTGGTCTGTCTGGGTCTGCCTTTGTCTTCCTGGGTGCATCCGATTCTGCCTGACTCATTATGGCTTTACACCAGTGTCTCTGAATAATCGCTGCATTTTGTGGATTGAAAGCTTCCTGGCTGGGATATTATGATATGATTTACCTGAAGTTCTCAAGCTGCTGTCACCATGTCAAATCGATCAGTTCGATTAATAAATGTTGTTCCCAAGTTCATGTCAGTGAGCTTCGTGACAGATACAAATGGCTGGAAAACATCCGTTGATCATCTAATAAGTAAGCTATCCATAACATTTTATGTTACAGAGTTACACACTACAACTGATAACAATATAACCACAGTGCTTGGCAGTGCTGGCAGTTTAGTGGAGTTTTAAGAGTTAAAAGGCTAATTTGCTGCCATGTTCTGCCATTTAGATGCAGTTTATCCACTCATCATCAGAGTGAGCACTGCTATAAAAAAGCAAAGTTTAGTCAGTGTGTTAGTCTGCAGCATATGTGTGTGTTTTTCACCATTTTAATGGAAGTAGTTTTGCTTTTATTAGAACATCATATCATTATAGCATAGAAAGTTGACAACAGTCTCCTCAAGGCTTAGGTTAATGGACCTTACTTGCCTTATTAGTGCATTTGACCATCATCTATTTGATAAAATTGATCAATTGCATAACAAATGCTTGGTCAATATGAAATAAAATACAATGAAATAAAATTTTACTTATAAAACACTTTTTATATAATAAAACAGAACAAATTACTTTAAACATCTACACCCTCCCATCCCCTACACATGCATTCATATATATATATACAGTTTGTGTATGTCCATAGACTTGTATTATATTAAGTATATTTAAAGGAGTTGCATAATCTGATGCAAATTTAGGCATAAAAGATTAATTTCTACATCTGCCTTCTTTCACATTCATAAAACGTCTCAGATCGATGGAGGAAAGCAAGCATGTGTTTGTTGCTTTGAGGCTGTACTATTATAATTCCTTAGTTTCAAGATGTAGAAACAACTCTGATGATGTAATGCTGCAGCAAGAGCTCCGATGGGAACCAGGAAGAGAGATAACACTCTACCATTTTTAGTTTCTCTTCAGCTCCCATTAAAAGCCATAATATAATTTAACATCTTGTTCCTCACTCATAAGGCACTTAACAAACAAACTTCATCTATCTTGACTATTATCCCAACGACAGAATAGGCCCACATCACTCTTAGACTCAGTAGGAACAGAAACTTTTGGTATCAGGCTCCACTCTGTTGGAACAAGCAGACTTGCTTTCTACCTTGAATATTTTGTGTAAATTTTCTATTTCAGTAAAGATTCTGCTCAGGGATGTCTTGGGTGAGATTTGAGGCGAGAAGTCGAGGTCATTCTCGCTGTTCTTCTTTGCAATCCACTGATGCTGCATTATCCTATAATAGGTTGGTTGTGATCTGATTTAAGTGGACTTGTACTGACTTTGTTTACCTTGTCTGTAAAGTATTTGCTCTCATCATGAATTATGAATCATTATGTATAAATTAAATACACTCATATTCCATTTAATTAGGTCCAGCTTGGTATTAGCTTGGTGTTTCATTCTGATGCTCAGTTTGAACTTTAGCATAAACTTTGACCATGTTTACATGAATTAATGAATTTATATGCAGCCATTTGAATGACAGATTAGCTAGTTGCCAGAGTGGGGGGATTTTCCAAATGATTTCTATTATGATTACATTGAACTAATCTTTACATGAGGTATGTATACTAGCTTATGATACAGTTAGGAACTACACAGTTTCTTTCACAATATAACCTTTTAGAAATGCACATAGACAGGTTGATTGAAAGGATAACCTCTCAGTTTTAACGGGAAGCACTCACACGCACACACATACACAAACACTCTGGGGTTTAACATCAGAGCCAGACATCAGCCACACTTATATCCCTCAGAGCATGACGAAGCAGTGGGAAGGCTTTTTTTATTAAATCAAAAAGTTGGAGATGAGTCACTGTCGGTGGTCTTTCCAGTCTAACGCTCATCGTGGGGACAGCTGGCCCCCATGACAGAGAAAACCCCAACCCAAAAAACGACACATTCCTTGAGGGAGGGTATATGATCTCTGAGCAGCAGCCAACATCCCAGTTTAGACAGTGCCACAATGTATTTCCGATTAGGGAGGGGCTTAAAGTATGGTCAGCTTCAGACACTGTAGTGTGACAAATCCATTCTTCATTAAAGCTGCAGACAGACGCTATTAAGTGAAATGAATTGCCATCACTTTAAAGTTGGGGTGGGGCAATGTTGTAGAAACATTTAAATACATTTGAATTTCATGTTTATTTCTCATTATACCTTTTAATTTGATGACATACTTATAGTTAAGCAAATATGACCGTAGATATTTATTTCCTTCTTTTTAATACATGCACTAAACTCCTGCAATGTTGCAGAGGCGTTTAAGAGAGGTGACATGAGATGTTATGAGACAAAACATAAATATAACATTCCCAGACTTTCTTTTTCTGTTGATTTCCTACCCAAGTCCCTTGAAAAGTCTCTGGATCATTTTGTTGACATGTACAGTTAAGTGCACAGATCAACACAGTAAGGTCTTCTCAACATGTAAAGAAAACATAACCATCATAATCACATGCAGTCAGTTCTCCTCCCTCATTTTTTTCCAGCTGTGAAGAAGCAGAAAACCTGCTGTTATGGTGGCCTTTTGTGAACAGATACTCAGGAAAATATAACTAGATGAAGCTGTCAGGGCTTTCATACAATCCTACATGTAAAAATGGTTACTGCTGTCAAATGTTTTCATTTAAACAAGGGCAGAAAAAAAAACCCAGTGACAGATCTGCACTACATAAATATCCCCCTGCATCATATTTAATCTGTCATTTTCACCTGCAAAACTATGCTTTTGTGGGCATATCACCTTGTACTGAGCAGTTAACTGTGCAACTGTGTGATCGCAGCCATTTGGGCTGCATGAGCTAAGAGCAGTTGGAACAATAAACCAAACAAAAGAAAGGTGTGAAATCTTTCTAAAATCCCTGCCCAATAGTACCAAGTCCCCTCGACCATCTTGGCGTGAATGCCACCTATCCGTCCATCAATTCTCTACTGCTCATCTGGGGTTGGGTTGAGGGGAGGCAGCATAAGTAGGGAGGCCCAGATTTATTTGTCCCCAGCCACATCTGCCAGATCATGGGGGAGGATCCCAAGTGCTCCCAGGCTAGCAGAGAGATATAATTTCACCTCGCAAGGCCGGCATCCAGGAGGCATCCTAACCAGGCTCCTGACCCATCTTATCTTTATTCTCTCGATGTGGAGGAGCAGTGGCTGTACTGTGAGTCCTTCCTGAATGACTGAGCTTCTCACCCTATCTCTAAGGGAGG
Organism: Pseudomugil tenellus; assembly: GCA_037177515.1. Classification (NCBI taxonomy): domain Eukaryota; kingdom Metazoa; phylum Chordata; class Actinopteri; order Atheriniformes; family Pseudomugilidae; genus Pseudomugil; species Pseudomugil tenellus. The sequence continues at coordinate 4,489,292 of JBAMHX010000019.1, read as the reverse complement.
GCCCAGCCACCCAGTGGAGAAAACTCATTTTGGCTACCTGTATTTGTAATCTTGGTCTTTCAGTCACTACCCATAGCTCATGGCCATAGGTGAGGGTAGGAAGGTACATTGACTGGTAAATCAAGAGCTTTGCCTTCTGGCTCAGCTCCTTCTTGACAGACCAGTGCAGAGTCCTCATTACTGCATATCACATTACATTCTTCTCTCACTTGTGAACAAGATCCCGAGTTACTTGAACTCCTCCATTTGGGGCAGGACCACATTTCCGACCCGAAAGCACTCCACCCTTTTCCAGCTGAGCCCCAAGGTTTCAGATTTGTAGGTGATCATCCCAGCCGTTTCACAGTCAGCAGGGAACAATTCAAGTGAGAGCTGGAGATCATGACCAGATGAAGTCAACAGAACCACATCATCTGCAAAAAGTAGAGACCCGATTCTGAGGTCACAAAACCGGACCCCCTCAACACATGTTCTGACACCGGTCGTACAGGGACTGGACAGCTCAAACGAGGGGGTCCAGTACCCCATACTAACAGAGCATCCCCCCCCGGAGTACCACAGGGACACGGTCGAACGCCTTCTCCAAGTCCACAAAACACATGTATACTGGTCAGGCGAACTTCCATGGTCCCTCTAGGACCCTAAAGAGAAGAACTGAATACAGAATAGAACTGATACAATGTTCCATGACCAGGACGAAAACCACACTGCTCCTGCTCAATCTGAGGTTCGACCCTCCTCTTCAGGATCCCTGAACAGATTTCCTTAGAGGTTGGGGGGAGTGATCCCCCTGGAGATGGAGCACACCATCTGATCCCCCTTTTTAAAGAGGGGGTCCACCACCACAATGATGCAGAGGCGTGTCAGGAAGCACCTAGAGCTTTAAGAAACTCCTAAAGGGTCTGATTTGTTTGAGAAGTGTGTTGAGCTATTATTTTAAAATTATGTACAATTATCTACAGAAATATTAAAATATGTTTAATTTGGATGTTAGGAATATTCCCAGGTCTTGACTATTGACTATTTTCCTTGTTTGTCTCATATCAGATTGTGTGTCCACAAAGTTCTTCGGTTTAATTACCTTTTATGATGACTCTTTGCCATGTACCTGCTTATTAGGGTATCACCTTTACATTTATAAAGAGAAAAACATTCATTAATCCAAGAGCTAAAATGTGAAAAATCAAAGAGCGCATTCACATCTCTTCTAATTAAAATCCTAGTAAATTTCCTCTAAAAGGCCAATTGGATTGGGGAGATGCTAATGTGTAAATGAAGTCTGATGCCTCTACATGCAGATCTTGGTCTGCTTTAAGTTAACTAGATGCAAAACGATGGTGGGTTCAATGTAGGGCATCAAGGGGGTATACAGCACAATAACATACGTGTTAGTAGAATAGGATACGTAGAGGGGTGGACCCAAATGCAGGATGGAGGTTTGAAGACACAAGAATTATTAGAATCTTGATTTAATTACACTGAGGTAACTTTCACACAGGACAAAAACCCCCATTTTTTTCATATTTACTAACTGATATATGATGATATGCAGATATGTGTTGTCAGCGATCATGGACGGTTCTCTATAAACCAGTATCAGTTTTCAGATTAAAGCGCATTTAATGACATTCATGACATAAACACCGTAATGCTTTATCTGTAAGTTCATCAATGAAGAATGAGCACACAAAATGTGTTCATGTGTTAACTCTACTGGATCAGTAACTGCAACCCCAAACAAATGATCGTAAGGGACAGATTAGGTAACAAAGCTTATTCAGAGGTATGTGTCCCATGCTGTCTCCAATCAGAGACTTCTTGCTGTTAATGATGTCTCTCTGGATACATTAAAATCATAACACAATAACTTCGTACTTACATCTATACAATGTGGCCTCTTCCTGGAGCGGTACCGATTGGTACCAATGCGTTGAGTGTTGTTAATATTCAGCTCTGGAAAACTGGTGAACAAAAATGTGTTATCCACCTTTTTTATTAATTTCCTGCCTTGCTCTTTGGAGGTCTGATCCCTTATCAGTCTGCTAAAGATCCGGGTGTTTGCCTTGGCTATATCTGCAGAGAAGAAGCCTGGATCTGGAGTTCTTACAAGTGTGGATGATAGTGTGAAGTCATTAAGCATGGTGAAAAGGAGAGACTCTTCTCATGTGCCCTGATCCTCAACTTCAAAAGAATGGAGGAGTTACTGTAGGTGACATTGCCCAGTTGTGACTGGAGTGTTTTCTTTGCCTCTACTTTCATCCCTCTCTTTACTTCACTGTTGTTTCCCTGAGAGTGATACCAAAGCAAGTATCTGACTCAGCATTTGCTTATTTCATTAGTTGTTCATAAGGCTGGTGCCTTATGCCTTAAACGAGTGTCCTGATGTGATTGAAATGCCCCCTCCCCCACTCATTCCCCTCTGTTTTTTTGTTTTTGTGTGCTGTTTGCACTTTCCTTTCCCTGAGCCAGAGTTCACTGCTGTTGTTGCACTTTCTCCGGTGTTACGTAACTGAGCAGCGGTCATGTTGCATTGCATCCTCCATCTCCTCTTCCCTTGGCAGGATGGCCACTGTGGGAAACAACGGCCCAGAAAGCTGACCTTCATTTCAGTATTCTAGAAAGAATTCCCTCAATGCGCTAACTCCCACCCAGAGAGTGTCATTAGACCTGTTTGACCTTCGCTGAAGTAGAATAAAGGACCTGGACCTGCTTTGGACAAAGACTGGTGCTCTTAAATGACTCGGGCAACAATGAGTTTATTTAATTATTTATTGATGAGTGTTTCGGCTTTCTGCTGCTCTCATTGTCATTCACATCAAGAAACACATGGGTGTTTAAATACAGTAGTAAAACGATGACAAGAGGGTGAATTGTCCACAACTTAACTTTGTAAAAGGAAATTTTATAAAAGATGCTGGTGGAAAAAACATAATCTAACAAAGTAAATAACTGTATATACTCATTAATAATTAAAAACAGAAATATGCCAGCATGTAACCGAATACTGGATAGTTATTCAATGGGTCTCCACATTTAATTATTAAAATATAACAAATTGTACGGCATGCAAAAACAGGGCAAACTCTGATGACTATAAGTACTTTGGCAAACTCTTGAACTCATTTAATTATATTTTAATCACAAGCACCAAGATTTTTTTTAATCTGCTTTATGAAGGTCTAAGACTTTTTTCTACACTTGCTGCTTTTTCGCTCATGTTGAGGCTCAGCATCTTATTCTGGAGTTAGGAGGCGTCTGCTCTTCTTTCTGAGTTACAGATGCATCTTTGCAAATCTTTTCAAGAGGTGCAGTGTGTCCTTAGCAAATCTAGAGGGAACCAGATGTGTGTGGAACAAAGGAAGTAGAATCAAGATGAATCCTCCTCTTTAGTGTGGCATCTTTTTGGCAGCAGGATCATAGTTGGACTATCATGTTGCACCAAACAAATGTGCTCCACCAATGGGGAGCTTTATGCATATATGTCTGCATTTATTTTTTCAGTGTAATTTTCAAAGCTAATCCTGATCAGAATTGAGATCCTCCTATGCTCTACTGATATCAAATGAGCAGAATAGAGCTGAAAACAAGAGAATGGATTGAAAGAAAAGTAGACATAAATCAAAATATAGACAACAGAAAAAAATGCTTAATAAAAACAGTAGATGGCTGTTATTTCTGTCAAGGACGAGGACACTGGTTTCTTTGGATTGAGAATAATATAAACTTAATAATGAAGAATAAAAGAAGTTAAACATACATTAAACTTTAAAACATGAAGGGTCAAAACTTTAAGACATACAGACATGATACGAGGTTACGACCCGGGGAGAATCTCTCCAGAGATCTGTCGTCACACAGAAGTCTGGAACTATTCTGCTCTAGTCAGATAGGAAAGCTTTGTTTAAAGACTTTGGTCACGTGCGTCAATCTGAGGCCTGTTCCTAAACATTTCTCTGATGGAAGGATGCCGGCCTAGCTTCGGCTACGACAACAAGACCATGGTCTTAGCAGATGGTTTATTAAGGTCAGAATGACATCAGTTTAGGAGACTTATGGTTGGACCTCTCAACTAGACATTAATTAAGAGCAAGGTAATTAAGCTAACACATGAAATTCCTCTACAAAAACTAAATTTTAAAAAACAAACAAACAGCTGCTACACCAATGACAAACTAGTCAGAAGACATCTCAAGGACTCTTCAAGAAAACAAAGCACATAATCATTAGGAGCACCTAAAGGAGATAAAACAGTAAATATAAAAAACTGTTTTCATTTTATGTAATTGCTGCATTTGTTTGCATATATTTAAGTAATTATTCATCTTTAATCCAGACAAGTCCGTTAATATCAGTACTCATCATGTCAATCATTCCTAATTGTTCTAGCAATGAATATGAAGACATGATGACTAAATGCAGAACTGTTCATCAAGTAACCTTCTTTTTAAACACATTAAGATGTGTCTAAACACATCTTAAATATACTGAGGGTAAACATCTCCATATTTCCCACAGGAAACAGAGTGATTGAAGTGGGAGCACTCGAGCCAAATTTTGTGCATCGGAGGTGTAGTTTCACGTTTTCCCATAAACCAAAAGTAAGTTATGTTTAAACAGCCATGGTTTGAAAATGTCCACTAAGTGTTGTGTGTTTTCTCTGTGTAGTCACACTGCAACATTTCCACTAGCCCAAACAGAAAGCCACGAGAGTATGGCTACAGAACTCCACTGTGGGGATCGTTCTGATGCAGGCTCCACTCTGCAGCCAGACCCCTCTTACAGAAAGCAACAATGTTAGTTGCCATGACAGCTGTAAAGAAATATAGTGACAGCTGTTAGTTCCAAATACAAAGTAGATATAAACATTAACAATGCAAAAAATGAGATTAAAATGTCACTGTGGTAAACTCTTAAAAGACTCAAAGGTCGAGCCATTGATCACAATGTTGTTACAGGTGGGTTAAGAAGCTTCAAAATCAATATATTTCCTGTGTTTTTGTCTCCTTGATTCTTAAAAGGCTTTCTGACACCATGTTAAAAAATAACAATGAACCACAGGACATTTTAGTTTGCACCACTATTACCATAGAAAACAGTTTGCATGTTTGTGTATTCTAACCATGCCTTAAAGTGTCACCAAATGTAATCCATTTGCTTCAGTCTCTGCACATGACTTTTTTAATCTTTACTGACTATCAAAGTCCAGTTGTGAAAATTGTTCGAGCTATCGCGCTCACACGAAGGATATGCGGCCGTCGTGATTAAACCATAATATCTCCAACACTCTGTATTCAGGGATATAATGAAGGCCCAGGATGGAAGGTTATGTATTATTCTTCAACACCCCAACCAAGCTCTTTAACACAGACTTGAAAAAAGATCCACTGGCATTAAGCCCTGACGGACTGGTTGTGATGGTATTGTGTTTGCTGAACACAAAGACAATTTGAAGAGGCAATATTTTACAAGTACATAACACATAGAATTTTACACACGTGTTACTTAAAATAGCTTTAGACACAATTGTAACTCTGCATTATTAAAGTTTATTTAAAACAAATATTTGAAGATTCATCTGACATTAGCAAAAGAAAGATTTAAAGACTGAGAAGAAACTGATATTGCTATGTGTGGGCAAGAGCAATATGGTCATCTGTAAAACACAAAAAGTGTTGCTTAGGAATAGAAAATGACAGCACTTACAAACTGACAGTGTAAAAGCTTTGAGTTGTCAACATAACAAGAAAAACACTATATAAGAACAGTCAATTTACCATCTTTTTTAGATCCCTTGCAATTTATACTCACTGGACACTTTATTAGCTCACGGGTTCAACAAGGTGTTGGAAACATTTTTCAGATATTTTGGTCCATGTTGACAATATAGCATTACACAGTTGTTGCAGATTTGTAGAGGATTTATTCCCTGTAGTCATAAAGGGATGGACATGATTGACAATGTTACATCCCTAAGCCTGTGGCCTAAGAATGACTTCTACATCTACGTTGCAAGACAGCAACTTCCCACCTGAGCTGCAGATCTAGAGAATCACTTTCATCAATCAGTCATCATTCCCCTCACCTGTTGGCAATAGTTCCTTGTTATCACCTGCATTCTCATTGGACTCAATAGCTCCATATTTGCTCCTTCCTGCCCCATCACATACCCCCATGGACATTAAAAAAAGGAAACAACCTGCAATCAGGGAAGCTGTGTCCTCCTGGGCTCAGTCTGCCTCTGGGAATAAAAATTTTGTTTTGGTGAATTGGACAAGACTTTAGAGAATTGGATTTGTACTTTAGAGTACCCTTAATGGTTTGTTTGTGATCAATTTAGATTTACCTTTTGGTTTTGGATGCGCAGTTGTGCTTTTGTTTGGAGTCAATTGAAGAAAGAAGCTCTCATCTTTAATTTAATAGTATTTTTATAGAGTTTTGAGTTTGTATTGATTGTAGTGGATTTTGGTTTGTAGTTTGGTACTGAGAGTATTTTGAGTTCTATATAAATATTTGTAAATAGTATAAATAATTGTTAAATTGTAATTGTTACGAATAACATTGTTGAGGTCTCTTTGTGTTTTATATATATTTATTTTGGTTATTGGATAAAGATAGGAAAACTTTTGCTGTTGTTTTTGCAAACCTGGGCAATTTTGTGTAATAAATTATTGTTATGTCTTTTTAGTTGATCCAGTTCATTTTTGTTATTGACCCCTTGGAACCCTTAGACCCTTAGACAAAACATATAAGCACGTTTTGAAGCATTTTTTTTTTTTGGCCTGTTTTAAAGAAAGATGTTGTGCGTCATGTTCGAAGTTGTCATGTGTGTCAGATTACAGGGACGCCCAATCAGACAATTCTGCGTGCCTCTTTGCATCCGATACCAGTAATAAATGAACCTTTTTAAAAAGTTTTTCAAACTTTTATGAGCTTTTAACCTTTTATTTGTATTAATTTTACCTTCAAACGACCCTCAAGTAGTTTTATTCTTCATCCATGTGTTTTGTAGCTTTATTCCTTTGAAAACAAGGGTGTGACATAGGCAAAGCCAATGCCTGACCTCACCGCTCTGACGCGGCAATGTGTAGTCTCCACCGAGCCTACCTGCAAACTTTAGTCCTCCACTATGTATTTTGCTCCTGACAACTCTTGCTCACTGTTTTCAGCCCATTTTCTGTAAACCCAGATGGTTGTGTATGTGTAAACATCTTTTTTTAAAACATTCAACTCGCACCAACAAGTATCCCAGATTCAAAGTCACTTTATCCTCCTTCTTCCTTATTCTTATGTTCAGTTTGAACTTCAGCAAGTCATTTCATCTTGAACATGTCCCCCACACACATGTCAACATGTGTAGATGTATTGAGTTGCTGCTGCATGATTTACTGATTAGACCTAAAGCTAACTTAGGGGCGGATTTAATTAATTTTGGGTCCAAGGCAAAAGCAGGCATGGGGCCCTTTGAAACAAGGAAACATAAAAAACTATAGGTTAACTAAGACAGATTTTAACAGAATACACATTCACTGTTTTTAACCAGTAGGATCTCTGATCAAACACTTTGGGTAGATCACACACATTGAACTGATTTCACTGTATAAGTTGTCATTTCATAACTGTATGTGTTGACAGAGATAATTTACAATTATACAGCTCAAATTTGGGCCCATAAGCAGCAAACCAGTTGGGCTGTTCTCTATGTTGTGGTGTTGAAATAAGAAGACAACACATAAATAACAGGTCAATTAAAAATACATTGTTACAGAATTCACATGCATTTTTTTTTACCTTTGTCCCTCTCTTCCTGTCCCCTTTTAATGTTGTTTCTCTCTACTTGTCCCTTTTAGTTGTTTTCTCCCTTTTTCTTTCCTTTCTTCCTTCCTTTTTCTGTCTCACTTTTGTATGTCATTTTTCTTCTGTTTTACTCTTATTACTTTTTATAATTATTCTCTTCCTGTCTGCCTTGTTTTCATTGTTTATTTTTCTTTCCCTTTTGTCCCTAAAATCTTATTTTGTCAGCCTTGGCCTCAGCAAATGTTGCAATGAGGAGATCTATGTCCACTGACCTTGTGACTTCTTGCTCGAAGGAAAGAACAGACAGATGTTTTGGTCAGTGCTGGGTCATCTTCAAGACGTACTATGTGTTGACTGCTTATTAGCAGAGTGGATGATGCTGGACTCTTACAATCAGGTGGAACATCATCCAGCCTGACTGGATCATGTTGGAACTCTCACACTGACAGCACATCCCTGTCTTATTCTATAAGGGAGGCTGTAGCTCAGGTGGAAGAGCAGTCGTCTTTCAACTGGAAAGTTGTGAGATCGACTCCAGGCTTCGCCTGACTACATGTCGAAGTGCCTATCGGGGTGTGAGTGTGTGTGTGTGTGAATGGGTGAATGTGATCTATGTAGTGTAAAGCGCTTTGAGCGGTCAACATGACTGGAAAAGCGCTATATAAGTACAAGTCCATTTACCATTTAATCTGAAAACAAAAACATACAAAACACAGTGTAAGGCTCTCACCCAGTAGTGAATTGTAAGTATATTTACTCAATTGCTAACTTAGAAATTTAAGGATTACAGGCAACTTAAACTCTGTCTGCTCCGCTGTATTCCAGAGCCAAATACCACAGTTTCAACTCCACTACTGTATGTTATTTACATTGCTGGTTACATATTTCAAACGCTTCCTGCTCAGTGGAAACTATGTACCCCCAAAATGATGATTTAATGGTAATATTTGTGATAAACAAAGTCTTCCTTTGAGTTTATTTCTTAGACCCAAACCCTAAAAATCATCTGAGGCTGTAACAAAGGACACCAAGGCTTGAGGTAAATTTAACACGTTTATTCGGAGTGCAAAAGCCGATGTCCTTAATGCCAGGCAAGGATCAAATATCAGGAAGACGGAAGTGGAATCCAGGACTCAGGCGTGGGTCGGAACCAGGAAATCAGACAAGGTTGAATCCAGGAGACCGGGACCGGGGAAACAAGCTGAGGTAAATCCAGGGACAGGCATGGGTCAAAACCAGGGCGTCAAACAGAGGGCAATCCAGAGACAAGTCGAGGTCCAAGCGGGAGAAATCCAAACACAACTATCTGCAAGTCAGGTAGGTGAGCCGGTACCGGGAAGGAGAAGAAAGAAGCTGGCAATTATGAGGTCCGACAGGTAAAGAGTGGTGAGCTGAGGAATATATAGAGGTATGTGGAATGAGACACATGTGTAAATGATGAGTAATTAGTAGACTGGAATTTGGCTACGTGTGAACATGATTGCTAAGGGTGTGTCCGTCGTGGAGCCCGGTGTGGGCGTGACACAGGCCAACTGAAAATGTATCATGACGAGTGAAAACAGGCTGCATGTCACATGAAAGACTAGTGATGCTGTATATATGACAGTTGCTTAAACTGCTCAACAGTAAATAAATTGATTTAAAATGAGCTCAACTTTAAACATCTACGGCAGGAAATAACAATACGCATTAAAACAATATTAATACAATGTTTAACACTGACAGGGATCATTATAAAAAAAAAGTGAGTAGTTCCTTCCTTAAGTTACACAGGTTTTGCATTCAAAACAACAGAGCCAAACACATTAAGGACTAAAAAGACCTGTCAGAATTACCTGTAAAACTATGGATGATTTTAGAAAGACACTTTTTCTGGATATCCAACGTGAGAGGAAAAAAACATGTATTTGACGGATTTCTCATCCTCTTTGGCAAACAGAGCTTGATAAAAGCTTGATTAAAATTACTCGTAAGCTTTCCCATCTTCAGTGGGGTAAATGAATACTTACCAACATATGGGATGGGGACTGACCCCATCGATAGTTTTGATACTCACTTGTTTATGTGACGAACCCTCCTCAGCAGGTCGATCTTGCTGGTTGTTGCTTCATACTCCAGCTAGCGGCTAGCAGCTAGCCACTGTCACATTGAAGAATGTGGTCATTTTTGTTAACTGTGACAGCAGCTTTATGCTTTCCTCCTTCTTTCCTCCTCTTTTTGGCACTGCGGGGGTAGCTTCTTTTATACTTTTATCACTTCTCGTCTTTTTGTACGGTTTATTTTCATATGTTTAGCTCTTTATGGATACTTTCTGCACTTTCTGTAAGATGAACTGTTTCAACTTAAAGGAGAGAGGGGGCACAGACACACACATTATAAAAAGCATTCTGCTATCACTGTAGCTAAAGGATTTCAATCAGAAACACAAAATTATTACGTGTGGCTAAATAATAATTTTAATAACCATAAGTGTATACTTGAACAGGTACGTTGAATATGTTTCCTTAATATAGTCACCAGCTCATTAATATATTCAGCAGTTCAATTAGCGGATGTTTTCTTATTAGAACAAGGACTATGTCATCGGAAGCAACGGCTAGGGGTATATCCCCAATCGCCCCCAGTCCTCCTATTCCCCAATAATTAAATAGACACATGACAATTATATAAAGTTGCACATGTTCATAAAGCCAACAGTCCGCGTTCAGGGATATAAAAATAGAAGATATTGAGAATTGATGAGCTTCAGGGTAACTGAGTTTAAACAGGAGATAGACAAAGGCATTTATACAAAAATAGCCATAACTTGCAGCTGATATTCAAGGAAAACATGATGCGGGTGACCATAACAAAAGATGCAAGCGTACCTTGAGTAGCCTGTCTGAGGAATCCAGACAGGAGTGAGTTCAAGTAACACCAACACACTCACACACAAGAGTGAACTCTTCACATCCAGTGTTTTTATTTGAAAAAGATTTATAGGATGCAAACGTTTCCCTAATGGACGTTTCTGTATCTGTATATGCAAACCATTTGAGATTCTCGCAGACAAGCACACTTTTCTGTTCACACTAATGTTTGCTTAAGCTGTGCTTATGCTTTCCATGCATGGGTATGGAATCATACATTATAGAGGTGTAGATAATGGAGTTCTGCTACAAATTTACTCCTCAGAACTAGATGTAATGTTGTTTTCTGCTCCTCATCTTCTTTGGTAATGTTATTTTTCTGAATGAATATTGATCCAAGCGCATGTGCAGTCAGTGCACTCATTTCAAATGATTGCAAATATTCAGCCAGTGCATGGTTGGCTGACTATTTCACCAGGCGAACCGGTGAAATTTCCATCACATGGACCTCACACAAAAGTAGACTCACTGTGGTTGTGCTGGAGAGAAAAGAGCTCATCAGAAATGTGCCCTGGGTTCTCTGAGGTCAGCTCCTGGTAATCACCATGTTTTTATGGCTTGACTAAAAACTCCAAAATAAAAAAAACGAAATCCCAACTATTCATGCTATTGTTTCATCATCCGCAATCAGCAGTCACCTTAAAGGTACCTTATAAAGATATTGATATAAAATAATCAGCATATGTCAAAACCTGATGAATCACAGCAGATGAAAATCCCACTGCTTCTCAAAACACAGTCCAATACAGCACTGACAATAACAACAGAACGACTGATCTATATCAGTGTTAGAATTATTTAGACCATTTACCTCAGTAGTAAGACTACAACATAAAAATGTTTTAATGCAAAAATGTAAAATATTTGAGATATTTAGGAGATTATTACACAGAAGGAGAATGACTGTTGCATTATTTTCAGTACTGATTCCTATCGATAATAGCTGAGGGAATGAGATAGGTTGGAAATATAGACAAGGTCAGACAGATTGAGGAAGAGGGGATGTATGGGCTTGAATGTTTAAACAAGGATTTTAAAATTGACTTAAGTTTTATAGAGAATCAGTGAAGTTGGTGAAAAAGGTAATGTAGTGAATAAAGGAAGTTCTGGGGATTATAAAAGCAAAATAGTTCCTGAGTGATTAGAGGGGAGATTGGTGAAGGAGAACAAGTAGGGTATTGCAGTAAACGATATGGGAAGTTAATAGAGTATGAACAAGTATGACAAAGGTACTCGGGGTAGGGGAGGATTGGAGATGATTAATGTTACACAGATGGAAATATGCAGTCTGAGTAACATTATTGATGTTGGATTGGAATGAAAGTTTACTGTTGAGGATGAAACCCAAAACCATTGACTTAAGGGTAGAGCGGAAACACAGGAAGTGTCAAATGAAAGCCTGTTTATGCCCAAAGCAGAAGAAGGATACACAGGCCAACAGACAGTTTTGTTCCTTTCCTGCATTGGTTGCGTGCATACTTTAGTCCATTTCATGGCTTCCATATATGTAGCTTAACACAGAAAACTAAGCAATACCACCAGAAATCCAGGTGTCAGCGTTGATTTCTATTGCTGACACACAACCATTGAAAGGAACAAACCAGGTGAGAACAAAAGGAACAGGAAGAAAACAAAATGTTCAAATAAAGTACCTGATGGAAATGCAGAAGAGGTTGATCAGAGCTAATAATAATAATAATAATAATAATAATAATAATAATAATAATAATAATAATAATAATAATAATAATAATA
>JBAMHX010000019.1:4460541-4473769 GCA_037177515.1 Pseudomugil tenellus | reverse complement strand
CTCACACGCTAAATTCTAGATGCCACACGCTAATTAGTACACGCAAAATGAGATCTTAGTAAATTCGGCCCATAGTGAAATCATGTTTTTCTTGAACAATGCTGACTCCTGCCTGTACCACTGCTTGAAGAAGGTGTCTTCCATAAACTGGCAGTAGGACTGTGAGTTAAGCTTGACTCCATTCTCAACCCGAAAAGGTCCCAGAAGCTCATCTTAGATGATCCCAACCCACACCACAAATGGCATCTTAGCATCTTCATGCTTGATTTTCCTCAGATCATGGGCAGTTATTTTGTTTTTTCAACACGCTTCTTGCGACCCTGTTGACTATTTTGAATGAAATGCTTGACTGTTTGATGATCACGCCTCAAAATGTTGGCAATTTTAAGATTGCTGCATTCCTCTGCAAGACATCTCACTGTTTTAGATTTTTTAGAGTCCGTCCAATCTCTCTTCTGACCCATTTTGCCAAAGGAATGGAAGTTGCCTAATAATTATGCACACCTGTTACAGGGTGTTGATGTCATTAGACCACATCACTTCTCATTACAGAGATGCACATAATCTGATATGCTTAACTGGTAGTAAGCCTTCAAGCTTGTACCGCTTGGAGTAGGAACACATGCATAAAGAGGATGATGTGGTCAAAATACTCATTTGCCTAATAATTCTGCACACCCTGTAGTTATTGTTTGAAGGAAAAGGGCTTCAGCATTCATTTTGGGTGACAAATCATTCATAACAACGATAATTAGTGAAAGTCATAGTCTGCATCTGCAGCTTTCAGAATGCTCAGGTCTGACAAGTTCAATTCAGTTTGGGAAGCTTGTTGGTTACAGAGGTATACCGAGTGCTTCTCAGAAGACACTTCAGATGTATTGGGAGTAGAAGTAACAACGGGGCTGATACTCAAAGTGGAGTACTGTGGTGGATGAGGATATGGACCCCGCTATTGAGTGCTCGCTCAAGTTGTATTGTGCGAGTTTCCCGAAGTGGCAGTGTTAGGCTTAAGGGGAAGATCTGGGAGCTTTGAGATTTTTATCAACAAGCAGCTGATCTTTTCCAAGCTTAAGATATCTTCATATGAGGATATCTTAGACGCAATACAAAATGTCCAGGATGGGAAACCCGTGCAGAAGATTACCGAAAGTCGTGCACCTTACGTCATCTTGTAAACCTGCCTCTGCCCTGCTCCGACATCAGCAGCGTTGCGGAGGACAAGTTTACCAGCAATACCACCTTTATTCCTGTTACAACCAGCTGGGATGAAGCGCTGTGATGCTGTCGTTTAGGGGGGGGGGGGGGGATGCAAATTAATTAATGCAAAGAAGCTGCAAACAGTTTCTTAGTAGAAGGGAAGATAAATAATGTGACACCACCAAATGCTTAATAATTGAAGAATTGAAATTAAATCTGGCAACTATGTGGACAGGGTTGTATATTTACTACAATAAGGAAAATGAATTGTTCCAAGGCTGCAGCATTAGCAATTCATGTTAATTGATTTGAACTCATTGTTCTGTCAGCACTTTTTGGGTTTCAAAGAATTCCTCTCATCCAAATTGCATAGTTGTTTGTTTGGGGATTAGCACTAACTGGCCCTACTCACACTGAAACAATGGTGGCCTTTTTTCAACTGAGTTATCCAAATTAGATTTTGAATAAAGGCAATGATCAAGTAAAAAAAAAAAAAAAAAAAAAAACGAACTGAGATATGTGAGAATACAAATTTTTCAACACTAGTTCTAGACTTTCTGCAGAGATTTTCCATCCAAGGCACTTTTGGAACATCAGTAATTACAAAAAAATCTATAAATGTATCAACAAATAGTTTCAGCATAATTTAAGGGTGGACTTTCTGGAGTGGTACTTGACTGGTTCAGGTCTTATTTAGAAGGTCAGAGTTATTTTGTTACGATCGGCAGCTATGAATCTGAGCAAGTGGCCAAGACTTGTGAAGTACCTCAGGGGTCAGTCCTTGGACCTTTTCTGTTCAACTTGTATATGCTTCCTTTGGGTCAACTACAACAGATCTTTGACATCAGTTATACAGTTATGCAGATGATACACAACTTTATAAGTCTTTGTCACCAGACGACTGCAGACCAATAGATCTGCTGTGTCACTGTTTGGAGCAAATAAACACCTGGATGAGAGAAAAATTTCTCAAATTAAATGAAGATAAAACTGAAATAATTCTGTTTCGTAGAAAAGAGAAGAGGGCCAGCCTCAGTAAACATGTGGAGACTCGGGGTCTTAAAACTACCAATCACCTCTGTAACCTTGGAGTGCTGATGGACTCAGATCTGACTTTCAGCAGCCACATAAAAGCTGTAACTAAGAAGCTTTTTACTAACTCAGAAGCATCAACATAATTAAAGGTTTAATCTCCCAGAAAGACCAGGAGAACTCATCGATGCTTTCATCTCCAGTAGACTGAATTACTGTAATGGTCTTTTAACAGGACTTCCCAAAAAGAGCATAAAACATCTGCAGCTTATTCAGATGCTTTACACTGTTTTCCAGTCAGTGACAGGATAGATTTTAAATCCCTGCTGATTGTTTATAAATCCCAGAACTGTTTAGGACCAGAATAAATCTGTCATATGTTCAGAGAATATAAACCAAGCAGAGCTCTTACATCCAAAGACTCCGATTTACTAGTCCAGACCAGAGTCCAGACTAAACATGGACTAAACATTGTTCTTAATGGTTTAAGTTAATTTATTATTTTATTATGATTATTGCTCTGTTTTAATCTCTTTCTAATTCTATTTTAACATCTGAAATGCTTTTAATGTTTTTATGTTAAGCACTTTGGGCTGTTGTGTACATGAAAGGTGCTATATAAATAAACTTGCCTTGCCTTAAGGTAGAGAAAGCGATTTCCTAACTTTTGTATCCTGTATGCATCAGCCAGTTATTCCTGCCATCAACTACTAAACAAGACCAGGGAGAATTGTCCAGAATTTATTTTTGAGGTTTTTAGTTATAATGCATGAAAATAGCTTCTGTGATTTTTTACATCAGAGGAGCAAGTAGTGAGGATGTGGAAACTGTGCTGATTAGGTGAACTGTCAGGAGGCATTTTCCCTCCACACCTGTCTGCTATGTGACAGCTACTCCTGTAGCACCTCACACCACCTGTGTTCAGTAACAGTGATTATACTTCAACTATTTCTAAGAAGAGATGAAAAGAGGTTTTTTTTTTTTAAATAATCCTAATAGAAATCTTGCCTCGAAGTTCCTTCACTCCTCTTGTTTAAAATATCCAAGAAAATCATGGAGTCGTGATTGTGTGAAACCCCTATTAAATCATAAGAGCACCAGCAAAGACATAAAAGACAGATCCCAGTAAAAAATTTATGATCAAATAGGAGAAGTGGGGAATACACAGAGTAAGTCAAAATGAGTCAAAATCAAATATGACATATTTTGTATTTCCTGTTCAGTGATGCATCTAGTTTCACAGACTTAAGCAGTCAGCCGGCCAGATGGGAAGACTAGCTAGCTATATACAGTATATACATCTCTTACCAAAGCTGCACACTGTAATGCTTCCCCTTAATCTTCTTTGGCTGTGAGAAGAGAATTCTCACCTGTAGGAAAAGAGGACCTATTGACTGTAGATGAGCGGGTGGAGAGCTGCCACAGAAATGATGATGAATGACTGTCTTTAATAAGCTGTTCAGCTGCTCACTTATTAATAAAAATTGTTCACCAATACTTTCAAGATAGATGAGATAGCACCATTTCAGATAAACCATTTGCAGAAATTTAATGTCAGGAAATGAGCCCAACTCTCAGAGTTTATAAATTGTGGATATCCAAGTTACATTTCACAGGTCATTACTGACTGTGTGGAATGACTGTGCCTTCAGGGGCCTGCAGTCTCACAGGAAAAGGCACCCTGTTCCCATCCCTACAAAGGGCTGTTTATCTTAACCTAATCATATAAATTGGCAGCTGGTCCAAAGGCTTCCAGGCCAAGGTAAAAAGCTTGCAATGAAGCAGAAATGTAGAGTCTTTGGTGTGAATATAAAGAGCGTCATCTTTCAGATGAAGCACAGTGACTGCATGAAGCTGCAAATAGGATTGCATCAACGCCATCATGATGAAAGGCTTCTAACAAGACTTTATAACAAGACTTTTCACTCTGACTGTCTTTTGACTTTAAAAGCTCTGTCGTCCAATTAAAGATGGCATCATATGACCCTTTATTTTCCTCTCCTGTTTTGTATTTTTAATGGGAAAAAAGAATAAATAAATTATAATGTTTGACTATAAGAAATCTATAATGCATTCGCCATGCATGATGTAGGCCCATTTTTGACAGAACTAATATCTTAGCTATCATCAATTAACAGTAGCCTGCATAGTACACAGTTACATAGTTCAATCATGAATGAAGGGAAATTGGAATGCATTTCATACATCATCAATAAATCACATCAACTGAACTTTTCTAAACACAGGCAGACACATCAGTAAAACAGCAGCATGCTTGGTACCATTCCTGATTACAGCAAACATTTTGGTCTCCATATGTAATTCATTCTTTATAGCGCAACATAGTTCCTCTGTGAACATGGACATAATGTCAGGTGTGTGTGCTGTTATGTTTACTTGATCCTGAGATTGACCAGAAACATTTAAAGAAACTGAGCAAACCTTTGACGGGTTGCGCATACCCTCATAGACATGTCTCTGTCACACAATTCCTTACTGAAGAATGCAAAACTTATTGAGAGGGAATGTAGTGAGGTAACGCAAAAGGAAAGGAAATCTCCCGAATCCCCTGGGGGGGGCTCCGTAATTACACGATGTAAAGGTTTGTTAATTATTTATGATCTTTAATTAAATAATTTTGTTTGTCTACATCGTCCAGGAAGTATGATTTCATTTTACAACATTTTTCTTCGTTTGGTTTATTAGTACAGCATATTAATAAATTAATTATCAAACTAATTCACAATTTTTCAAGTCCCCAAAAATTAACAAAAAAGCAAAGTACTACATGTTAATATGGCAAGAGTGTAAAGATCAACTCAATTTAATAAAAATCCTGATTTAAATTAAACATGCTGACCCCAAAATTATATGAAATATAACATTTTTTTCTTAATTTTATTGTTTGAACAAGATTTTGCAGAAGATTCTAAGTATGCTAGTTAGTCAATTGTTTGCTCATTTTTACTTTCTTCAGTGCTAATGCTAGCTTCTCATTTCAAAGCTAGTTATTAACAAGATAACAAGCTAGTTATTAGACTGCAACGGACAACAGCGGATGCATTTAGTAGACACATGACATACATAATGTTAACCACCGATGCAGGCATATATTGATCAGATTGGTAGCCTCCTGCTACAATCAGCCACCACAGTATGCTAAATAGTTATATTTAAAGGGGCCATATTATGCAAAATGTACTTTTATGAGCTATTAAACTTCTATTAGTGTTAATTGTATGTTAAAACGATCTCGGAAGTAATTTTATTTTTCATCCATGCATTTTTGTAGTTATATCACTTTAAAAAGAAGAGTGCAGTTGCTGACACCAGCACTCCGATTTGGAGAGTCCCCTGCCCCTAGCTGAAAATCTTAGCGCGCCATCTCCTCCAGGAGGTGTGCATGTAGCTGCTGCTGCGCTCTCACTCTTTCAACAAACACGCCCCTGCACACCGACTTCACAGGTGGGGCAGGAGAGCAGTGGAGACAGAGAACAAATGAAATGCAGACCCATGCTTTCACTGTTCTGGCTAGAAATCTCTTAGCAATATATGAATGGTAAGGCAAAACTATAGTTTGGTGCATGTTGCAAAATGCATAATATTATCATAGATGTGCATCAGAATGACTGTGAGACGGAAAATATGGCATAATAAGGTCCCTTTAACCTTTTAACATTGACGATATCATAATTTATACATTTATGAAACTTTTTTTTTATCACTTTATGGTAAAAATGTTGCTCAAAATCCTGTTAAAAACTATTTGAGGCATGCATTCTGTCCCCCTGGTGGATGCCTTTTGCACTACAATAATTTCTACATTAAAATGCGTTAAATGGCAAAATGAAAACTTCAGATGGAAAAATAAGAATTTTCCTCATATTTTCTTTCTTTTCACACTATGACATACATATCATCTATTATTGCAATGTAAACACAAAAACCACTTACATCCATATGTTTACAGAGCACCATAAACTCTAAAGCCTGGAAATCATTTGGGTTTTATAAGAAAGACGGCAGAAACATCAGAAAACATCAGACATCAACTTATCTGAACTCCCTTCTTCTAGTGAGACAGCATTGTGAATCCATGAGGGAAGTTTGATTTCTGCTTCATCCCACTAAATCTGTCAGCAGCGCTGGTGTCTGATGAATAGTGATTAATGTTCCGTGCTAGTAGGAGAAGCCATTTGCATAGACTAGCGTAAATGTTTCTGTCAGTCTGCAGATGTGGTTAGACCAGAAATGTACAAAGACCAAATGCAAGTATGAAGTAAATGAATAAGGCATTAACTGTAAAGTGCTTGAGTTTTTTTAAATGTGCCATGTAAATGCAATCCACCATAGACTGGTCTATCCAGAACAACTGACCAGGTAATAACAGGGATAAATAGGAATGTATCCAACCGTGACTGAGATATGACATGAAGATAGTCTCATCATTTCTCTATTGCTCTTTTTTTTTTTAAAAAAAAATATTTAAACTCAGAGTGTGGTTGTGAGGTGATATAATTAAGTACTCCGGTAGAAAGCATTGTACTTGTATATTAATCATAATCAATACTTTACTAAAATACATGTGACATTGGTAAATAAATACATATCAACAAACAAACAAAAAAACTCCTCCCTCACCCACCTTTCCATTTCTCTGGGTAGAGCGGGTTGTTGTTCTTCTCAAGCTTGGGGGTCTCTACCAGAGTCCTAGGAGGTCAAGGGTCCTACACAGTATCTTATCTGTTCCTAGCACTGTGCTTTTCTGGACGTAGATGTCTGATGTTTCCCCAGGTATCTATTAGAGCTGTTTCTCCAGTGTGGGAGACACGGCCCCCAGTGCTCCAGTGACTATGGGTACTACTGTTGCTTTCCCCCTCCAGGCCTTCTCCAGTTCTTACTTGCTCCTTTTTGCTGATATTTCCATCATTGGCGATGGATATATCGACCACTACGACATTCTTCTGCTGCATGATCACTATGTCCGGTTGTTTGGCCACCACCATTTTATCCATCTGGATCTGGAAGTCCCAGAAGATCTTAGCCCTCTCATTCTCCACCACCTTGGGGGGCATTTCCCACTTAGACTTGGGGGTCTCCAGTTCGTATTCTGCACAGATGTTCCTGTACACTATGCCGGCTGCTTGGTTATGGTGATCCATGTATTCTTTGCCTGCTGTGAGGTGCTGGATTTGTTTCAGGGGGGCTCCTTTGCATAGTCTGCACCTGGGATCCTGGCTGATATGGTAGATCTGGGTCTGATTGCTCAGGTTCTCAGGGCTTGCTCCTGTGCTGCTGTGATTAGTGCCTCTATGCTGTCCTTCAGACCACCCCTTTCCAGCCATTGATTGGACTTGTTTATGTCTGCCACTTTGGTGATCTCCCAGTGGTACATCCCATGCAGCAGCTTGTCCTCCCATGATGGTTCTTCCATCTCGTGTTCCTCCAGACTCCATTGTCTGAGACATTCACTAAGTGCTCCCTCCATGCATGATGAGCAGCTTCCATGTTTTGACATCTGTAGCCCCAGCTTCCTCCTTTGGCCAAGTTATTATCCCAGCCGGGTATCTGATCACTGGCAGGGCTTAGTTGTTAATTGCCTTTGTTCTTGCCATTGAGCTAATTTCTCACTTGCCTCACTCATTCACTCACTGGTTCCCTTGCCAATGCCTTTCTGTGTGTCTGCCATGTATTGATCCATATGCCCACTTACCTTAGTCGCTATACTTCCTGACAGGAGCTTTCATGTTATGGAGAAGCAGGTTATTGGCCATAGTTGGATAGGATTAATCCTTTGTGGGGATCTTTCAGTGCCAGGACTGTTTGTCCCTTGGTCAGCCATACAGGGTGAGTCCCATCCCCCAGGAGCTGGTTCATTTGTGTGCCAGTCGTTCATGGAGTAAAGTCAGCCAGTAAGCATGGATCACATCAGGGCCAGGTGCTGAACAGTTCTTCATACATGAGAGTCTATGCTGGATATCTGCCCCTGTGATTGTAACTGGTCTTTGTTCAGGGAGGGAGCTGTGGTCTTCCCTGTGGTCCTTTAAACACTGTTATGTGATGCCTCCTTCTCCCATATGCCTCTTTAGTATTGTTCTGTCTCCAGCCTGGTGGGGTAGCTTGTGAAGTATTACCCAGGCACTAGGAGTACACTTTAGCTGGGTTGGTTAGTTGATGCCCCGCTAACTCTAAGCGTACAGCTTAATTTCAGCCATGTAAAGGAGGTGGCTAATGTTAACCCCATTGCTGAGTTGTTATCCATAGCCAGCATTGTTGATTAGTTGGCTGAGGGAGTTCAGGCCTATGCAGAGTACACTTTAGCATGTACTCCTAGCTAAAGTGCACTCCACTGGGAGTCCACTTTGGCTGAGTCCACTTTAGGTTAGTTGAGAACAGACAGTTTATTCTTCTGGCCTCAACTTCTCTTGTTTATCTCTTCAGTTGCACAACCAATGCTTGGATTCTTAGTTTTCAGAGCCTCAGGTATGGACATCTGAACGTACCACCCTGGCATCCCTTTCCTGGTTGTGGCCTTTTGACAGTTGACTAATTTCTCTTCAAGTTCCCTTGATGTTGTTTTCTAACCTCCTCTTCACCTCCAGCCAGTCAGGGCAGATGGCTGCCCTCCCTGACTCGAATTCTTCCGGAGGTTTTGCCTTCCTGTTAAAAGGGAGTTTTCCTTCCAACTGTCACCTCATTCAGCTCAGAATGGAAGATTGGATCGAAGTCAAGATTTGATGCAATCTGTTAATTTTCAGTTATAAGGCAGTTTAATTATTTAACTCGAATTGATTTGTCTGTAAAGTGGCCTGAGATGATATTGTTGTGAAGTGGCACTATACAAGTAAAACTGAATTAAAATTAATCTCACCCAGCAAGACCAAATGCACAACAGGGCTGGATCTGGATGGAAGTAAGTCTCCAGTGTTTTCATTGTCCAGTCAGAGAAACATCAGACGTTTCATGAGTTCCTGGTAATATTTCATTGAAATAATGTGTGATAGGCCGAAGGACTGCAGAAAGTATGCTGTAAGATACCTGGAGAACATGGTTTGCATAATTTGTACTTAACTATTCACTCTTTATAAGGCTGCTTGGTGGGGCAGTGGAGCAAGAAGGTTGCTGGTTCAAGCCTTGGCTGGTGGGAGGTCAAGACAGTGTCCTTTCTCTGTGCAATTGGATGCTCTCCCTGTGTAAGCTTGGGTTCTCTCCGGCTTCCTCCCACCATCTAAAGATGTGCATGTTAGGTTAATTTGTCACTGTGAATTCACCAAATTCATTTGTCTCTCTGTGTTGCCCTGTGACAGACTGGAGACCTCTCCAGGGTGTACCCCGCCTCTCACCCAGTGATTGCGGGATACTCTCCAGCTATCTGTGACCCTTACTTGAATTAAGTGTTTAAGAAAATGACTGACCGAATGACTATTCATTCTATATTTATAATTCATGTGAAGAGAGACCACTAACCATACGAGATGACTGCACCTGGCAAAAATCCCACACCTCAACATTGTCTAGTGGTGAAAGCATAAAGGCAGACACACACACCTACACAGACACACACTCATAAATACAATCTTCTATAGAATCTGCTGGATATTTATTGTAAAGCAGTTTGACAATCAATGCAATCGATAAAGAGCACCCTATATGATCAATTTTCAAATATTGCCTCTAGATTGAAACTGTTTTCATCTTCAGAAAGAGCCTTGAAAAGCATGCAAACCCCAGTGCTCAACCTTATAGCAATTCAAGGTTGCGTAATGCAGGATCAATGTCCAATAACAGCCTGACTAACAAAACCAGAAGCAAGGCTGAATCTATCCTGTTATAGAGATTTAAGGTTGATGATTAAAACTACAAGTCAGTCAAGTGAGAGTTCCTATTAAAATGAATAAATTTATTTTTTTGTGTTATCCGCTTTAGACGTCTACAATGTGCAGTTCTTCCTTTTACACCAAAAGAATGTTTCAACAGTTCAGGTGGTATCTACTATGATGTGCAGGGATGCTGCCCTCATCACTATGCTGAAACGATCTGAGCAGGCTAAGGTGAGGCAAGCAGAGAAAACTGAAAAATAAAAGTTAAATTAATAATGTGGCTTGGGCCTGTTGGCAAGGGGATGGAGCATCTTGCAATATTGATGTGTTGTGAATGACTCATCTAAAGCTGGAAAGGAGAGAGAGCATACACAAACTTCGAGCCTAGACCTGTACTTTTATTTAACACCAAATCTTCAAATAATTGCACACCTCAATGAGAAGCTTGCAGTGAATCTCAGCCCTGTTCGTGCTGTAATACAACACAGTAGTAAACAAAATCCAAACTTTTCTATTCTTGATAATACTGTTATGATAAAAAAAAATGAATTTGACATGCTTTGATTAAATTAGCAGAGAGATTGCACAAATAGCATCTTTGTTGATTATGAATTTGCAGCTATTTGAAGATCAACTAGTTTTTGAGCCTGAAATTATAGTTTTGACTTCATTCCACACATCTAATTTGAAATCTATCTTACAGCTAAAATCTTTATGTTAATGTAAATATGAGCATGAATCACACTTAATAGCCCTTGAAGTGTGCTATTATCATACAAGAGAGCATTTAGTAACTAGCTTAAAAGCTCACACACAAAAAACTGATATAGAAATCCTTCAGTGTTAATTATTATTTATTTTCATGAACAAAGCTTTGCTTGTCTTTATCGTGCTTTTAATGTCATGGTTGGTGAATGCACTAAAAATGGCAGAATGTTGTTGTGACTCACATGTTACGCTAGCCAGGTCCACACCATTAATGGTGTAAAGTCTTTGTTAGCTAGCTGCTCGTTATAGGTTTCAATAAGTCATGTCGTAATCTTTCCATCAACACAAAAACTGGGCTCCTCATTCCATCTTTTTATTTCTTTTTTAATCATTGAGTTCAAGTTCAACAGCTGTTGCTTGAAATAACAAAGCTTTACCAGTGTTTGCGGCAGACCACTGTTGTAGCCTATAAATCCCATCACTGTGATCCCTGTTAGTGGAAGAAATAAGAAATATCCAGAGTCAGAAAAGTCCTGCATGAAAACGTTGTTGCTAGTGTGTGATATGTTTTTGAGATACAGTGCTCATATAGTATATTCAGCTTTAACATTTTAACACAGTTGGAGGATTTTGAGTTCAGATGACTATGCTATATCAAAATTGCGATTTTAGAGACCTTACCTGTTGTGTGCTTGAGGTGTGTACTAAACATCCCTAAATTTTGTTCTTCCCGACTTCCTCAGAGTTGACCCTTGCATAGATAATGTTCACTTATTGTACTGTGATTTAAATGAGTTTTAGAGTTACAGCTGCATCGTTTCAGATAGATTCACTTCCTTTCAGCTTTATTTGTATAAAACAGCAACAGAATGTTTTGTGTCATTAGTTAAATCTGATAGGTTTTTCCTATGTGCTATGCAGCCATCATCATTTATTCTTCACCAGTAAGACAGACTGAAAATAAGAAACATTAAAGAAGCACTGGAGAGCTCTTTTTCATATCTTAGTCATGTGTCTCTATCAATGGCTAATTCGGCAGCCATCTTGCATCCTACCCGTTCTGTTCGCTCTCTCCAGCGATTAAAACTCCAGTCCAGTGCTGACTCTTGTTTTATTGCTTCCTCTGTCCCTTTCCTTTCTTGTTTTCCTGGATTCTTCCAATAATGTCTTTTGGCATGCTATGATACAACCAGCTATAATGCACATTAAAATTAGCCAGTGTGTTTATATCTTGTCTTAACGTGAGGTATGATACATAAAGCAAAACTCAGTTGTAGATACTGTTTCCTGGATGCAAAAGTTGCCTTTTCAGTTTTACTTTTAACTGATATTTTTGTTAAATTCTTTTTATTTCTTAGTATTTTATCTTATATTATTTTATAACATTATCTCTATAAAGTCCTTATTGGCGTTGTTATACTTGTTGCTATTGTCTGATCTTATTGTTTTTACTATTTATTTTAATACGTTTTAACGTTTCAGTGATCTAAACTCCAATGGTATTCTCATTGGGATCTTGCACAACAGGGGGTGGGTAGGCAGGGTGGGGCGCTGGGGTGTTAAAATATATATTATTTGTTTGGGTATGCATCCATGTATGAAGGAATATTATTGGGTGTGTTTTTAAATACACGAAGGCTTTATTTTAATATCCAGAATGCATTTTATTATGTGAAGCACTTTGTGTTGCTGGGAGCATTAAAAGTACTTTATAAATAGTTTGATTTGATACACTGTGTAAAATATACTCTGATGTACTATGTAATTACCTTACTTTGTATGTATGCACACACATTCTGATCTTCTTGCATCTAGTTATGTGGACCCATAACAATAAGTAGAGACTTGCTGATGAAATCCACATCCAGTATTTCTCACAATACCAAGAGTGCATCTTTTTTTAAAATGAATCATTGGCTGTATTTTTCAATCAGACCTTCACTGACTAATGAATCCTTGAATTTCATGATGGTTGGGTCAAGAAAGAGTGACTGATTTAGGGAGCGATTCAACTTAACTCTGAGACCTCTGTAAGTGTCAGGTCACCTCCCTCAGTGTCAGTACAATGCCTGTGATTATTCTGACCACATAAGAAGTACCATGCAAGGTTGTGTAATAAATCTGAGCCCAAGCAGGAATAAAATATTGATCCTAGACTTTGAGTCTAACCTTATTTTTCATCTTGAAATCATGCTGTGATGCCTTAGAATTGAGCTATAAGTACCCATGATCCTGCACTGCGTAGATAAGAGCACCTTTGACAGACATTTCCTACATCTGTGCCATCTGCTTTTCTTTATCTTAATTTCATGCTTGTGTTAACTCAATAACACAATAACTATATCAGGAAAAAGAACATTAAGCCTTTCTTTGAATTAGGGTATAAAAAAATCTGAGAGATGTCTCCTATAATGAGACATTAATATATATACATATATATATATATATATATATATATATATATATATATA
>JBAMHX010000019.1:4431156-4444608 GCA_037177515.1 Pseudomugil tenellus | reverse complement strand
TATATATATATATATATATATATATATATATATATATGAAAGGAAAAATCCTGGAAACAAGATGCCAGTGTCTCTCCAACTGCTTTGGTAAAAATTGAAGATCTTTGATTTACATGACACGTGTTGGAGCTGCGGACAGAACCTATAATTTATCTATTTATTTATTATTATTTCTTAATAATTCTTAATTAGCTGTTTCCACTTTTCATTAACGTGGTTGTTGTATCTCGTATGCTTGTGTGTATGTGTGGTGATTATGGCAGGGGGATTTATGGGCATGCAGAATTGTTTTTAATGTCTAATGTTTTAAATTCAACTGTAAAGCACTTTGAATAACAGTACTTGTTTGAAAAGTGCTTTATAAATAAAGTTTGATTTGATAAAATATAATTCACCCCACTCAGATTTGCTACTGTTGTGTCCCATTATTAATGACTGTAATGAATATTAAATAATACCAAAAAGGGGGCTGGGGCATGTGATGAGCTCGGAGATGATGGCTGAGGACTCATGTAAACTTCATTATTATAAACATTGTAATGAATCAAGCAAAAACAGACTTGAATGCAGGAATTTAAGAGAACCTCATTGCATTTGTAATTTATATGAAAACAGAATGTTGATGTGAGTCCTTCAGTGTTTTTTTGTGTGTAGTTTCTAAAATAGCTGGTTTTGCATTCTGCTTGTCTTTTTCACATGTATAATAACTGGAACTGGGCTTTTGAATGCTTTATTATTTCATCAAGGAATTGATTAATTGTTGACCTTAATTCATTAATTAACAGCATTTACTTATTTAATTACACTTTTTTCTCCAAAGTTCTCACACATGGTTTCTGAACACAGAGGAAGCTTATGCAGAGGCTCTTTTGGCTCTGCAGGACAAATGGAAAGGATAATACAGAAGGTAGGTACCTCACAGCAGCTCGGTTTGTTCTCCTGTTCTCACCAGGCTGAAAATAAAAAAATATATATATAACTTTGACAAGAATGGGTTGAGATGACAGAAATGCAAGAGAAAAAGAGCTGGTTCCAACTAAGGTATCTCTGATCACACAACACATCCAACCTTGAAGCAGATGAGCTATACAGCAGCACAAGATCACACCAAGTGCCACAAATGTCAGATGAGAACACAAAACTGATGCTACAGTTCACACAGACTCCCCCAACCTGGAAAATGAAAGATAGAAAAACATTGCCTGGTATGATAAGTCAACATTTCAGCTGCATGTTCAGATTGTAGGTTCAGAATTAGATGGAAACTAAATGAAAACATGGGTCCATCCTGCCTTGTATCAGTGTTTAGGCTGCTGCTGGTGATATAACAGTGTGGAGGATGTTTTCTTGGCATGCTTTGGGCCCCTTAGTACATGTAGAAACAATGAAATACTACATCTTGTTTTGGCTTCCTCCAGCATGTCACAAGGCTCAAATCATCTCCAACTGGTCTCTTGAACATGACAATGAGTTTAATGTTCTCCAATGGCCTCCACAGTCACCAGATCTCAGTCCAGAGAGCATCTTTGGGACGTGGTGGGTTAGAAAATCCTCATCATGGATGTGCAGCTGACAAATCTGCAGTATTTGTGTGATGCTATCATTTCAGAATGGAGCGATATCTCTAAGGAATGTTTCCAACACCTCGTGGAATCTATGACAGGAAGAACAGCAGAAGTGTGTCCATGACAATGACCTGAACATTTCTCACATTTCTGAAGTTCTTCAAGTTGTTGCTATGATACGAATCAGACAACCAAACATCTCTGTGTGTTACAGCAAGTAGAACAATCCAAAAACAAGCTGACTGTGGTGCTCTCCTCTCATCTCAATTATCTCTCTGGGTAATTACTGTACAAACTGAGTGCTGAAAGCCATTTACGGCTTAATATCGCATGCTGTACTCTGACATGAAAAACAAGTTTAAATTGAAAGATGGGTTCAGATATGTCTGGCTACTCTTTGGAGTTTACTTCTGCTCGTAGGAACCAGAACAAAGAGAATATTCTGTAAATGCAGTGCATATGTCTGCGGTTTGGGCAACCATTCTCGAGATACCTCATCACATTTTCTATTCCCTTTGATTTCTCTTCATTCCATCCCTCAGCTGTTGCTGTGTTGGTTCATGCAGGCTCAGTTGAATATCCTGACAATATTATTACCATTACAACTTTTGCAAGCTGCTCGTGCATCCAGTGAACGCACCAAAAGGGAAGCACATGAGAAATCCTAAGTAAGCTCAAAATGAAAACCATAGTTTTGTAATTTTAGAGACATTTGAGCTCTTTTTGGGATTTT
Source organism: Pseudomugil tenellus (assembly GCA_037177515.1). NCBI lineage: Eukaryota > Metazoa > Chordata > Actinopteri > Atheriniformes > Pseudomugilidae > Pseudomugil > Pseudomugil tenellus. The sequence goes on along the minus strand of JBAMHX010000019.1, from coordinate 4,442,310 downwards.
CCTGGTCTGTTCAACAAAATAAAAATTCCCCTCGTGGCTACATCCGATAAAATCTCAAACCTTTTACTTGACTCAGTAATCAGTGAAAACAGCATCTGTGCAACACATATCACACAGGTTTGGTCTGTGCGGGCATTAAATCGTTAGTCTGTTTCTATCTTCTCTTGCCTCACTTACATCTGTTTTTTCTGTGCAATGCTTTTTTGTAATAGAAATAAAACAATATAATTAAAGAAACAACATACCTAATGTCATGTATTTCTTTGCAGAGATCTCTTTTGTAGCCAGCGCCTTGGTGATTCGGCTGTGTTCAGAGAGCATGCACTGATTAGAAAGCAGGGTCTTGTTAAGAGTTCTGCTTTGCATAATGAAGCGTAGATGGAAGAAAAGCACTGATTACACAACTGCAACAGTGGATTTAGCTGTCACATCTGGTTGCACGTCTGAGACAAACACAGCGTTTAATCAAAGCGCTCAGAATATCTGCTTTATTGATTTAAAGAATAGTTTGACTAATTCCTGAACTTAGTAATGTGTGAAGTAATGAGATGTTTTTGTGCTCAAGCTAATGAAATACTGACAAGTAGCTTACAATGTCAAATCAGTATATAAGTTCATGAACGAGTTTGGGGGGGGAAAGGAGCAAATAAACAGGTTTAACAGAGTTGATAACAACGGACAATTATAAAAGTAAAAGCTGTTTTTGATTCTGTCCCTTCTCAGAGGGTTTCTTTCCATATTTTCCTGGTGGAAATATCTGCCCCGGATGAGAAAGTTTTTCTCTGCTGGTCTGTAACATCCACATTACTTGACTGTCTGACTTTTCAAACATTAAAAATGACTTTTCTGCACCGCCTGCCTCTTTAGGCGAGTACAGGCAGATCCCAACACTTTGCTTCTCTGCATGGTAGAAGAGGCTTGGAGAAAAGGAAAATGCCGAGTCCCTCTCGTCTGTCCATCTAAAGCAAAAACCAAACAGCATCTCATCCAAACTGTAGCATTCATAAAACTTCCACTTTGTTTAAACCAAAACCTTTGCAGTTGTTTTAATTAAGAATCCTGGTATAAATGTCTCCATAAATGACAAAATCTTGATGTTATTGAAGCCGAGCAACAGTCTTCTAAAGCTCTGATAGTTACTGCAGATTAATTGGCTGTTTCGCTAATTATTTCACATTTTTTATTTGATGAGATCAGCTTAGTCGTGCACGTGCTTGTGTCTTTTACATCCAACAGAAGAACGAGAGAGAAGGCTCCAGCTGCAGCTTGGTAGTTAGTGTACAGTGTGTGTATGAAGGGACATTTAACAGCATTTTTTATTAGAGTCGAGCTGCATTCTGGTGAGGATAGATTGTAATGCTGGTTGCAGTGGAAAGACTAAATATGGGTTATTACAATTGTTTTAGTTGGCATGAAAAATGGTAAAAACACACATATATAGATTATTGTTATTCATAAATACAGAGATCTTTGCACATGACAGAAAAACTAAATGAAATGAATTCATTGTCGACTTAGAATTTGCTCACAAATCTCTGGAGCTCTAAATGTCAGTTCTGTATCACTGTTTTCTGGTCCAGGTCAGATGATAAAGCCACCAAGCGCAGTCAGACCCGTGGTAGTCGGGCTTAGCTCTGCTCACATTGTCTATCAGGAAGAATCCATCCATGTGACGAGGCTTTGTGGAAAAAAACATATCTGGCAGCTGTCTGCTCACTATCTCCCCTCCTTCAGCGCTTCAGCCCATCTTTTTGCTTCATCTTCTATCCCTTTTATCCCGGAGGAGCTTCAGTGCTTAGCAACATGCGTTTAGCGAAGTGTTGGAGATGTGAGTTTGCACACAATTCATGTGACACGTGTTGTAGTGTTGTGTTGTGAAGAGGCCGTGCCAGGCAGAGTTCAGGAAACACCGTGTGCACCGTGGGATTATTCTCAGCATACAGTGCACATGCTGTTCTACATTCATTATGTGTTATTTTTCCATCTCTTTCTAAAAACAATGGTCATGTTTGTCACTTTGTGCATCTTTCCTCCTGTTCTGCATGAATACATTCACCTGCATTTTTCCTGGGTTACTCATTTACTTAATGTACACAATACACTCAAACCAAACAGATACTAGAAAATCCTTGCTGCAATTTCCCTTTTTTTCCTGTTGAGAGATAGAATAATCTGTTACTATGGATACCAGTATTGAGGATAACTCCATCTGCAAGGGAACTTTAAGGCACTTAAACCCCATATGCTCAGTTGGAGCAGTTAGGTGATTATACTGTTTCCTGATTATAGACTTAACTCCCCTGCTGCAGGTTTGACTCGCTGCTTGTCCTGCACTGATCAGAGATCTGTGACTACGAACTGGGATTGCATGCTTGGCATAAAGTCCGAACTACACAAAGCACTGTATATTAAAATCAATTCAGTAAAAACACACACATTGCATATGATTAGCTTGCACACAAAGACAGACCAGCCTTCCCCAAACACACCTATCACACCCCCATCCCCAACTGTCCCATTCTCTGAAATAAAACTATTTAAACACTGAATGAGAATAAATAAATAAATAAAACTAAGTTGAGGTCTCACATCCCATGTGCTATTTTCATGAAGATTCTGCAGTGAAGACGACATTCAGCATGGGTGGCCGTGGTGCAGGTAGTTTGGCCGACTTCTGATCGGAGGGTCAAGGGTTTAATTCCCACTCTGTGGGAACTCTGCGTGTTATGGTGTCCTTGAGCAAGACTCTGAACCAGTTGCTGTGTGTATGGCAGCTCTGCTGTCACCAGTGTGTGAATGGGTGGACAACAGGATCTGTGAACAGCTTTGGTTACACTACAAAAAAAGCCTTTTAAAAAATAAGAAAAAAAAAACTACAAAAATTAAGTTAATTTTCCTTAAAATAAGATAAAATTTCTTGTTCTATTGACAGATAATTGATCTCATTTCAACGAACCTGTCAAGAATTCCTAAAACAAGTAAGAAAAATCTTTAAAAAACCTACAAAATAAGAATAATTATCTTACGTTAAAAAATAAGCTTATGTGTCCTTGATTTGAGATGTTTAATCTTACTTAGATGTTAGTTTTTGCAGTGTATCGAGACATGAGAAAGTGCTATGTAAGAGAACTCTGTTTACAATGAATACTACATTTTTCTGGGGTTTTTTTACGGATAAAATGTTCCATCTAATACCATCACAGGAAATCGCTCAGTCCTGTTGAATATAGCCCAGAGTGATGTAGTTGGTATGCAAATAAGCACCTCTAAATTATCATTTTTAACCATCATACGTTAACATTAACAATGAGTCAGCAGATTTCTGATATTCTTTATCAGCCTCTTTGTTATTTGTCCTGAGATGATGGCCGAATATTTTTGGGTCAAACTGTTCGAGGAAGCTTTTTGTGTTATTGTTTAGGGCAAGAAAAAAACAGATCAACAGATGAAAAGAAGCTCCAATCAGTCTGCAGTGGAACCTGGTTGAAATGAAGAGAAGAGCAGCAGCATCCAGCTCATCATTTCCCAGGTCTGTTTTATGTTCTCCCTCAAACACAAAGCAGGAGGAATGTTGCTTTAATACTGCACTGAGTTGGAGTATGTTCTGTTTCATTTCTGTGTAAACGTTTTGGAAGTTCCTGTCTTCACTCTCATCCATTCCTGCTAACTCCTTGGATAGTTTTAGTGCCTTCAAGGAAGTACACGCAGGTTTAAGGGAGCACACAAACTTGAGATGTTTATGGTTTTATATGACCTTTGACTTACCCTAAACTTAATCAATTAGAATGATTTTAGACTTTAACATGTTTATTACAATTTATTATAGCAAAATGAGCAAGTTAAAAAACTTGGCTATACCTGAATAGCTACTTAATTTGTCCCTGCAGACCCTTCCATCAACTTTATAAAGTTGTGAGCGCCCTCTGCTAAGTCCAAAGTGAGTCATCCATCTTTTTCCTCCACGGGGGGGGAATTGGCTTTGTAACCGAGCAGAAGGAGAACAACGCTCTTCTTATACGCATGTTTGTTATTAGTGCTACTTTTCTCTCCTTCCGTCTCCCTTCATTATGATGTATTTTTCCCTCTTGTTGTCATTCTCTATTGTGTTATTTGTTAGCCCAGAAAAAAAGCTGTCTGCCCCCCACTCAGCCTCCCCACCATAGGTCACATCTGGCTGTGAAACTGCTTATATTTCAGCTTATGGGCATTTCCATGGGACCCGAAGCTGTTACTAGTTTGATGATATCCATCCAACTGTCCTCCTCACTCTGTTTATGTTCTTCCATCCTGACTTTCAACCCTCCAAATCAAAATGTATCCCAACGCTTTCTCCTTATTCTTGACTTGAGCATCTTCCAGAAGTTATATACTAACTATAATATAGTTGGCAAGTTTATAGTTATTTCAGTCCTTTGGGCAGTTTTAATCTGGCATGACGGAGCACAGAACTCTTTCAGCCTCCATTCATGCTGATAGTTATTGTCTGTTTATGGATGCAGCTGGCAGCCTGCACATGTGTCATTATCAACTGAGCGTATACGAGGCTTTGCAGAGTTCACCAGCTGGCTACATCTTATCTATCTGTTCCTGTTCTCTGCAGTATGTTACCACAAAGGTCATTTCACTGCTATTTTGGTGCTTATGAAGTCAACATTAGGACGATGCCAATCCCAAGGGTCAGTCTCTGTGCTGCCGCTTGAAGCACTGCAAGGTAGTTGTTGTTGGTTGTTTAGGATTTGAATAATCCGTGTTCAGGTGGAAATGGGAAAATTAAAGGAAAATTTAGGAATGCTCTCTTTGATCATTTATAGATTTGGCAGGAAAAGATCAAGTTTGTGTTTTGTTGAGAGAAATAAAAGAAAGTGTAGAAAAGGATGAAAGACAGAAAAGAGAGGTTTTTAAAATGTGTGATTAATGGCATATTATGTAGTTAAATCTATGTTAAGTGATCATTTCCCCATTTTACATGGCTGTGTAATGTGGATTTGTAGTGGTTGCAGATTCTTTCTAATTGTATTGTATTGCTGCCACTCCATGGTGGACTGAAGGAGTGCACGCCAGTTCCTGTGCTCCTCTTGCTTCTGTGATGCTTATAGATATCATTCTCTTTGCTAATTCATCAATAAATCAAGCAAACACTGTGGTTTTGATCTTTATTAAGTCCATGTACATTTTTCCTACTGCAAAGCCTTTAATTAATTAAAAAAAAAGTAGAAAAAACTGTTCAAACTTGGTTGAATGTTGCCATAAATTCCAGGCTGTGCTGATTATTTCCCATGCTGAAACCTCTTATTGATTTATTGATTATAATGTATTGATTGTTTGGCCATGAGATTAAACACATAGTTTGTATTCAAATAAATCTGTGCTCCAAGGTTTTTGAGCTGCAAAGAGCCGGGAGTGCAGTGTCTGAAGGTGTATTTATTCCAAACTGACGTGATGGGGCGAGGTTTTGCATACTTTATGTTAAAATATTTTTTTTATTTAACTGTTAGCAGAGAACTGTGTGTTTAATTATTCCAATATTAACACTTGTAAGTTATTAATAGTTCTTTGTTTCGCTGTAAACCCTCAAAATATGCAATTATTCTCTAAACTGGAGCAGAAATCTAAGAGTAATGTTAAGCTTTTTTTTAAAAAAAATGGGGGGAGGCTTGCAGGGAACGTTTGTAAGGATGTGATGTGGATCTGCAGTAAGAAAACTTTGGGAGGGTCGTCAGATACTTGACTGCGCTCTTGTATATATGTAATATACATAAAATAAGGTATAACATAAAATGCTAGTTCATTATCAGGACTGATAATTCATAACAGTCAAGGCCACAGAAGTAAAAAATGTCATGGCTGCTCATCTCTTCGGTCACCCAATCGTCCACGCTTATTCATATGAATAAACAAGGACTACACAGTTATTTCATGTTGTGGTTGCAAGCTGTTGGAATTATCTGCTTTCATAAGGTATTGTCCTGTGAATGTGCAAAAGAAGATCAAAAAGGAAAAACTGAAGGTGCTTTCCTTTGCTTTAAGATAATTTAGCTAGGTCTTATGACTTACTTGCATCCAGTGATCACTCAATCAGAAAGGTTCAAGCAAACAAGATCATGTCTAGGTCTATTAAATAAGCATGTAAAAGTTGTTAAACTGATTACATATTGATAAAGTGTTTATTATTGTATGTTCTTTACACCATGTAGTCTAATCATCAAAGTCCATTCCCATTTTTCTTTTTCTTCAGGTAAACTAGCCTTAACTGAGGTTTGAGAGCCCTGACATTAGCATGCTAGCATGGCAAACATGTTAACATGGTAAAGCATGTTGTCAGTTCTTCCTGGAATTCAAATAAGTTGTTTTGTTGGTGTTTCCTTTAATAAATTTAAGTAAATTAAAGGAAAATAGTAAAATCTAGCAACCAAAATAAAGAACAAAATAATGAAAACATGTAAAATACTCAAAAGACAGTTATCATCATGCTAATTACACTGTGCAACTGATGCTGTAAGGGGTATACAGCATCTAAAGTGCTCTATCATGACCATAATTAAACATATATATTTCTAAACACCATGAAGTTATCAACATAACAAATTTTTAAATTCTCTAAGATTTATCAACTCTTCTTTAGAGGGGGTTGTATGGTGACTGCTGGTAAGAGGCTCACAAATACACAACATTCACAAGTGTATCATGAAACTAGGTTGATAATTCAGATCCTGTCAGGGTATTGGTTTAAAATAAGAAGAGAGTTTTGAAAACAGTCAGTAATGTACCAACAGGCATGCCAGAGAAACGTAATCACATTTTTAAGGCACCAACGGAAACCTATAGATTGTAAGAGAAGTTAGCATACAGTGCACAAACTCATTTTTCTCAATATTCTACATTTCAAAGTCAAACTAAAAAAGGATTGAGTAAAATTACATTTTAACTCTCGTGATACAGTACATCTAAATTTTTTATCAAATATCTGCCCTTTGCTTATAGCTAAACTGTTAACAACATACAGTGCAATGGTTTGCTCGAGCAGATTAACTCAGCATCCTCCAGTGTTGGAGCACTGAAGAGTTCTTCTTTTTAAAGACTAGAGGTACTTAGAGAAATACTTCACCATAGTAATTGAGTGCCGAAAAAGTTCTATAAAGAACAGTACTTGATAAAATTTATGAGACACAATTAGACTAAGGCCTTCAAATGTGTACCTAATGGTCGTGTTGGCTTTCAAAGGTCATCTTGCGTTCCAAACTTCTAAATGACCATAATGCATTTTCAAACATTTGATAGTATATTTTCATTTAGAAACCTCCTCGTTCTCTTACAGATGTTTTCCAAAGCCCTTCTTTCTTCTATGCCATCCAAAGTCCTTTTTTTAAAAAAAAATCTATTTCCCCTCAGTGGCTTTTTGTTTGGTGTTATGTTTCTGCGCAATGCCGTAGGGAACATGAGCCGCGATGGTACCCATCTCTGCTGCTCCCTCAACATGAAACATCTGATCGTCAAAGTAGATGTGTGGCCTGATCTTCTCCAGCATGGGGCCCTTTGGTGCACCTGCGAGGAACAGCGCCTCATCGATCTCCAACCCCCAGGCCCTGAGGGTCTTCAGTGCCCGAATCCCAGAGCTCGCTGCACTTCGGGCTGTGACCAAAAAGGTGCGAATGGGGCAGTCCAGTCGCTGGCCTTTAGCATAAAATTTTTTCTGGAGCTTTCCCAGAGCCTCCAGGAAGCCCTTCAGTGGACCCTGCAGAAAGAAGAAGACAATGAGATTATTTTCTTTTTAAATGTTTTCTCTTGCGTATTTTATGCCTTGATTATCAGCTGTTGTTCTTTTGACACTGATTGCACAGCAGCACAGATGTCTGAACAGCTAATTTATTTAATTGCTGCTTGTCTGTTGGAATGATACACCAAATGACAGCCTGAATCTCACAGCCCACTGAAGTTATCTATCATATTATTATATTTTGCAAAATATAATCATGGAACAATTAGTTTCTGTAATTGATTTTAAATGGAAAAGGATATGCGTAGTGATTAGGGCTGCATGAAGTTCAGAAAGATTGGTTTTCTTAGCTTAAGTAAGGTTGATCTACGTAATAAAACTTTGAAAAGTCCACTCCTAGCATAACATGTAATCTGCAATGTTTACAAAATATTTATATATATAATAATATATATTGAATCATAAGATTATACAAACATGATCCAGCAGCGTGTCCTCGTTCTCCCTTTCATGTTCAAAGAATTTGTCCAAGCCGTGGGCCTTGAATATGCGTTCAGACTCATCAGAGAAGAGGACAGCATCGCCATCAAATGCCACTCTCAACTGGGACTCTGACACCTCCGTCCTCTTCTCTGCCGTGAACATAGTGGCTGCTGCAATGCCTGAACACAAATACACAGATGTGAAAAATCAGGGGCTTGACTTTGTTAAACGCTTGTAGTGTAATCCTTGATCAAAGGAGAGCCAGTTAGAGTCAGACATTCCTGTTTTTCAGATTTTTATTGACTCAAAGGATAAATTCATTGTTAAGGCAAATCTTTCAGAAATAAAAGCACTTTGGACACTTTCTGAAGTATGGATTTGGTTTTAAAGACTAGTCTGACTGAAATAACTCTCTTTTTACAACAAATTTTTAATTGGAATAATTAATGATGTGAACTTTAACAAATGTATTTCTTCAAGGTGGTTGCAACAAGAAACATGGAGATTGGACAAATGCATCCCCCAACTTCTAAAGAAAACTTATTTACTTTCAGTTCCACCCCTCACAGAGAGAGGACAAACGATACCTAACAGACCACTTTTAATTGACATTCATCACAGAGAACAAATACTTTGTTTAACAGTATTCCAGATGTGTATTTACACCCTCCGAGGTTAATATTTCTATAAAAAAATGTCCTTTTGTTAATGTTAATTCCAAACCACTATTTTACTTCATAACTTCATAAAGATATTTACCAACTTTTAATTTTTTTTTATTTATTTATCCAATGAAATGATATTCAAATCACGTTATACTTATAACATATATAATAAATATTCCTTTGTTTTAGCCCTTTTTATAGTTGTGTTTTATACTTACGAGCATTTATTCTCTGAATGATGGAATAAATTATCCATGTTTAATATATGCACCACATTAAAGGGTTTAACAAGGTATGACTTACATGCACACACATAGAGAAGACCCTGATATGCAAGTTTATAACCTGAGCCAAACCCCTAACTGCTTATTGGCTGCCTGAGACAAACCAGGCCTCTTTTTGTGTGCTCCCACATATTCCAAACTTGAGACAAACACACAGCCAGAACTCAAGAACAGAGAAAGTGACTCAAAACCAGAGATGCTACAAGGACTGAAACAATGTGAAACAGTATTTGAACTTTGTAGAGGACATGTCTGTAGACACAGCAGTTCCGAGGAGAAATCATCACAATGATGAAATGAAACCACAGGACTATGATAGTTTCCAGGCTCTTGAAGGCTTCAGAGATCCTTCTGATGAGAACAGCTGTTGAAGTTTTTGTTTAACTTTTGTAACTAAGTTTGAGCTTCTGACATGACATTTAGTTGTTTTGCCAACAGCCTCCACTCCTGCGCTCCACATGCAAGTAATTGGTAGCCTAGTTCCTTATGTAGTAACCAGAGCAAACTCAGACAAGTGTTTCCTTTGTATGTTTTTATAGATTCTTGCTCTTTTTGCATCACTCTGGTGAAGTTTTGGCCTGATGAACCGCAAATAATGACAGACACATCTTCCCAGTGCCAAAACGCGGCATCCACCATTATGTGCTCCTCCCTTTGGATTCTAAAGCAATCCAGCTCACAGATCATATAAAAAGGGTCCATGTAGTTCTGAACAGAACTCATTCTGAGGATTGTGATGATAGCTGACGATCATAAATCTTGTTTGTTTCTCTCAGACCCAGTTTTAACTGCAATTAGATTCAGAAATCGGGGTTTTCTGTTCTTTAACATCAATTAATGAACACCACAGTTTCATTAATTCTTTATACAGTTTTACATTTTGTTATCATGTAAATGAAGGTTTATGATCATATTTACATATTTACTTGGTTTTGTTGTACATTTTCTAATTACATTTCTTTTGTTCTAGCATTCATATTTTCTCCCATGCATAGACCTTAGATTATATTACAGCCATTTAGCAGACGCTTTTCTCCAAAGTGACTTACATCTGAGAATAAGAAACAATAAAAGCATGAAATCAAACAGTAGAGGACATCAGTGATAAGTGTAGTTGGACTACTGTAAGTGTAGTCGGACACAGGTGTTGTATGCAGTGCTAGAGGCACAGCCTTTTTTTTGTTCTCAATGTCATCAGTACTGAAAGAGCTAGAAAAAATGTCCCATGTTAGTTTAATTTCTATTTATCGCAACTAAGTGTGGAAATGTTCATTAAAGAGCTGCGCCTTTATCCTGCTCTTGAAAGTAGATAAGGACTCTGCAGAGCGAACAGTGCAGCAGTTCGTTCCACCACCGAGGAACAACAGAGGAGAAGAGTCTCACTTGTGATTTAGCCCCACGTAGTGATGGGAGTACTGGGCGTCTTTCACTGGCTGAGCGTAACTGTCGAGAGGGAGTGTAGCTCTGGATTAATGAGTCAAAGTAGACGGGAGCCATTTGAGTTAATGTTTTGTAAGCCAGAAGCAAAGATTTTAATTTGATGCGTGTAGCAACTGGGAGCCAGTGCATTGCAATTAGCAGCGGAGTGACATGAGCTCGCTTTGGTTGGTTGAAGACCAGATGTGCTGCTGTGTTTTGAATCATCTGCAGAGGTTTAACAGAGCATGCCGGCAGGCCTGCCAGTAAGCAGTTGCAGTAGTCAATGCGAGAAATGACTAGAGGCTGAACCAAGAGCTGTGTTGTGTGCTCTGTCAGGTAGGGTCTGATCCTGATGTTTTAGAGAGCAAATCGGCAAATACGGGCAACCGAGGCAACATGGACCTTGAACGTTAACTGGAATCTTGTAGTTGAATGTCAAAAGCAGCTAACAGGTCCAGCAGAATAAGGACTGAGGATTGACCATTGGATCTTGCAAGCCGTAAGGAATCAGCAACAGACAGAAGAGCAGTTTCAGTGGAGTGACCCTGTCTAAAGCCAGACTGATATGGATCAAACAGTTTGTTATCAT
>JBAMHX010000019.1:4394064-4408900 GCA_037177515.1 Pseudomugil tenellus | reverse complement strand
TATATATATAATTTTCCAGTTCTAGACATCTAACTTTCGTTACAAGGAAAAGCAGGTTCATTTTTATGGTACACTTCATGTATAAGACAATTCAAAGCGCTTTACATAAAAAGCATTACAGATGATTGAAGAAGGAAAATTAAGTGCTGGAATTTTAAAATATTTTCCATTTGGTAGAAATTGGGGTATTATTATTATATTATTATTATCATTATTATTATTATTATTATTATTATTATTAATAATAATAATAATAATTATTATTATTATTATTAATAATAATAATAATTATAATAATAAATGTTTGCATGTTTTTTCTTTCAGACTGATCTGTTTTCGCTCTTTACTGAATTAAATTAAAAATACTTTATTAAGTATAATAAACTTCATGGCATTAACAGGTTTGTAATGGACTGATCACAGTTAGTTTTATGAAATTTTGCCCTGTTTGATTTTTAATCTTAGATTAAATCTTTTTTTCTTTTCTTTTTGCTTTTAGCTAAAGCTGGCCTGCATGGTTGTTTCCTCGCCTCTGATGTTGGTATATCAGTCTCATACTGCAAACATGATTTAAAAATAAACTACATTTGTGTTAGATCATTTCCCTTTTAGGATTATGGAAGTGTTATTAAATTCAATATGTCCACAGTCCACATAAGGACAGAGGTGTACCATTGCTGTGCATTAAACAGTGATGTCATCACTGGTACATGATGAAAACACATCACTACATTCACACTAATCCTCACACAGCAGAGATTACTCAGCTTTTAGCCACTTTTAGCTCTAGGACTCACTGTACTTTGTGTTCCTCACGTGTGTCTGTACTCCTCTGTTTCTATGCTCGTGTATCCTCTAATACCTGCTTACTCAGTGCAGTATTTGGCGGTCAGAGTATCTCATATGGGCTCAGGAGGCTGCGCCGTGATTTTATAATAATGTTACGCTGTGTTCCTGTCAGTATTGGGTCGGCTTGCAGAGCCATAAACAGCACTAAGCTGATGGAAGTGAGCAGGATGAGTTCAGCTCACATGTATGCTTACCTGTTACTTATTTAATGCAAAAAGTTGCTTCTAACCGAGAAAATTTAGACATTTAACTTTACTGTCTCTAGCCTGAGAGGTACACATTGCTTAAGAAGAATTTCACTGACAGAAAACTCTGATGATGAAGCTGAACAGCAGATACAATCAGAACAAACTCTGCGCTGAGTGTCAGTGAGACTTACTGGTTTTGGTTTGGTGTTGACGCCCAGTTGGTCTTGATCAAACACTGGTTTCTCTTCCCATGATCCCCTGGTGTCCCCATTGGATGATGGGGAAACTTTGAGCTCCTTCACCTGTCCACTCATCACCTGCACAGCGTCCAGACTCATCGTCACCATAGAAAGTTCCTCTGTTTGTGCTCCCAGAGCTGTCCGCACTACTCTAGCTTGGACACAAACACTGTGCTCCTCTCAGGGCAAAGCAGAAAAAAAGGCAGAAGGAAAAAGTGCAAAAACATAAAGAAATGATCCCTTTGCTTTCTGTGACATTTAGGCTTCAGCTGTCATGTAAATCAAACCGTCTCACTACAGTTTCCTGCTGAATTGCACCTGCCAAAGTATAACGACTTCACTTTTCCTCCTCGTGCTCTTTAGTCTGTGTCCCGCATTTCCCCCCCCCCTAAAGGATTATTGCTGTCAGCATCCAATCCAGGGAACATCAGAGACGCTTCACAATCATTATCCCACACATAGTTCTTCCTGTGTTACAGTACGGCTGCATGCATGCGCACAGTCACACATACTGTCTGTGCTGCTGACTGTACAGCGGTCCATCTGCTGCTACCTCTCTGTCCCCCCCACCCCCCACCTCTCTCTCCCTGTCCCATTCAGTCACTCTTACAGTTCCCTGCTTTCTGTCCAGTGGACCAATCACAGCCCTGCTTCCTTATTCAGTGTGGACACGCCTCCACTGTCCCCATGTTGACAGTGCAGTTTACCCATGAGGCGCATGAGACATTCAGGGACTCTCAACATAAAAATAGTTTGTGTAAATGTAGTTTTGTAATCATTTTGACCCATTATACAGGAAAATCTGTATGTTTTCCTTTTATTTTTTAAGCGATTTTATGTATCTAACATGAGAATCATATAAAAACTGCAGAAATCTTAAGCAAATTGTCATTGCAATACCTCTTCCTTTTTCTTGTGAAAATTCTCATCTGGAACTTATGGGTTTAAGTTTGTACTTTTACTCAGGCAATGCAAAGCATGCCTAACAGCATCATTACACTCAAACTTGCAAAGAATGTCAAGTTGCTGTCTCTGAATGAGTAAGGGAGGGCTTGATGTGGGAATGGGGATAAATCAGCCTAAAGATAGCAGATAATGGATGCAACCTTCATTACAAACCAATGCTGAAATCAGCGCCATTAGCGTCCTTACATGCGCGAGCTGAATACAACATGATGCTGAGATCACACGTCTCTGTGTGGACTTCTGTCAGGCTTCATAAGAAACATGTTTATCACTTTACCTCCAGTCTGACTGAGTTTACAAAACATTTACTTAAGAAATTCAGTTGAAATTAAAATTTCTTTCTGGAAGCTAAATAAATTCAGATTATTAAACATACCAGCCATAAATATTTTCTGGTTAGTATAACTAAGGATTTAGAGATGAAGCATTTTGCTCCTCGCTATTACTGATGGAGATATGTATAGAGGGTTTTCACGGAAATATATTAATGAGGAAAATCCTGGAATCGTGGCCATCTTAGAGATGAATGAAGTCACTGCTCACTCTGAAAAACAACTATTTCACGATGCCTCCCGTTAATGATGACAACAGAAAGATGCAAAAAGCTGCAAGGACGTACAGAGATGGCCTTAAACCAAACGCGAGAGTCCGTTATGAAGAAAAAAACCCAAATAATCGGGGAGATGGTCCGTATGAATTACCAGTGGCTGTACTGAGTGAAGATGATGAACTTCCAGCGCTGACCTTCCCTGACATCATACATTTTTCACCAAGCCCGTACACAGCTGATGACTTAAAGGCTTGGAGACATACAACCAGATCTGCTGGTCCGAGGCCGCCAATCCAGAAAATATCATAACAAGTGTCCTGTCCGAGGCAAGTTGAGTTGTGTTTTTGTTGATGTTTTTATTTCGGCCGGATTTTAGATGTTACATTTTATGTTACAATGTTTAAATGTTTTAATCGTTTTGGTGAATGATACAGTGAGGTAAACATAAATATGTAGACCTTCGCTAAACGTTCTTCTTACGCGTCGACTTTATCTTCACGTGACAGCGTAATTACTTTTTGTTTAATATCCCAAGAACAAAACAACGAAACTTAATGCAGGAGAATAGCATACACTTTGGGTGATCTATGCTCAGCTCGGGGAATTTCTAGCCCTTCCAGAAGGACTTTTTAATTTCCCTGAAAAGTGATAAATGAAACATCTTTCATTTTTAATCCTGTCGTTAGGTGCAGTGTGTTTTCCGGGAACTTCGGCACATGAATTCCACCGTGATAAGATGCATTCTTCATTGCTTTTTGTGATTTAATAATATGTAAATTATGTTTAAGGATTAAGACAGCCCAAAACACAACAAGTATTTACCATTTTTGTGGTTCTAATATAGAAGCAGAAGGACGATTTACTATTGTATGAGCTCTTTGCTCACTCTCGGATCCCTCCAACATGGCCGACTTCCGGTTTGATGACGTCACGTGAAAACCTTCTATATGTCCTAACTTGTTTGTTTAAAGATGCAGTATGTTGCTTTCCAACCTTAAAACTCCACATTCTGGACTCGTTGAAGGGCACTGTGACTTTTTTATTATGTACATTTCTAGAGCCATCACTGCCTACTGACGTCCTGAGGCTGAGAAACCACATTTAACAGCTTCTTGTTCTGCGTTGCCGCATGACGTTGCAGCTGAGAAGGTTCCGTCATGCGTCTTTAACCACGGTGAAGACATGTTGAGGTGTACAAAGTTTATTGAAGAGCTGTTACAGGTTTCTCATTGTTCAGGCCTACTCTCCCTGCCAACATGTTGCCTGTCTGCTTCCCATGTAGATGTTTGGCCGTAATCTACAGTTCTGTGTTCAGTGAAAGCAAAGCACAGCATATTAAAACACACATCCCATAATACACTGTGGTGCATGATGGGGGAAGGTTCGTGATTAGGGATGTTGTGCAACTGCAGGAAGTGGGCATCTTGTAATCTGTTAGTTAACTATAAATCACACAGTTTCCTGAGAATGCATGACTCAGCAAATTAATATTGATTTACATTTTTATTTAGTTTTATTCTCGGAGTGTAATTCCGCTCAGAGCTGAGCCAAATCAACTGCATTATACCTGGAACTGCTATGTGAGCCAGTAGCAGCTGCAGAAAAATGGGGAGAAACAGCTTTGTAGGGTGCCCAATAAGGTGGAAAGCTACAGCAGATATATCACTCTGAGCTTTAAGCTTCAGCTGTAGTAATTCCTAACGGTGAAGACCGCAGAGTCGAAGCAACACGGAGCAGTCAGGTAACAGTGAAGCATCCCTGACTGAATCTAGCAGGAACATCTGTCATCATCTATCTGCCCTTTTCCCCTTAGTTTTCGTATTATCCTTTGCCTCAGAGGCACCTGCTGCCTGGTGGATTTGTTTTCATGCACCAAATGTTTTCTGCTGGTGAAATGTCTGGACTAGAGGCAGGCGGGTTGATGTCTAAGATGGCTTAGAATTAAGCAGTATGTGGTTAAGCCTCGTCCCGCTGGAACTGCAAGGTCTTCCCTG
The DNA here is from genome assembly GCA_037177515.1 of Pseudomugil tenellus. Classification (NCBI taxonomy): domain Eukaryota; kingdom Metazoa; phylum Chordata; class Actinopteri; order Atheriniformes; family Pseudomugilidae; genus Pseudomugil; species Pseudomugil tenellus. The sequence goes on along the minus strand of JBAMHX010000019.1, from coordinate 4,404,114 downwards.
AAAGACATATCGCCTGGATGGGAGCAGATATTGTTACAAAGCCTTCATCTACTTATTAGCACTGATGAAGCTTGACAGATGTGGAAGCTACCTGCGTCGCTCATGCAATGCCGCACTGATTTTAAAAAAAATGGATGAACCCTTTCGTCTTTAATCATCGATGGTTTACAAATTCTTCTAATAACAGAACATTTTTTTCTTATTTTTATATTATATTATTATTTTAACAGTGTTTCTGAATCATAAAAACATATGGGGGTGATTCAGTTACAGATTAATAGAAAGCTTTTGTCTTCCTTCTACTTGTCCGTGACTTTATTCATGAATTGCTTTGCAGGTTTGTTTAATATTTTTTCACTCTCACCTCCAACATCTTATGTAAGATGTCTGCTCCGTGCCCTTACTGTATTCCTTCACCTCTCCATTGTCGCATTCTGTTTTTACTTGAACACAATCTTGCTGTGAGGAAAGTAAACAGCTGACCTTTACCTGGTCTTTGTGAAGCCTTTAACAGCTAAAATGTCGCCGGCATGTTGTTTGGCTGTGGAAGCAGAACGGTGCTGGGTTTGCAGCTCCATCCTGTGGCTGCTCTGCAAGCTACACCACATTCACCATGACCTCTACTACTGCAGCGTGATTCACGGTTTCCCCTCCTGTGTGTGTGCATTTGTTGTGTTTGTTTTTTCCACTCAGCTGGAAGCCTAATGTGGTTAGGCTTGGAATAGATGTACATCGATCCATGATGGACGGGTGGGGAATGGAAAAAGAAAAAGGGAAAGGATTGTAAACTAGGAGGAGTTGTGTGGCTTTTATTGATGGCAAATACACAGAAAAAAATTACAAACTCTAAGACCTTCATCGACTTTTTAACACTGCAAATGTTTGAGGAATAAGAATGAAATGTGTCCATTCATGTTTACACCTCTAGTGAGACAAAAATATGTGGAAAGTATTTATCTGCCTCGAATCATCAGACAAAACTCCTTATGAGTCACTTCATTGTGTTCAATTATTTCTGCATTTGTCCAGCTGAGTAAAAATTCATTTCCGCACTCATTAAATATCACAACTCTGTGTGTGTGTGTGTTTTGCATAAATGTGTGAGAACTGAGAGCTTGTTTTGTAAGCTTGTCTGTGAGCTGCCTCGTAGCCTCAGCACGGTTACCATGAGAACAGCGTGATTGGTGACATCACTGCAGCAGTGTGGCATCATCGGTAGGTGGTGACTCATACTCGGCGCTGGCTGCTGTGAGCGTGAGGGCGATTGTAGTGTGTGTGTGTGTGTGTGTGTTTGAACACATTTGTAAAAGGAATCACATGGACCAAAGCAAAGCAACACACCACTGCTGACATTTATGTTTTATTCTATGTACCAAAAATAATTACAGTCTTTGTTCTAGGTATCTAACAATATTTAAAACGGAAGAAAAGAAAAGTCCTCAGACGGGACATTAAGACATTTACATGAACATTATAGAGAAATGTTGAAGAGTAGAAGCATATTGCACAACAGAGCACAATGATTCCCTGTCAAGAAGAGGAGAATATTCACGTTTATATTCTTGTCACACAGCTCGGTGTGTTTTTGAGCCGACAGCTGATGAACTGCATCACACGTAATCAGTACAGCATCACTTTTATGAGCACCACCATGTCCTGTTCCAGCCAAAGCAGTCACACATCGATTTCTCTCTTTGGCACATAAAATATGCAGAGTGAGTGCTGAACTTGTTTCTGTCATTTTGACTTTGATCATATGTAAATAAAAAAACAGAGGATCGTATTAAAATAAGAGGAAACAAAAAGCTGTTTACGTTTGCAGTCTTTGAGTGGGAAACGTGGAAAGATTGTTGTAGATCTGTAGGGGGCTAATTAAGATGGACAGTCTAATCTGCAGACCCCTGCAAAGACCAACACACTGCAAAGCCACTTTGTGAGCCAATCTGTTCCAGTACATACTGGTGAATGTGAAATTGGATGATCAACATGCAGAGTCAAGCAACACAAGCAAAAAAGTGGACGTGTGCACCAGAAACAAATGACAACCACCATTTTTGTAGAGCTCATCTTAATCCCATCATCATTGTTATAATTTCTTTTTCTTTTTTCTTTCAAAATAAGAGTAAAAGTAATGTGGCTAATACATATAAGCATTAAGAGGAAATAACTGCAGTTACTATAGCTACTAAAATGGGCCATTTTAGGGTTTATAAAAGAGGTTTAAAGCTGCGTTAGCAGAAACGCTAGCAAAATATCCCAAACTATCATATTGGACATCTTAATAAATACATAGCATGGGTTAATAACATTCACATGAAGCTGTTAAGGTTGGGAATACATTTAGATTTAGCTTAGCCTTCTTAAATGCTTTAGCTAACAGTGCCTGTAAACTGAAGGAACATGGATAGAAAATGTATTAATTTAACATCACAAGTGATTAAAACACAGGAACAACATACTAACATTTTTCAGTGTTAAGGTTGTTACCCAAAAACAATAAATACCATTTAAATGGGCAACAACCTGCTAATTGCTTGGCAATTACGTGAAACGTGTCAAAATATAAATATTAGATAAAAAGATGGTTTGTTAGGAAAAGATATTGTGATGTCATGTGATCACAATTTTATTTATTATTTATTGTTAGAATCTCTAAAAAACACTTAATTCAGAGCAGATTCTTGCTCTTTGCCCGCCCAAAAAAAGAGCTAATTCAGCATTGTCCTGTATCCAGTTTCTTTTCTGAGTCCTCTCTAGCCAGGAAAAGTCAATTTGCCTCAGAAAAAAAAACAAAGTTGTGAAGTGTGACAGTTCAGCATCAGATCACTGCAAGGGAAGAAAAGAACTCCAAGTTGTATAAAATGTTTTTTAAAGCTGCATATGTAGTGTTACTTTCAGCTGACCTGTTTGAAATATAAACAATGTGTGGACATAAGGAAAGTAGTTGTTTCATTAGTAATTTATGGCCACAACTTCACTGGGTACAGACTATATAATTCACATATTTGCTTTCAAGTAGAATTCAGTAAAATGATCAAAGATAACATACACTAACAAAAAAACCCTAAAAGCATAAGAAAATTCAAGTAAAGATACATAAAAACGATTAATAAAAAATGAATAGAAATAGAGGAATGGCTATCATATAATTCAGTATATGTATTAGTTTTGTCATTGTGTTTGTTAGTACTTTATTGCTTTTAGTTCTTCTCTACAATTTGTTTCCTACATTTTTTATCAACATCGTACTTTTCACTTCCAGACAAGTGAGGGTAACTACTTGATTTAAAAACTATTTCCACATTTGTTGTCTAATCTAACAGAGTGTGTAAATCTAAAACTGCCTTTTACTGTGGAAAATGTGTTGATGAATAAATGTACTAAAGCAAACAATGTCTGAGAGGCGAAGAGGCTCTACAAAGATGGACAGGACTGCAGAGGGTTTGTCATATTTTGTCCTAAATTATTGACTCCAATTTTTAGTGTAGTTCAGATGTGTCAGTTTCTCCCAACAGTAGCAACAAAACTTGAGTAAATTCATTAAAAAGTTTTTAAGAGTATTTAAATTGTTTCAGGTGTGCAAGTCCACATTGGACAATATATTTATTTTAGTGGCATCAATAAGGGAGAGGAACAAAAAAAAACATTTGCAGTGTAGGAAAAGGGAAGTTCTCACTCCTATTGTCAGATTTGTGCACTTCTTGTAAGAATTCGAAGAATGATTAGTTATATAATATCGCTTACCTTGATCTCTTGGTATATTATTACATAATAAACAAAGAGAAACCGTAGAGCAGTGGAGCTATGATGAAGGGGAGCATCACTCTTCCATCCACTGGGTGATGCTGTGACACAGAACAGCTTCTTTATCACTTACATCACAGTCATCTCCTCACACCTCTGGCTGCCTAATGGTCCATCTGCTCTGAGGTGGTGCAAACTAAGTAACCACCATGTACCTGTATCACTTGTAGCACTGCGACAGAACAATGTGTGGACACAGTACATAATATATACCAGCAGACCACAAAAGCAAATGCAGTTGAGGGTAATAATACTCAGTGCTTTAGTGTGAGGATGCACACTCACATTTTTACAAAGTTAAACTAGACTGAGGCATCTCTTGTTAGACAAATGATACAAATACAAAACACTTAACACTCACACAAGTGCCACACACACACCGAGCTTTCACAACAACCCACAATTACTCAGACTCACACTCATTCTCTCTCTCTCACACAAACGCACACACACTCACACACACAATAGCTGTGGTGTCATATGAAATTAGGTCTAAGCTAGTGGTACATTTACATCTTATATTTGTTTATATTCATAAATACGATTACACTCGTATTATAATGTACACGCAAGTTTATCGTTACATTATCGCACAACGGAGGCGGAAGCTTTAGGGAGGGAGCATCTTCACTCGTCATGTGAGGACAAGGAGATAATTGCATTAACTGACAGAAGGGAAGTTTTGTGCAAAATATCACAAATGAGAAATGATCTAAAAAATACATCCGTATATTGAAATCTCTGCTGCAGAACCATGATCTATTTAACAAGGAAAAAGAATGAAAACAATGATAGAAGCTGGAGTTATAACAAGTTTCTAAGGGCTAACAGAAGGTTCAGAGTACATGATTGTATTCCTCACTAAGAAAGAGAGAAATAACATCCTACCGCACAGTTGGGCTTTCCATCTCTGAAACACAGCCTTGAGTCAGACTGAAAGAAGACAAGTGTCATTTCTGGCTGGCTAGCAGAATTAAGATGACTGAAACATTTACCAAATGTTGTTGTAATAATAGATTACTATTTTAATTTGGTTAGTAGACTATTTTAAGTTGGCATATGTCTGTACAACACTGTAAATATTAAACTCACACCAGGAGATGGTCAATTTAGCTTAAAAAGCTAGAGTGTGTTTATTTCCTAAAATGAATGTTTAGCTTTTTTTAAACTGCTGTAATGTTTAATTGACATTGGCTAATATAAAGACTAATGGGCTCAACACACGAGAAGCGACATATCTTCTTCTCTATTCTTTTTATTCCAATCCAAATCTTCTGATTCATCTTTCCTTGTTCATGTGTCACATACTGCAGTAAAAATGCAACAATTTCCTCCAATATCATAACCAATTACATTTCTTGAAAACAAGGAATGTGACACCGTGGTACGGAATATTGCCACTGCTAGTTTTTTGTGTCCCATACGTTAAGTTTCACCTGGGTGGCAATAAATTTAGCCTGTTGCTGCCAATTCTCGAGCCCTTAAGCAGTGAGCTAACTAGCTAGTTCCACTGTTTTAAACAAATTAATAGATAAATCCATCTTCTTAAACTCAAAACTGACATGATTACATTTTTCTCTGCTGTCTGTGAATTAAATGAGCTGAACCACACCACTGTAAACTAAGCTACAGTATGCTAAGCTACTGTACACAACCACAGTAAGCTAACCTTGTTAGCAACCGTAGTCACCGTAAGCTAAACCACAGAAAGCTAAGCTACATAAGCTGATTTACAGAAAGCTAATTTAACTATAAGTTAAGCTAAGTTAACATACTGAAGTTAGGTTATTGTAAGCTAAAATAAGCTTCTCCTGGAAGTAGCTTCATATCCACAGAGATTAATTACTTTAATTCAATTAATCCATTAAATTGTTTATTTTCTTTTTTCCAAAATAAAAAAGGGAACTATGTTGAGTTCCAACCGTTTAGCTAGCTACCTTACATCAGGGGTGTAGCTGCACATTTCCGAGTTGTTTAATTTTCCACTTGAATGCACACAGTTACACCTAGCATTATCTGCTTTCAGTAACCCTCACATGTGTCACACCACCTGAGCTACCTCTTCAACCTTTTGCTGTGTTTCACATCGATTTTAGATCTGAGCTGAGTTCAGCAAAGTTCTCCTGCCTGTGCAGATTATCAAAGTGCTTCCTGTCTGACATTTAAAGAGGAAGAAAATAAAAAGGGGCAGGACAGGGAGAGAAGGAGAAAAGAGACAGCTATTTCATATGAATCATAGGAGGCAGGCTTGGCCTTTCTCAGAAATACCGTTCTGTCATAAGGCCTGTAATTACAGTCCTGATTATCCCCACTACAAGCGAGTCCAGTGGCTCCTCCTGTTGCTCAAATAAGTAGTTTTACAGAAGCAAGCTGTGATTTCTGTTAGGAATAATATGTTCAATGTTTCCAGCTTTTCTTCAGTCAAACATGCCAGATAGTTGAGAAGATTAAAAAAATACTGGAGCCTTTTTTTTTAGCTGAGATACTTAATAAGTTAAAGCACAGGCATAAATGATTGAAAATTGAGGAATTTGTTGACTTCAGCATCCTGATGAAGGCATAAGAACACAACAATGCAAACCAAAATGTTCCATGAATAACACATGCAAGGTTTTGAGAGAAAGTGTGTAAAACTGCTAACAGGCTTTAGTGACCATCAGATTCACTGTTTACCTCCATTACAAAGTTCACATTACTTTAAGGTGGGACCAGATTGTAACTTCACCTTATTATGGTTATTATTAAATTCTTTCTGATCATTTTGAAAAGGTATTAATTTAAGTTGTGGGTGCAGCCAGGCGTCACTGGGGAACGCATCAGTATGCCTCACTCTGCTGCCGCTGATAGCAGCTGTCTGGGACTTTCATCATCTGCCTTTCCGGTATGTGCAGAGCATAGCACATGGACACAGAGCAGCAATCTGCCACTCATAGTCATATCAGTAGTGCTGAATTTATCTAATTAAAGCAGCCATGGCAGTTTGATCTGGCTTCATGAGGCAGGGTATAAATATTCACAGAACATGATGATGGTACTGTCCATCAACAGATTTCCCTGTCTCGCAGCATTAACACTTGTGTTTTTCCTGACACTGACAGGCATTAGGACCTGAGAACAAGCTTTTTGTTAATACCACTTTTATGTTTTATTTATTTTTGGCTGAACATACTTGAAAGAAATCAAATGTTCTATCACAACATTTTATATTGACTCAGTTGATGGCGAGTCAGTGTTTGATGATATCACAAATTTTACCACAATATGACTTTTCCTCCTTGTAGTAGAGAATGGGTATATAATATCATATACGAGTTTATATGGAAGCCAAGAATATTTTTCCTAACAAGTTAATCACTTAATTTTGTTATCTCAAAAGAGTGGAATAATTGTTTTTTGAAACAATTATTTGAAAAAAAGATTTCTTTGTTAGAGATATGGAAAAGCTACTGCCTTCAAGTGAACAGTATAACGGATCGCCACTTAAATGACATGTAAACTGCTCACTTTTTAGCACAACTTCAGCTATTTTCTAGCCTTTATTTGATAGTATCTTGACAGGACAGGGAATGACATGCAGAAAAAACTGCAGAGTGTTGTGTGTGCAACCTTGTCAAAACATCCTACAGCAGTCTTAAATTATTGGTGCATATGTCAATTTCCGCTATGCGTACTTTAAGTTGTTATTGTGGGGAAAATCAAAGCTACTTAAAGTAAAATGAGCGTTTTGAGATAAGAGCCTCAAAAGTTAAACACTGCTGACATGGCTGCGCTTGCCTGTAAATTGAATTCAATCCCTTTTATTCAAGTCTATAGAGCCTGTAAGGATTCCACGGCTACGGTTACATGATGTTATATTTATTCCATTTGGAATTAATCATTCCGAATTTAAAAATTCCAAGTTTACAAGGAAATCGTAATTCTGAATTGAGGTTTACATGGAAACACGTTTTTTTCACCGTCTCTTAATTCCACTTTAGATCTAAAGGGTTGGGAAGGATTCTGATTGGACAGAGGGCGGACGTGACGTACTATGTCTACCGGAAATAAACAATCTGTACTTCCTTGTTCTTTTCTTTGTGGTTATACCATAAAAAACAACATTATATGTACAGTTTTCTCTAAAATGTTGATTATACCTTTGAAGTATCAGCTCCATATGATCATACTACTATTCTTTTTTCAGCAGCTGAAGAGGACAAGGAAGATAGAGTACCGAAGACAGGGGGCAGAAGACTGGGCATGACCGTCATCAGGATGGGAAAAGGTAACACATGTGCAGAACAACCGGAATTGACTATTGGAATTGGAATATATTCTTACAGGCGAGTTCTATACAGCAGCCTGAAATTCGTGGGCTGGTCTTATGTCACAGCTACTGTAAACAAATACTTTCTCATGAGCATAAGAAACCAGTGCATTTCATTTTTCTGCAATATCTGCTTACTGGCTCTGCACATAAGGTAATATGTGAAAATCAACTTAAACAAATTTGCATGTCCTCTCTAAAGTCCATCTTACTAGTGACCTCTGAATTAATGTGCTTTTACACCCCTAACTTGAAGTAAGCATTGAGTTTGCACTGTGATCCAAATAAAAACTAACAAAAATTGTACTGTTGCCTGAACAGAGAGTCCTGTGCTCAAATGTAGCTGATCTTCACACTTTTGTCCCCCTGCAGGCTTATAATTTCACGCTAAGCACAGAGCTTGCCAGTGTGAAAGCAGGAGTAACACCATATTTCTCCGGTCGGTGCCAAACAGAGCAGGAGGGATTTCCACTTCTCACACGCCATCTGACTGGATTAATCATATCAGGACACCCATTTAGATTGGAGCAGCATTGGGCTGCAGGGGGGTGCCTGCATATTGGGGCAGACTCAAACAAAGAATGGTCTCAATCTGGGGTCCAAACATTTCCGCATTTCCACGCACAACCGCCTAATAGTAATAAAAAAGCTTCTCGCCTCCCTCTAGGAGCATCCCTCCCTTTCATTTTCCTCCTCTGTTATGCTATCAGCCTCCACCCTTCCCTAGTTTCAGTTCAGCTCTTACCCCTTCCCTCCCCATTTTTCCTCTCCTCCACGTCTACTTCTGCATGTCACACTGCAGCAGTAGGACGATGGAAGGGTCAGACTTGGCGGCCTCTTTAAACTCTTCCAAGGTGATCTCATCATTGTGGTCCTTGTCCATCTTGGAGAAGATCTTGTCTACGCGCTGCTGAGGGGTCAGCCCATCCTCATTCATGCGCATCATGATCACGGTACCCACCATCTTGTAGATGGCCTGCAGGACGATAGATGAAATGATTCATAAGTCTGATCTAACATTTTTTTTAAACTTTTTTTTCTATTATACTCACAAACACACACCTCAATGATCTCCAGCATCTCCATGCGTGTGATTTTTCCATCTCCATCCAGATCGTACATATTGAAGGCCCAGTTGAGTTTCTGCTCAAAGCTGCCCCTGGAGGTGATGGACAGGGCGCAGATGAACTCTCTGAAGTCAATGGTCCCGTCGCCGTTTTTGTCAAATGTTCGAAATGCGTGCTGAGCAAACTTGGAAGCATCACCGTAGGGGAAAAACTAGAGAGTAAAAAAACACCAAAAAAGCACAGAAATTAAATAATATATCTGTTTTCATAGGACAAAACTTCTGCATATTCAGCGATTGAGTTGTTGATGTTTGGATTCTTCTTAAGATATCTGACACCAATTTAAATTTAAATTATATCAAGCAGGTTGCTGGATCGATCCCCGGCTCGGGCGGTGGCCTATCTGTGTGGAGTTTGCATGTTCTCCCCGTGTTAGCGTGGGTTCTCCGGCTTCCTCCCACAGTCCAAAGACATGCACCTTGGGGATAGGCTGATTGGGGACTCAACATTGCCTTTAGGTGTGAGTGTGTGTGTGCATGGTTGTTCGTCTATGTGTGTGGCCCTGTAATAGACTGGCGACCTGTCTAGGGTGTACCCCGCCTCTCACCCGTTGGCTGCTGGGATTGGCTCCAGCCCCCCCACGGAATAAGCGGTAGAAAATGGATGGATGGATGGATGGTCGAAATTTGTGGTTTACCTTTGAAGTGTACATCAGACTTTTTGGATCAATAAATCAATAGTGTATAAAAAACAAACAAAAAAACTTCCAGCTTGTCTTAACATCAGCGCTCTTAAACTGGGGGTGGGGGGGGGGGGGGGGGGGGGGGGGGGGGGGGGGGGGGGGGGGGGGGGGGGGGGGGGGGGGGGGGGGGG